>JASDQU010104504.1:20261-72597 GCA_032191745.1 Picea mariana
AGGGAAAAAACCCTAACATAATCTCTACTGTTAGATCTGCGACCTTATAATGAACGGTCCAGATTTACAATGAAATTACAATATACTTTTATAAGGCAATTTTTGCTTTGGGGGCCCGCTTGCCCCCAGACCCCCCAGCCGAGGGGATGGACCCCCCGGACCCCGCAGAGGGGGTACCCCCCCTCTGCACTCCCCCGCGTGGAAGAGTGTACATACTTCTGGGGTGTAAATACTTCATGGGGTATAAACACGACTGAAAGCAAGGACCTCTGAATTAGGAAGATAATCAGGCTCCACAACGAACAAAAATTCGGTGAAATATTTTCCCCAATTGTTAAGTTAACATCTATTAGGTTCTTATTATCTATAGAAACAATTGCCTTTGATTTAGAGATAGAATACATGGATGTGAAAACAACATTCCTACATGGTGACTTGAAGGAGGAGATCTATATGACACAACCAAAGAACTATGCTGAAAAAGGTAAAGAGATGTCGGTTGGCAAGTTAAAAAAGTCTTTATATGGTCTCAAACAATGTCCTGTAATGTAGTACCAAAAGTTTGTTTCTTTTTTGTTGGAATTAGGATTTATAAGATCCAAATCAAAGCACTGTGTATTACAAACAAGATGGTGTTCATTTCCTTGTTATCACTATGTGTGTAGATGATATATTACTCTTTGGTAACAATGAGGATATCATTTGTGATTTGAAGTCTCATATTTCAACAAAATTTGATATGAAGGATGTGTGGGCTACAAAATATATCTTAGGAATGGAGATTAGGAGAGACATAGAAAATAAAGGCTTTGGTTGAGAGAGAATAAGTATGTAAACTCTGTGTTACAACATTTTTTCATGACATATTGCAAACCATTGAGTGTTTTGATTTCTATGAGAACTACACTTTTAGTTGAGTAGTGTCCTGCAACACCCAACGAGTTGGAAGATATGGATTTTTTTCCCTATGCTAGTTCAATTGGTAGTTTGATGTATGTTATGGTCTGTACTCGACCAGACATTTCCCAAGAAGTGGGAGTCTTGAGTTGATTCATGGTCAACCTTGGATGTGAACATTGGGTTGCAATGAAGAAGGTCTTCAAGTATTTGGGGGGTACTTTTGAATATTCTATTTGATATCATAGTGATGCTTCCGGGGACCCACAATCAATGGATATACAAGGTTACATGGATTCTTTTTGGGCAAGGGATGTAGATAGAAGGATATCTATGAGTAGATATGTGTTTTGATTGTATGGTGGAGTAATAATTTAGATGATTAAGTGACAAGCTATGGTTGCATTATCCATTACAGAGGTAGAGTATATGGAAGCTACTCATGTTTGTAAGGAGGTCATCTGGCTTATGAAACTTTGTTCAGAAGTAGGGCTAAGTAAGAGAGATATTACAGTTCAATGTGATAGTGATAGTGTCATTTGTTTGGATAAGAACTCAATCACTACTACATATGGTGTTGAAATTTGACAGTGTGTTCCGACATTACAGATAAAATCCACCTTACCATTGGACATTACCCACTAATTCTCAAAATTTTGTTATAGTTGTTTCTTGGTCCCCCGACATTCGTCGGACATATGGCGTAGTTTAGTATTCTTTGGACATACAACTTGTATTCGATGGTTTTCAAGACCGCTGACATCACCATCATGACCCACTATTGCTCCGTGGCACCTACTTGGCACTGCCATGCCAACAAATTTATTTCTCATGGGTGGGTTTGGCACCTAATTGGGCCTTAATTATGCCAACTAAGGGGATAAAAATGTACACCACTGAATTATTATGCCAGCATTGTCCGATAGAGATGTCAGTTATTATTTCTATGAGGGATAAAAATATATGGCGTGGGATAATTAGTGCAGAGGTACCCCAATAGGTTATGTGAATATGTCTTTGTATTCTACCATGACCTTATCCACTTGCTTCTACTGCATGAAGAGGTCGGTCGTGGAGGCCATATATGTGGTTGCAATCTTTTTCTCACTCTGACAGCGAATCAAGAAGAAGACAAACTTCCCGGTCTAAGAAATGACCTTCCTGCATTCCTTGGCAGAGATCAAGGAAATAACACTAGGTGGGACTACCTCGGGTATCCTGTACAATTTCCTTTTCAAAGTAATAATAACATTGTGAGGCCTAGACTCATATGTTGCATGGCRTTTCCATAAATAAGGTTGGCCCAAAACAACATCACAAAATTCAAGGGGAGAAACATCACACAATACCTCATCTTTGAAAGGCTTGATGTCGTACAACAGGCGACACTGTTGGCTGCCACGAAGATCGCTTCCTTGGTGGATCCATCCGATGGTGTAGGGTTGCGGGTGMAGCATTGTTTGTAGGGATAGTCGCTTGATGACCTCTGTTGAGATCAGGTTATTTTGGCTACCGCTATCAACTATGAAGTGCAACAGAGTGCCTTTCACCCACATATGTGAATGAAAGAGGTGCTTTCCTTCCTCTGGCTCATCAGGTTTACCAGGATGGATCTTGGTGGTAGCAGCGATGGCACTGGGTTTCGTGTCAACGATCCGTCTCCCATTTTTTGGTTCTGAATTAGAGTCAGAACTCGCATTTGATTCAAAGGATTTCACCTCAGCCACCAATGATGGCTTTGAGAAGAAATCAACAGTGTTATTCGAGGGGCTCTTATGGAAATCACACCACTTCTCGATATCTTTCTTCATATTTCCATTATCCTTCTTTTCTTGCGACTTGGACTGGTTGTCCTGAGGTTGACCATATTTTCTTTGTCCTTTGTTCTATGGGTTGGGGCTACCCTTGCTCTGCTTCTACTGTGAGGGGTTCCTAGACCTAAACTGTTGCATCTTTTGTTTCAACTTCTACTCGATTTTGAAGGCATATCGATAGGCTGCACCTAAGGATGAGATGTACAAAAAATCCATTTCTGTTTGGATGTATTTATGTAGAACATCGCGATACTTGAGCAATAGATATCACTCATAATATTTGATACCCATATTGGTGCGCAAGGTATGGAAGACATTGGTGAACTTTGGCACTGTTTGGTCTCTTTCCCGTCGCAGTGTGATCCATCTTGTATACAAGTCGCCATAATTTCCAATAGGGTAGTATTGTTCCTTAATAACATCCCTGAAGGAACCCATAATGTGTGCAACTGAAAACAATGTGGATCCTTATATTTCCTTTTTTCTCACAGAAATTCTCCCACCAATCGTTTACACGGGGGATGGCCTTGATGAGTGCAAATGCAATATTTTCTTTATTGAAAAAGTTGTGGACAAAAAAATACCCTTCTAGAAGGTTTAACCATTTATCTACGACATCCGCGTATATTTGACCTTCAAATATAGGAATATAAAAATTGATATGTACCTTGAAGGGGGATATGCCTCTGCTTGAGGTGGATGCATCTCTTGTCGATAGTTGTCGAAGGATTTGTGCAAAGTTGTCCATCATCTCATTCCTTTGTCGCTCGAGGGCTTCCTCGAGAAACATTTTGAAAGGATCTCATGTCTCATCGTCTTTATTTTCGACCGCCATGTAAGGTTTCTTGGGAATGTGAGAGTATTTTTCCTCAAGAGAAACAAGCTCGATACGTAACTCTCTATACCCAGACCACGTCGAGGACATGCACTAAAAAATGACAAGGAGTAGACCGCTTTGATACCACTGATCTGGATTTATGAGCGGAATGAAATGAAAATACATATTTATAATATTAAAACAAACACACAGTGAATAATAACAGAGATACAGTAAAACTTGACTTCTATTAAATAAGAAATATGTTGAAACTGTAAAATGCAGACTAAAAACAAGCTTGTTGTAATGGTGGTAGCTTATCTCTAAGAAGAGATGTGACGACTACGCTCATTCACAAGAATATGTGTACAATGATGCTTTGAAGGCCTTTTTACAATAAACATGAATTCCAAAACCCTAGACATCCAAAAACCTAACCCTAGGAGATGAAGCACCAAAAGTCATGTGGGCCCCGTTGGGGTAAGTTAGTATATCAACTTCCTGGGGATGTAACTTTTGCATACGATCTTCGTTTTGAGCACACGATATATCGTTGGAAAGGTATTGACGAGCATATTAATTTAGGGGTCTCAATCAAAGCTTTGATCTTTGAGGTGCCTGATTGTGAAAAAACATCGTTTATGCCCTCAAAATGGCCCCGAAAGTTTAGGACCTAAAAAAAGCTGCTAAAAATAATAGTTGCCAAAAAATTGTTTTGAGCTAGTTGGAATAGGTGGGTGGCCTCTGAGATCCTCTTGGATCATTCATCCTACAACAAAACTAGGTACAGGTACCAATGAAAGCTTCCATGAGAGGATGGCAAGAATCCTCAATGAATGATGAATTCCCCCAAATACACTGAGTCTCTCTTTTATATATGCACATGCCTTTTATTGAACATGGCACTCAAGGAACTCCCTTGTCCCACAACTACATTTGAATCCAAAATCCGACAACATCCTCCGATGCCACCCAAAAAAATTTCATTGTCGTCGGATTTTATCTCTAGAAATTGTAATTTTGTTGTGTTTTTTTCGAATTGGCCCCAAAGAAGTCGTATATCAGACGAAAATTTAGAAGGATTCGAATATTCGATGTATATGTATTCTAAACATCATCAAACCGTTATACTTTGACCTGGGCTTAGTCAACCGATGACCGGTCCTCACAGTTATTACAAGAACGTTCAATAGTCCACAGCCGTCGAAAATCCGACACCTATTTATTTATTTATAAAAACCCAGAATGATAGAAACATTCTGAATTTTTTTCTATACTAGCGACGAATTGCAAAGGTTACAAGGACTATTTTTCCTGCAACAAACCATAATTATTTTATTTGTTACTATCATTACAAATATTTGAAGTGTGGAGCTTGATTTTTTAAAATCAATAATCGTCACTCAAGCTTGGTAAAATAAAATGTCACATAACAATATTCTTGATCCATAAGAACAAAATCGACAATTACTTGCTAGATTGTGGGATGGAGTGAAAAGAAAAGGTGACAGGAAATGCTATTTCCCTTGTAGTCAATGCAAGGGATTTAATAGGAGAAGATTAAAGATCTCAATAGCTAAAAGACATTGCAGGGAACATAGACATGTTGAGGGGGGGCATGGATATTGTCCATTGGTAAGTTGTTCATTATATATGTTTTATATTGATCATTTTTATAAATAATGTTTTGGAAAGATCTACAAGGACAAAAGGTACACTTGTGATGTAGATCTAAATAATGTTTGGGAATATATTTGATATAAATGTATGTATCATTTTTATTTTTTTTATATATATACTAATATATTTTGATGGTTTGTGATTATAAAGGAAAGGCCTCCTTTATGTCAACATGCATATATACACCATCGTCAGGGCAACATGCATACCCATTGTAAATTGTACAAATTAAATATATAAGAAATGTTTTTTTAGTTATGTTTTTTTAAGAGTCTATTGGTTTCATTTCGATATTAATATCAATATTTTTGTTGCAGGTTGCACCTGACCGAGGCAAGTCTCCTATAGATTAGATGACACCATCCTCCTCCCAACTGGTATAACCCATAGTAATTGAATAAATATGTTGTATTATTACTATTTTTGGATGAGTCTATTGATTTCATTTCGATATTAATGTTTTCTATATTTTTTACGCAGGCTACGTATCCATTAGCAGAGAAATCCATAGAAATGGATGTGGATGCGATAATGTGTGATGGTGACATTGCATCATATTTTAACCCCTTTCAGATTTCAAAGAAGTTCGTAAAAAAGATAAATGCGACAATCCTTCATTTGGTATTCTTTCAGCCGCAAATGGAGGAGATTAGAGAAAAGATTGATCGTTTTACTATGAGAGCTCAGTCGTTGAATGTAAGTTGTGGGATATTTAATTAGAAGATAAATGCATTTATGGTTTTATATTTTCTACTTGTATATGTCATGAACTAAAATATGATTTTTTTTTATAGGCGTATTTGCGTCCACATAATCTTAGTGAGGGGATTGATGTTGTTATCTATAGAAGGGCATGATGTTATATATATATTTTAGGGCTCGGGGAAACATGACAGGAAAATGAGATATTTGAGCCTCTACGAGAAGTATGGCACCAAGTGAGGAGGTCGTGGTGCCAAAATCGGCTTAATCTAGGATATCCCTATTCATCTGGCATGCTACCTAATTGTCGACAAGGTGATGCAAAGCTATACCATGAATGAATGTACACTTGATGCTATTGTCATAACCAAATTCAACAAGAATGGCACACCACTGAATTGGTGTAAGTACCTCCTGGACGAACTACTTCAAGCCTACGCAGATGCACATGAAAAATTGGGATATTTCATTTATGGGTATCTCCTGGTCGCCTTGGCTATGTGGAAATGGAAACCACCATCAGGCTATAGTGTTTCTATTTTAGTTGACAGTCGCCTCACCATGTTTTTCGAACCATGCAACAACCACACAACTCAAAGAAACCTAGATGAACACACTGTCTCTTTCTCACAATGGTACAGTGCACTCATTGTCGCCACACAACGACCATGCATCCTACGAAACCTACTCAGATGACACACATAATATCTAGTTCGGGATGACCCACGACTATACCTTGCTTCTCCCTCTAGAGATCGACCCTACTCTCTTCCACATGAATTGTCTTCCTTTCTATCTGGACAAGGAAGTTTTCCATAAAGAGGTTACAGATTGGCTAGGCGTTCTGGCCAAGTAGAAGAAATTGGGTGTCTCCTATACAATGCCTGTTATGGAAAAACTGTCTACTTTTGCACAACTTTCAAAAGTCGGGACCAGTTCCACAAAAAAGGCTCGTTCTGATTCTAGCTCCTAGGAAGGGGCCAATGATGAAGAAGATGAGGCGTTACCTGGAGGGATCCTAACGAATCCCTTTTCCAATATCCCAGATGATGCCCAAATTACTGGTAAGGAATGGAAGGAAATTATGACTTATGTTTTTCCTTTGAATTTGTCGAGAACCGGTCCCCATTCTGGTTCCCCAACTAAGCCTGCACCCAAACCATTCATCACCATGACCATTCCATTATCATCCATCCCCATAATGACCTGCACCAGTGCAACCCCGCCCCATTATGCCACATTTCTCCTTCCCAACATCTAAATTATATGTATCAGTGATGACCCCCCCAAATCCCCTCAATCAACCCCCATCATTTAAGAGTCCCATCCTGGGATTTCCACCACTGACAGTTGTCTACTCCTACAAACATGGAAACTGGTACCCTCTTTATTGATCACTTGACCATCCCACTCCCATCCACTTTCCCTTAGATTCCCAAGGTCATATCCCTTCCACCACACCCTCCCACACAATTCCCCTGCCTGACCCAAACAAAGTGCCACATACAAATACACCAATGGTTCACGACCTTCCTCCACAAGATACCCTAGATGTCCAAGATGATTCTCAATTTGGTCATAGTGCCACTTCCATCAAAGATCATATTGGTCCCCTATTGCAGGATCTAAAAGGGTGCCAAAAAAATCTATAATTATGCCTTGAGCGTATTGAGGTAGTGACTGAACTTTCCCCTAAGATTTAGGTTCGTCTCATCTAGAGCCTACACAATGTTTCCCTTAGTCTAGACTGTGCCAGTACCCACAGATACTCCAACCATTCCATCGCCAATTGCTAGCCGACACTTGCATACTTTTACTATTGAAATCCTCTAGACTACAACACTATAAGTTTAAGCAGGTGCAAATAAAATATGCAATCCACGAAGCACTGGCTCACTGCACTAGTGAGGTGGAAGAGAGGAAATAGATTTTGGGCGTCCTTCCAGTTAGCTTGCCTCAAAGAAACCCATGGAAGATTATCAGTCTGGGGTGGGTTATGGAATTCAGAGTCCACTTTAGAGATCCTTTCTCTCTCTTGTTTCGCAAGCATTTGTTAATCGTTGGATGTGGAAAATAAATGCCACCGGATCGATTTTCGTGGGAAGAAAAGTTGACTGCGGATGAATCCAACTGACAAGGAAGCACATTAGTGCACACAATAGGAAATTTTATCAACATAAGACAATTATTTTATGTTACTCAGTGGGAGGCTGACCCTGAGATTTATCTTTACGTCCAACGGTCAGATTATCCTACAGAAGTAGCATGGCCATGATGCCTAGTGCGACAGTTTGAGGTTGTACCTAAGTTGGACCCTCTGTTTGAGGGAGGCCAGAGTGAAGAGATGAAGACTTGACTCAGGAAGAGTCAAGGTTGGTGGTCGAGGCCTATTGGACCCTCCATTTTTGGAGAAGACTTGATTTTGCGAAAATATCATAATATTGCGGGAAAAGCAGAGAAAACTGTGGAAGGCTACCACTGGTAGAAAATAAATAAATGCAGCGGAAATCCAATGAAAAGTGATGTGTTAGAATGCTAGCACAGAAATCATACATGAGCTAGCTGGAAAAAATAGTGGAAGAAGATGGAACATTCGAGAGAATTTCAGAAGAAGGTGGAATCAAGAAATCACAACACCAGAATGAAGAAAGGAAGAAGTCCACGAAAAAACCCGATAGCGAGGAGTTATGTAATAGGTTGGGATTAACTTAATAGAGGATTATTTGGTTGATGAGTAGTTCCAGGTTTTTTCTATGAATCACTATTATTCTTGGGAATTGTTGTTCTTTCTAGATCTTGATTGTTGTATTACTTTCAAAATTACCAATACTATGAACACTTGTTGTGATCATGCCAACTATGAGAAAACTATGTATGGATTTTATAGTTGATATGATCTTCATTGTACAAGATGGAAATGAAACTCTGTATCAGATAATATGAAATTATATTAATATAAGAGATGATTGGACCCTCAAAATTTTGATAAATGGTCAATGTATCTTGATGAACTGGGTATGCTTCTTTTGCGCAAGTCTTTGTTATGCATCATGGATCTCTTATCTGCATATGTGCCCTTGTGGATCTATCTGGTTACTCTACTTTCCATAAATATATTCATGTATGAAGTAGGAATCATTTCATATGTTGTGAAACTACGTTTAGATCGTGTATACCTTGTTTATTGTCCCAACCTCGTGATCGATTAGTTGGTTTGCCTTCTTCCCACCACTGCATTCTCTTCAACCTTGCTCCATTTCACATAAGTCTTGGCAACGCTTCGGGTGAGTCCTCCTTCCCTTGAATAAGGTTGAATATGCAGACTCTCTATACTACAGTGGTGTCTTTGTTGGAAAACTCTGAGAACCCTGGTCTCCAACCATGTGCCAACACCCTTAACCAGGAGAAAACCATCCTTCCTTGGTGTCACATCTCTCAAATATTCATTGTATTAATTTCACCATTCGTGATATAATATATACACAATATTTTAGGTATTCCACAGGTACCAAAACCATAATCCCTTAATACAAGATTAATTTAGAAATTCGTTAAAAACCACAAAAATGCTAAAATAGCAAAAACCACCCAAAATAAAATTTGGGGTGTTGCCTCGAACGTTTCGGATAACCAGGGGGGAAATATTCCCCCCCATGGGACCCCTGTAGGAAAGAGGTCGACGTACACACCCAAAAATATCAATAGATGATGAGATCGTCAGACATAGTCATCAAATCTAACACATCCCCCCACACACATGCAAAGAATATAACACCTACCCAATAGTGAGGGTGTCTTGTCATTATTCAAACTTATTTATGAGAAATGGAAATAGTTTTATAGAGGTATCAATGTTATTATACATCTCTTCCATCCTCTAGTTGAACATTTGGACCTTATCTTTCAAGCATTCGTTTTCTTCCCAAAGTTGAGCATTGTTGGCCCTTAGGTATTCCTACTATTCTTTGCTTGCTTTACCCATGTTGAGGTCAGAAATCTTCTAGAATATATTTCATGGTCAAGGATTCAACTACTCTTATACCATTGGATCTGTAAATGAGGGACTTATAGCCCACTCACATCACCAACATAGATCCTTCTAGAATAAAAAAAATCTTATCTCTGTTTCAACTCGGTTGTCAGGCTTGTACTAAATGTTCTACCTCTATAAGGGCTATTGATATGAATCTTAGGGGGGATTATAGTCTAAATTTATATGTATAAGTCATATATTCATACTTTTATGTAAAATAGAACTTTATAGATATGCAATTGATAGAGTCAAACCTAATCAAAATTGACTTCGTAAAAAAATATACGCCTTATAAAAAGGCAATAGGAAGAGTGTGAAGGTCAAGAAGGAGAGGTCCCAAAATTGGCCTCATTGCATGTAATGATTCTTCTAAATGGAATCCTTCTTCTCCAACTCTCTCTCTTTCTCATATTTTTTTGGTGTATTCAGTTCATGTATTTTCATCAATGTTCTTGTGATTAATTTTATGGCATATTTTCATCAATATTCTTGAATTAGGAGTTAGTTAAGATCAACTTGGTCTAATGTGTCGTTAGGTAAAAGTGTGTTTCTTTAGTATGCATTTGTATTTAGGTAATCTGATGATCACGATATGTTCCTGACATAGAGTGATATGATAGTTCATATTCTCCAAGATCTTAATGTCTACATTGATTCATAGCTTAACACCCGATTGATCCAAGATATCTATTTAAATAGAATGGAGGGTCATTTCCCAATGATCGATTGTGAGAAAATCTCTTGTGAATCTTTCTGTAATATTTTTCTTTTGCATTGACAAATTTCTCCAAGTGGCCATGTTGGTTGGGGCTATGGATGTTTCCCCATAGGGGTTTTACCACATCAAAAAATTGGTGTTTTGATCTTTGATCTGGTTGTGTGAATGATTATTGAAGGTGTTCATCCTTAGTTGGAATACGTGTGTTTTCGAACATGGTATCAGAGTGCATTTGAAGACCCACTCCCATTGTAGCCCGAGATCGTGAAGTTGTGTTCCATATCTCTGGTTTCTACAATTTCCATACATTTATGGGCTAAGAGGAATATTCCATTGCTACCAAAGTGCTCATTTTAGTTAGGAATTCCTTTCGTTTCACTCAAAAAAAAAAATTCCCAAGATACAACCATTTCAATCATATCTGGAGGTATAAAGCCTGAATGTGCCCTTTTAAGTTTTTGCAAAGATAATATTTTGGTTTTATTTCTGTTTTATGTTTTTTATTTGTGGGTTTCTATTTTTTTTTATCTGCATACGATCTTTTCCCTGCACTCTGTGCAATCTTGGAAAATCATAAATAGAGAAAAAACGGTTTTCCTATCTGTGTGTGGTATTTTTCATGTGCTTTGTGTGATCTCAATAAATCAGAAACAAAGAGAAAACTTGCATTTTATGGGTAAGCTAACTGAGATCTAACCCTTGTTGTTGTTGAGAAGATTTTTTTTTTTCTTGTGTGATAAGAGATTTTATGAGCACACTCTCTAAGGCCATCTTCCACAACAACAACAATCCTCCTTCTAAACAATATAATGTGTTTTGCACTAGTTCACTCGGTTAAAAGTTGCTTTATTAAGTAAGAGGTCTTGAGTTCAAGTATTTTTTTTGTTAATTAAAAAAAAAAAGTTCATTCATCCATTGTAAAGAGCATTTCACTTAAGTCCACTGGATAGAAAATCAGATAATGAATTTAAGTCCAAATAATTTTCCTTACATTGAAGACTATTTATCTAAGTTCAAAACACTTTGAATTTTATGTAAAGAGTGTAAAATAGATTTGGACGATGAGCATTGCATATATATTATTCTTGCTGAGCTCGGTAGTAGATATTTAGTGTTTATATCTACCTTCTATTCCACCAAAGAATCTCTAGGGAATTCTTATCAAAAACCCACTCTTGAGTCCTTTTGTGATGCTTTGATTAGAGAGCAAGATAAGCTTCTTCAACTTGGAGTGATAAGCATTGCAGATACCTCCAACAAATCCATATTAGTTCAGTAGAAAGATAAATACAATAATCCAAAGAAGCAACATCCTCACCACAAAAACAAGAAAAAAAAGGGTCCCAAACCCTCTCCTCCAAATTCTTCTCCTAATGGTGACAAAGGAGAAAAATCTTAAAATAAGAAGACTGACAGACATTGCAACTTTTGTGGGAAAGATGGTCATGTGGAATCCAAATGATTTAAGAAGATGGAAGCCTTAGAAGTAGGGATGAATTATCATAACATCGGTATTGATTCTTCTACTTCTCATGGACATGCACTTTCTTCTTTTGGTTTCTCCTTTAGTGCACCTTCTACTACTTCTTCTTATGAGTGGCTTATTGATTCTAGAGGATATTATCATATGGATAAGGATAAAGCCATATTTTTTTTCTCTAAATGAATGTAACACCAATAAAATATTTGTTGGTGATGATAGTTCTCTTAGTGTTGTAGGGTACATAACAGTTCAGGTAGATATTAGTCATTTCAATGATGTATTATGTGTTCCAAGTATTTCTTGCAACTTTCTATCATTATATCAGATTACTCATTCAAGTGAACGTAAAACCATAGAGTTTTCACCTCACCAAGTTGTAATTGAGGATTTAAAATATCTTAAGCATGTTCTCGCAACTGGAATTGTTGATCATATTACCAGGTTGTACAAGTTTGACAAATTTGGGTCATCATATTTTATGTCAATTTTTGGTTCTCATAGTGATGACTTGAGCAAACTTTGGCATGAGCGGTTTGGTCATCTAAACTATTTCTCATTACAACAACTATGTAATCAACATATGGTGACTGACATTCCTCTTGTTTCTTGTAGAGATGGTGTTTGTGTCAGTTTTGTTTTCAGCAAACATCATCGGGACAATTTTGACAAATGTGCCTCTTGGCACACCTCATCCCCTTTGCAACTTGTTCACAGTGACTTGTGTGGTCCACTTTCTTTTTCTTATTTTTTTAGGTGCAAGTATTTCTTAACTTTCATTGATGAATTTTCTATATGCACTTGGGTTTACTTATTAAAACTTAAGAGAAATTTTTTTGACAAGTTTTTGTCCTACAAGGCCCTTATAGAAAAGCAATCTGGACATCAACTTCAAAGGTTACGAACAGATAATGGAGGCGAATACGTGAAAAAACAGGGAATCCAAATGCAACACACTGTTCCATATACACCACAACAAAATGGTGTTGTTGAGACAAAGAATTACACACTAAAATAAATGTTTAATTGTATGATCCAATCTAAGGGATTAATTCTTAATTATTGGGTGGAAGCCATTAATTGTGAAAATTACATGGTAGATGGAACTCTCGTAAAGAATCTAAAAAATACAACACAAGAATAAGTATGGAACAAACTTAAGCCAAATGTAATTCACTTATGTGTATTTGGCAATGTTGCATGGGCTCACATTCCTGATAAGAAAAGGAAAGCTTTACAGCCTAAAAGTGAGAAGTGTATTTTTGTTGGATATTTTGAAGATGTCAAAGGTTACATACTTCTTCAACCTCATTCCAATGAAATTATTATTAGAAAATATATTTATTTGATGAAAATATCTTGGCCTGCGAGCCTAATTTGGTGTTTGTTCCTTCTTCAGCCTGCAAGCCATATTAGGAATTTGTGCCATCTTTTGTTCCTATTATGGTTTCTTCTTCTTAAGATGATGACAATGAGGATGTAAATCCACCTTCTCCTTCTCACATTCCTCTAGATGATTCCATTGAACATGAACCTACACCAACATCGCCACTTCTTAGATGGGTCTGTTCACCATGGAAATCAACTAGTGATCTTGTTGGTGATCCTTCATGTCAACGTCAAACATGTTCACAATTCCAACATGCCTCTTCTCTTTTGGATCAAGTTTCAAAGACTCATGATCTAGAGACATTTGCATAATATTTAGGTCATACAAATTGGGATACAACAATGAATGAAGAGTATCTCTCTTTAATGGTGAATGATACTTGAGATCTTGTACCTCTTCCGAAAGGAAGAAAACTTGTTAGATGTAAATGGGTGTACATAACTAAGTATGCATCAGATGGAAGTGTTGAAAGACACAAGGCCTATTTAGTAGCTGAAGGATTCTCTCAAATTGAAGGTATTGACTATAATTAAACCTTTTCCATCGTAGCCAAAATGAATTCCATCCACATTTTTCTAGCCCTTGTTGCCTCACATAAATGGGAGGTCCATCAGATGGATGTTAAATTTTCCTTCTTGCATGGGGATTCATAAGAATAAATATACATGGAACAAATTATTGTCTATGTCTAGAATGAATCCAACCTTGTTTTTCACCTTAATAAATATCTTTATTTCTTAAGCAATATCCTCGAGCTTGTCATGCCACAATGGTCAACTTTCTTCTTGATACCGACTTTTCTAGATGTCATTCTGACCCTAATGTCTATACCAAGAAAGTAGGAAGCCATATCATAATCCTTGTTATTTATGTTGATGACCTTATCCTCAATGGTAGTGACCCAAAACTTTTAAACCATGTGAAATCCATCCTTAAGAAGAAATTTGAAATGATTGACTTAGGCTATTTCCACTATTTCCTCAGCTTCCAAGTTTTGCAAACCAAGGAAGGAATTTTTCTTTCCCATTATAAGTATTATTTTCACCTTCTTCATCATTTTGACATGGAAGATTCAAAACCATCCCCTTCTCCATTCCAATCTAGAGTCAAACTTGCTACCACTTATACTTCTCCTGAATTTGATGACACTTTGTACCGTCAGTTAGTTGGTAGCCTCTAATTCTCGTATTTCTCGAAGAAGAAGAGGATTGTTCCTTGAAGTTACTCCTATTTCTAAAATAGGGAGGAGAAAGTTTGTTTTACCAACACAACAAAGTGATATTAGGCGAACCTTATCTGATTCTGACAATTCATCTTCATCTCCCATACCTATCACCTTCAATATGACGTCTTCAGGTAGTGGTAGTGGCACCGGATTTTCCTCCTTCTCGCAACCTTCCGCTTCATCTGTGATTGGTAGTATCTATAGTCATTAAATCCCTATTCATTCTACTACCAATCCTACCAAGTTCATCAAGAAATATGGTATTTTCCAATTTGAATAAGATGCTACAACCACCCCTTGACACGTGTCTTCCCCTTTGAATCTCGCACCAGCCATCCAACCATTACAAAAATTCAAATATCACTTACCTAGGTTCTCGTAAAATGGTATTGTTACCACGAATGAACACCTGGTAGCATTTTCTAATGCTTGTCATAACATAGGGGCTAACAATAACAATACTTGCATGTGTTTATTTGTCAATTATCTTAAAGGGAAAGTTGCAGCTGATTTTTTTTATCTCCCACCTAAAATCCTTTTAACTTGTGAAGATTTGGTCTATTGTTTTAAGTCCACATATGGACAACCCAAGAGTCTAGTTGATCAATTAAGGGAGTACAACAATATTTCCTATAAATATTGTGAAACCATTAAGTATTTTAGCCTTAGCTTCACCAAGCTATATAATCAAATTCCTGAACTAATCTGTCCTCAAAATCAAGCTATGTTCATGCATTATTATAATCCTTTATATTGGATATTGGAAATATTGGTTCCATCCTTCATACTTCCTTAGAATATGAAGAGAAACTTGAAAGGACTGGTCTTCCTAAAGGAGAATTGGTCAAGAAAAAAAACATGTTTTCCATTCTACATCTCATGCAATATATGAATAATCAGATGATAGCTTACAAATGAGAAGGAATTTCCTCTTCCTCCTCCCCCGGGGATTCTTCTTCTTCCCTAACGCCTTTTATAAATACTAATGAGAACACTGTTTAGCCAAAGGCCATAATGACTCGCGCTTGGTGTAACTTCTGTGAAGAAAATCATGATGAAAACACCTGCGAAGTTAAAAGAAATTCTAGAGATAAGATCTTTGGAAAAAGGCCCGATAAGAGGATCATTTTTTTAGATTGGGATGAACCAGAGGAAGTTATGGTAGTCAATACCAAGAACAAATATTACACTTCCAAGAGAAATCTTTATCTTCCTCATACTTCTTCTACCCCAAGCTCATCTTCTCCAAATGCAGATACACAAACTATCAGAACTTCAAGTGATCAAGGAGTATCTTCTCCTATTCCCTCTTATAAATACAATATCCTTAAAAAATTGGCTAATATCAAAGCTTATTATACGCTTTTGGACATGGTTTTCATCCCTAAACAACATAAGCATCTTAATAATTTTATGGAAGGTAAAGTTTCCACCATAGCAAATCTATTTGAAGATTCGAAAGAAGAGGATTCAACTGTAAATAAGATAGGTGTAAATAAATTTAGGTACACTTTAAAAAAAACCCCTTTCTATATTTCAGTAAAAATCATGGATAAAATGGCTCATTGTTTCCTAATTTATGGCAGATCTGGTCCAAGTGTGATGTCTAAAATGATCATGGAAGAGTTTGGCTTATCTTGTACCAACAAAAATTCTAGAAGCATGCTCTCTTATAATAATTTGAAACAGTAAATTGTAGGTAAAGTCAAGGATATAACCCTATTTTTGTGTGCACATCCCGAGATAAAGACAACTCTCAATATCCAAGTAATTGACATGTCGATGAGTAACTACTCAATTATTTTGGGAAGGGGATGACAAGCCTTAACTAGTGGATAAATTTCGCTTGATGGCACACATTTGTCTGTTCCTTGAAACAAAAGAACATTATAGTTATTAGGGAAGGAATAACTTCACCTTATACAGAGAGTGTACCTCAACCCAATGTAAATTATCTCGAAGAAGATTTAGTGGTGTACTCTATATTTTTTTATGAAGGTGATACTATACTTGAACCAATTGATTTTGATGATGGTATGTGGAACATGCATTTTGATGGCTCATGTTCTAACGAAGATAATGGAGCTGTCATCATTCTATATTCCCCTATAGGAAAAATTCACAATTCTCTTATAGTTTGGAATTTGATTGTAACACAATGTTGTTGAGTTTGATGCCTTATTGTTGGGCATTGAAAATGCATATAACCTTGGTTTTGGCCACCTCGCATTCTTTGGTGATTCTGAACTTATTGTAAACCTTGTGCGGAAGATTTATGCACCAAACAATAAGTTACTTAAGCATTATACCCAATCTCTTTGGATATTGATTTTAAATATGCTATCATTTAACATCACTCATGTTAAAAGGGAACTTAATTCAATGGCTGATAGATTAGTTGTTTTTGTTTCTTTCCCTACTCAATTTTTTTTACCTCAAATACATGATTGTACGTTCCAATATCTATACCATCCTCACCTCCTTGACAATGTAGAATCATGGAAAGTTTTCCCTAGTGACGAAGGTATTTGTGCTTTCATATAAAATGAACCTTTTAAACCCAAGGAAATAATCTCTAATGAAGACGACAAATTTCCTAAAGGATTGACTCCTCTTGAAAGTTCATTTTCGTCAAGTGATGTAGGCAACAAAGAAACACATAAGGAAGAGGATTCAAAAAGGAAAGTTGGCGATACCATTTCCTTGAATATTGGGACATATAAATCTCCAAAGATCATTAAATTAGGTGCCCAATGTTTTGATGAAGAGAAAGCGAAATTCACAGAATTACTCCATGAATTTCAAGATGTTTTCTCCTGATCATACGAGGATATTTGTGGTTTTGATCCTGCTCTCATAGAACATGTCATTCCTATCAAGAAAGGGGAAAAACCAATTATGAAAAGAAAAAGACCTATTAATCCTGCGTTTGAAGCCACTATTAGAAAAGAATTGGAAAAATTGTTGAAAGCTAATACAATCTTTCTAGTTAAGTATTCTGAATGGGTTTCAAATCTGGTCCATGTTCGGAAAACTAACTATCAGATCAGATTATGTGTCTATTTTCGTGCGTTAAACATGGCAAGTGTCAAAGACCATTTTCCGCTTCCTAATATGGAAACGATTTTACAACAGGTTGTAGAGTCTCAAATGATATCCTTAGTTGACGATTTTTCTGGATATAATCAAATCAAGGTAAAAGGGATTGATAGATATAAAACCACATTTACCACACATTGGGGCACATTTTCTTATGAACATATGCCATTTGGTTTATGTAATGCAGGGGCCACCTTTCAAAGAGATATGCAGATAGCTTTTGACAATTGAATCAGTAAGATTCTCCAAGTGTATCTTGATGATTTGACTGTTTATTCTAAAAACCAGTTGGATCATTTCAGTCATCTTAGAAAAGTTCACATGCGCTGCAGAAAATTTGGTGTTTTTTTAAATCCTTCCAAGTGTATTTTTTAGTGTCACGAAGGGTAAGATTCTCGGTCACATTGTTTCTGATTCAGGGATAAGTATAGATCCTGAGAGGATTCATGCCATTCTAAACCTCCCTACCCCCACCTCCAAGAAATAGTTTCAAGCTTTCATGGGCATTATTAATTTCGTGCGTAGATTTGTTCCTAATTTTACTGTCATGGTTAAACCAATCCATAATATTTTGAAGCAAAATCGTTCCTTTTCTTGGACAGATGATGTCGAGAATTATTTCCTTAGGATTAATAAGGAGATCATTTCTGTGTCGATTTTCGCGAGACCGAATTTTGAGAAAGATTTTATAGTATATACCAATGCCACTAAGGAAGCAATTTTTTCTATCCTCTTACAGTGTGATGACCATAACAATGAAAAACTTGTAGCTTACATGATTCAAAATCTATCAAACGACGAGGTCAAATATTCTTATATTGAGAAACATGCTTTCGCTCTTGTCAAATCTATAGAGAAATTTCACCATTTTATTTTGGGCAAACATACGAAGGTAAAAGTCCCTTTTCCTATTGTCAAGTTTCTACTTTCACAAACTTAGCCTTCAGGAAAACTTGCACATTGGCTTGCAAACATTCAAGAGCATGATTTAGAAATCATGAATTCAAAGACAATAAAGGGATGAGACTTAGCCCTTCACTTAGATCAGCATGTTGAGCCAAGTGAAGGACTTGTTGATCAAGATAATCCTCTTTCAGCACTATTTTATATTGAAAATAAAAATCTCTCTATATCTGAGCATCCTTGGTATAAAAATATGGTGTATTATTTGCAGTATCAAAGGTGCCCAGATGAGTTATATCCTCTTCAAATAAGGAGACTCTTCCTTGAAGCTTCTAAGTATATCATTTTAGGGGACTCCTTGTTTAGAAGATCTGTTGATGGTTTGCTGATATGATGTGTAAATGATGAAGAAGCACAAAAATTATTACATGAAATACATGGATCATCAACATATGTCATCCATAATGGTGGCCATTTTTCTGCTAAGGCTACTACTTTTAATATCATAAGAAATGGTTATTACTAGCCTTTGATTGATCCAATAAGGATCCATAGAAGGTTAAGACAACTCAGAATGCACAGAAGCAAATCAGAATGCTCAGAATGGCTTCAGTAGGCAACAAAAGGGAAAAAATTCAAAGTTCCTAAAACTTAGTGAAAATGGCATAATCAGGAAGAACGCGTCACAAGCTTTCTAAAAGCGCAAATGACTTGTCAAACAGAGTTACGGATCAAAAGTTATAAGTAGTCAAAGTTCAGTCAAACTTGGTCAAACAGGGAAAAGTCAAAGTAACACGTGGCACCACTGAAAGGGTGACACGTGGCACAGCTAGTTGGCAAGATGACATGGCATGACAGACACATGGACGTGTTTGATGATGACACATGTCAACTTCATTGGCAAATCATTATGTGACAAGTGGCAGTTTTGGTGGACCAGTTATATGGTGCCACATGGCCAGTCATGGGTTGCCACGTGGCACCCCTCCAATGGATGGAATATGCAAAAGATTATTAGAATCCCCAAGAGTTTGTGACCTCCAAACAACCCAAAGGCCCCACACTCATGTGCTAACCACTAGACCAAGCGTTGTTTCTTATTTGTAATGTGGGTGAAACTTTATTTAAGTTTTAAAAATGTTTCGAATGGGGAAGGAAAGGGCTTGGCCTTCGGCCCAGCCCAGCCCTTGGTTTCATATCACACCATGTGACCATCCACCAATAAATGCCGCCCAACTACCTTCGAGATTCACGCTCCATAACTATGCCACGAGTTTATTATATGCCACGGTTTTGGAGTTTGGATAAGTGGGTTTTAACAAACCTGCGCCCTATTTTAATGGGGTTGTTTTAATATTTGTTTATTATAAGCTATGGATTATGTCATGAGCCCTATTTATAAGGGGAGTTATAATATACCTTTTGTTACATATGCCATATTTAACCTATGTCTAAAAAAAACCTCATGCCAGTGGATCTGCCAATGGATCGAATGGCTAAGGATGCCAAACAACCCAACCAAGTGGGTTACTTTAAGAAATTTGTAATTAATTATTTTGTTATGTAAAGATGCTCCTTTTGGGTTATAAAAAGGGGGTTCATCTCTCATGTAAGGGAGTTCTCATTACAAGTTGGAGAAGAACACTTGGTGATGAATTTTTTTGTATAGAGTTTTATGCTCATTGTATTAGGAGGAGAACCAAGGACGGAAGTACGGAAGAGGCACGAATTTCGAGATTGAGGCACAAAATTTGAGGTGAGATTTTTCTTGGGTCAAGAAGTGTCAGACTCGGATTGAGGCATAGAGACGGTCATTTTTAGGTAAAACGATGCCACGAACGCAGTGGTGGTGTTATTTTTCTGATCTGAGTAAAGCTTCTATGGCTAAACTCCATAATGAGGTATACTTATGTATTTTTTCCAATGTTTTTGTGGAGTTAATAAAACGACCTACCCATTTGAGAGCAGGACCTGGAGACGTAGTCCACCAGGGATGAACTCCATTATCAAGTTCTTTGTGTTCATATTGCATGATTGTGTATCTTTCATTTTGAGTTTTTCCTTCTATATGGTGTACTTTTTTTTATGCTCATTTTATGCAATTCTTTAAGAAGTCACATGACGAAAAGATCCCGGATCATGTTGGTATCAGAGCAGTCGTCTTTGACTTGAATTGTTGAGTATGAATGCTTACTAGGGCCAAGCATAAGCAGGGTGAAGGAACTCTTAAGACGTTCAATCCCAATGTTGGTCGTACATCCCGAAGGAAGAAGATGGCATAAGAAGACAAGCATGATGAATAGGAGAAAAACTTTCACATGGTCTTTTATCGCATGTCAGAAATGGTCGAATGAATGTATGGAGATTACGAGGAGAGGATGAATAAGAAGGAGAGGAAAAATGAAGCACATGCAGATGATGATGCTTCAGTAAATCAACGGGTTGCAGGAGATCCTCCTCTCCCTCCGTCTTCGCCTTCAAGTTCTAGTTCTTCCTTTGAGAATTCTCATCACTCTCAACATTCTAACCATAAAGCCTCTTTTAAGAAACTGTTATTAAAGCTTGATGTAAAGTTTTCTTTACCTATTTTTAATGGAGATGTTAATCCTGAAAAGTTAGACAATTGGATCCGACAGGTTGAAGTATATTGTCATGTTCAGCATATTGACGAAGAGGAAGTTAAAGTGCAACCGGCTTCTCTTCGGTTGGAAGGCACCGCTCTCGTATGGTGGGAGAGAAAGCTACAGGACAAAATTAAGTGTGGTAAGCTTCTTTCCTCATGGTCAGATTTTAAAACAGAGATAAGGAAGCAGTTCTATCCATTAGGGTATTTACATAAAGCAATGATGGAATGGCAAACGTTGAGACACAATAAAGGTCAGAACGTACAAAGTTTCACAGAGGAATTTAGGAAGAAAGCTTTAGCATTGAATATTCCTTTGGATTCTTATGAAACTTTAATGAAGTATATTGGTGCACTTCATAGTTATATTCGTCATACTTTGCTCTTGTWTAACCCCACTAGTCTTGACGAAGTTTGTGTGCAAGCCACTCACCTTGAGAATAGGGGGAAACATGTTCAAGAAGATCCCACGAAGAAACCTTCCAATTTCCCACAAAAGACTTTTAAGAAGTTCAAAAGGAAGGGCAAGAAGACCGCTACAGTCATGAGAGAAGGAGAAAAACCATCTTGCACTCATTGCAAGAGGAGTGGTCACGATGAAGAACACTGTTGGAAACTACATCCGGAAAAGAAACTGAAACAATTCACTAGAAAGGGGAAGACAAAGACTATTGCTATAGTACAACAAGATCTTGGTTCCGAATTAGGAGATGAAGGAAAGATCACAATAGCTAGAGTAAAAGGTAAAGATTCTCTTCATGCTAGTTCAAGTTCCACCGATGAATCTCATATTGATGAAGGAAAGAGGAATAAGTTATTTCATATACGAGTTGTATCTAAGCATACTGAGATAGATACATTATTTGATCCGGGTTCTCAAGTAAACTTAATATCTGAAGCACTTGTCGAGAAGATGGGTTTTATAATGAAACTGCATCCAAAGCCTTACCCTCTTGGTTGGGTATGTGACAAAGAAAAACTTAATGTCACCAAACAATGTAGGGTTAGATTTTCTATTGCTTCAAAGTTGATTGATGAAGTAGATTTGGATGTTGTACCGCTTAATATATGTGGCATAGTGTTGGGAAGTCCTTATCTTTATGATAGAAAAGAAGTCTTCTTTCGTAATGAGAACAAATACCACCTTACTAAAGGGGGAGTGGAATATATTGTTAGAGATCACAGCATGAGGGTGAATACAACGCTTGTTAGTGCATGACAAATGAAAAGACTCGTAACCACTAATAATAGATATGTACTCATGGTCGTCAAAGAGAAAGATGTTGGGACATCTGATGCTTTCCAAGGGTGTGATCCATCTCATAAAAAGGAATTAACTGATATTGTTTCTAAGTATGATGATATTTTTTAGGAACTAGATGGATTACCTCCTAAGAGGGAAATCCAACATGAGATACATCTACAGCAAGATTCTCCTTTGCCTAATGTGGGCATGTATAGGATGTCAGTTGTGGAGATGACAAAGATCAAGAAGTAGGTACAGGGCTTATTGGATCAAGGGGTCATCAGGCCCAGTTCATCTCCTTGTGGTTCTCTGATCGTGATGGTGCCAAAGAAAGATGGTACATGTCAAATGTGTGTCGATTACCGAGCTTTAAATAAAATCATGGTGAAAAATCGATACCCTCTTCCTCACATAGATGATTTACTTGATCAGTTAAAAAATGTTGTTTATTTCACTAAGTTGGATTTGCGCAGTGGATATCATCAAATCAGGGTTGCAGAACATGATGCATGGAAGACTGCCTTTAAAACCAAACAATGATTGTTTGAGTGGTTAGTTATGTCGTTTGGGCTTTGTAATGCTCCGACAACTTTCATGCGTGTGATGAATGATGTATTCAGGCATTTCCTCGATGACTTTGTGATTGTATATTTAGACGACATTCTTGTTTTCAGTGGGACTTGAGATGAACATGTCAAGCATGTAAAGAAAGTATTGGATACTTTGTAGAGGGAAAAGTTGTATGTGAAAATGTCTAAATGTGAATTTGGCAAGACTGCACTTGTATATTTAGGTCACATCGTGGGAGGAGGACAGTTGAAGATTGATCCTTCCAAAATTGAAGTGATTGTGAAATGGCCTGAGCCAAAGAATGTAACTGAGATTCGAAGCTTCTTGGGTGCAGTCTAGTATTGGAGAAGATTCATTCCCAACTTCTCTTTTATCGCAGCCCCTTTGCATGCCTTAACCAGTGTGAAGAACACTTTTTAGTGGGAAGGAAAGCAACAAAAAGATTTCAACATTTTGAAGGAGAAGATCAGTACCGCACTAGTATTAGCACTGACGAATCTTCAACAGTCATTTGAGATCAAGACAGATGCCAGCGGATATGCCATGGGTGCAGTATTGATGCAATATTGTAAGCCTATATGTTACCACTCTGAGACTTTTAACCAAGCTGTTGTTAACTATCCTACATATGATAAAGAGTTGTATGCATTAGTTCAAAGCGGAAAGAAATGGAAGCATTACTTGTTAGGGAAGGAAACCATCATACATACAGATCACCATCCCTTACAATATCTTCATACATAGACCAAATTGCAGCAATCTCGGCATTACAGTTGGATGGGTTTTCTACAAAAATTTCATTTGGTAATCAAGTACAAGAAGGGTACAAGTAACAAGGTAGTTGATATGCTTTCTAGACCTCCTATTGTTGCTTATGTTATTTTGAAAAATACTTCTTTATCTCATGATATCTATGTAGAACAATATGCCATCGATGAAGATTTTAAAGAAGTATATGAGAAGCTAACCCATGATGCATAGGTAGAGAACTATTGTCTGCAGGGAAAGTTACTCTATCATCTTNTCCTATTGTTGCTTATGTTATTTTGAAAAATACTTCTTTATCTCATGATATCTATGTAGAACAATATGCCATCGATGAAGATTTTAAAGAAGTATATGAGAAGCTAACCCATGATGCACAGGTAGAGAACTATTGTCTGCAGGGAAAGTTACTCTATCATCTTGGGAAGCTATGTATTCCTACAAGTGAATGAGTCCATGTAATACGAGAAGTTCATACTTCTCTTGTATCGGGGCATGAAAAACTATGGCTCATTTGCAAAGGTTTTGTTACTGACCTCAAATGAAAGCAATTGTAAGTAAATATGTAAAGGGGTGTGTGATGTGTTCTACTTGTAAGCCCACTAATAGAAAATTGGGGCTATACTCACCACTTCTTGTTCCATCCCATCCATGGGAAAGTGTTTCCATGGATTTTGTAGGGGGTTTACCAATGACCAGAGGGGGTCATGATTATTTGTATGTCGTAGTGGATAGGTTCAGCAAGATGTGTATCTTGATGCCAAGTAAAAAGCAGATCACTACTGAGTAGACTGCTAATCTCTTTTTCCAGCATGTTTGGGTTCACTTTGGATTACCCACGTCCATTGTCTCGGATCGAGATACTCGATTCCTTAGGGATTTTTGGACTAGCTTGTGGCGAATGATGGACACCAAATTGAAGAGGAGCACTGCTTTTCATTCACAGACCGACGGACAGACAGAGGTGGTAAATAGAATAGTGGTACTTTTTCTTCGAGGCTACTGCAACAAGCATCCTAAATTATGGGATGAACAGATACCTTATGTACAACATGCTTATAATCGAGCTTTACATTCATCCACTCAGAGTTCACCTTTTGAGACATGTTATGGGTACCTACCAAAGGTTCCTTTGGACTTGATGTATGGGAGAGATGTCGATGTGAATAACACACAGAGACCAGAGCCCGCAAGTTCATCCAGAGGATTCAACAGATACACCAGGCAGTCAGGGAACAGTTGGAGAAGAGTCAAGCACAGTATAAATCTCGACATGACAAGCACAGGGTTGATCATCAGTTCCAGGTTGGAGACCGAGTATGGCTTCATATCAGCAAGGAACGATTGAAGGGTGAAGGCAAGAAACTCAAGCCCATCCGATATGGACCCTTCACTATTCCGGAGAAAAGCGACACTAATTCTTTTCGTTTAGATCTTCCACCTTATATGCAGATTTATTCAGTTGTGAACGTAGAGAACTTGAAACCTTTTGAACCTCCCATGATCATGGATCAGGATGAGGAAGTTTCAATACCATCAGTTGATGAGTTTGCACCTGAGTACTTGGATGAGTTGCAAGAGGATATCATCCTGGATAGAAGGATGATGACTTCACGCAGATGTGATGTTGATTATCTTTGAGTAGGCTTAAAGGGCACAAATCCAAGCAAGGCAAAGTGGATTGAGAAAGATAAGGTGAGGGAACTCTTCCCTCACTTACCAATTGATTGATGAAAGCTTTTGGTGGTCCAAAAATCTCTCAGTGGAAAGGCGTGATCCAATAAGGATTTAGAGAAGGTTAAGACAACTCAAAATGCACAGAAGAAAATCAACAGACTCAAAATAGCTTTAGTAGGCAACAAAAGGGCAAAAATTCAAAGTTTCTAAAACTCAGTAAAAATGGCATAATAATGAAGAGCGCGTCGCAAGCTTTCTAATGGCTCGTCAAACAGAGTTACAGATCAAAAGTTATAAGTAGTCAAAGTTCAGTCAAATAGGAAAAATTCAAAGTGACACGTGGCACCACTGAAAGGGTGACACGTGGCACAGCTGAGTTAGAAAAATGACGTGGCTGGCTGACACATGGGGGTGTTCGGTGATGACACATGTCAACTTCATTGGCAAATCATTATGTGACAAGTGACAGTTTTGGTGGACCAGTTATATGGTGCCACATGGCCAATCATGGACTGCCACGTGGCACCCCTCCAATGGCTGGAATATGCAAAAGATTATTCGACTCCACAAGAGTCGAACATGTGACCTCCAAAGAGCCAAAAGTCCCCACACTCACGTTCTAAGCACTAGACCAAGCGTTGTTTCTTGTTTGTAATGTGGGTGAAGTTTTATTTAAGTTTTAAAAATGTTTCGAATGGGGAAGGAAAGGGCTAGGCCTTCAGCTCAGCCCAGCCCAGCCCTTGGTTTCATATCACACCATGCGACCATCCACCAATAAATGCCACCCAACTACCTTCGAGATTCGCGCTCCATAACTATGCCACGATTTTATTATATGCCATGATTTTGGAGTTTGGATAAGTGGGTTTTAACAAACCTACGACCTATTTTAATGGGGTTGTTTTAATAGTTGTTTATTATAAGCTATGGGTTATGTCATGATCCCTATTTATAAGGGGAGTTATAATATACCTTTTGTTACATATGCCATATTTAACCTATGGCTAAAACAAACCTCGTGCCAATGGATCGAATGGCTAAGGATGCCAAACAACCCAACCAAGTGGGTTATTTTAAGAAATTTGTAATTAATTATTTTGTTATGTAAAGATGCTCCTTTTGGGTTATATAAATTCTCATTACAAGTTGGAGAAGAACACTTGGTGATGAATTATTTTGTATAGAGTTTTATTCTTATTGTATTAGGAGGAGAATCAAGGACGCAAGTACGGAAGAGGCACAAATTTTGAGATCGAGGCACAAAATCCGAGGTGAGATTTTTCTTGGGTTAAGAAGTGTCAGACTCGGATTGAGGCATAGAGATAGTCATTTTTAGGTAAAACGACGCCACGAACGTAGTGGTGGTGTTATTTTTCTGATCTGAGCAAAGATTATGTGGCTAAACTCCAGAATGAGGTATACTTATGTATTTTGCCCAATATTTTTGTGGAGTTAATAAAAAGACCTATCCATTTGAGAGCAGGACCCGGAGACGTAGTCCACCAGGGACGAACTCCGTTATCAAGTTCTTTGTGTTCATATTGCATGATTGTGTCTCTTTCATTTTGAGTTTTTCCTTCTATATGGTGTACTTTTGTTTATGCTCATTTTATGCAATTCTTTAAGAAGTCACCTGACGAAAAGATCCTAGATCATGTTGGTATCAGAGCAGTCATCTTTGAATTGAATTGTTGAGTATGAATGCTTACTAGGGCCAAGCATAAGTAGGGTGAAGGAACTCTTAAGACGTTCAATCCTGAAGTTGGCCATACATCTCGAAGGAAGAAGATGGCAGAAGAAGACAATCATGATGAACAGGAGAAAAACTTTCACATGGTCTTTTATCATATGTCAAAAATGGTCGAATGAATGTATGGAGATTATGAGGAGAAGATGAAGAATAAGGAGAGGAAAAAGGAAGCACATGAAGATGATGATGCTTCAGTAAATCAAGGGGTTGGAGGAGATCCTCTTGTGCCTCTGTCTTCGCCTTCAAGTTCTAGTTCTTCCTCTGAGAATTCTCATCACTCTCAACATTCTAACCATAAAGTCTTTTTTAAGAAACCATTATTAAAGCTTGATGTAAAGTTTGCTTTACCTATGTTTAATGGAGATGCTAATCCTGAAAAGTTAGACAATTGGATCAGACAGGTTGAAGTATATTGACGTGTTCAGCATATTGATGAAGAGGAAGTTAAAGTGCAACTGGCTTTTCTTTTGTTGGAAGGCACTTCTCTCGTATGGTGGGAGAGCCAGCTATAGGACAAAAGTAAGTGTGGTAATCTTCTTTCCTCATGGTTGGATTTTAAAACAAAGATAAGGAAGCAATTCTATCCATTAGGGTATTTACATAAATCAATGATGGAATGGAAAACGTTGAGACAGAGTAAAGGTCAGAACGTACAAAGTTTCACAGAGGAATTTAGGAAGAAAGATTTAGCATTGAATATTCCTTTGGATTCTTATGAAACTTTAATGAAATATATTGGTGCACTTCATAGTTATATTCGTCATACTTTTCTCTTGTTTAACCCCACTAGTCTTGACGAAGTTTGTGTGTAAGCCACTCACCTTGAGAACAGGGGGAAACATGTTCAAGAAGATCCCACGAAGAAACCTTCCAATTTCCCACAAAAAACTTTCAAGAAGTTCAAAAGGAAGGGCAAGAAGACCACTACAGTAACGAGAGAAGGAGAAAAACCATCTTGCACTCATTGCAAGAGGAGTGGTCACGATGAAGAACATTGTTGGAAACTACATCCGAAAAAGAAATCGAAACAGTTCACTAGAAAGGGGAAGACAAAGACTGTTGCTACAATACAACAAGATCTTGATTCCAAATCAGGAGATGAAGGAAAGATCAAAGCAGCTGGAGTACAAGGTAAAGATTCTCTTCATGCTAGTTCAAGTTCAACTGATGAATCTCATATTGATGAACGAAAGAGGAATGAGTTATTTCATATACGAGTTGTATCTAAGCATACTAAGATAGATACATTATTTGATCCGGGTTCCCAAGTAAACTTAATATCTGAAGCACTTGTCGAGAAGATGGGTTTTATAACGAAACAACATCCAAAGCCTTACCCTCTTGGTTGGGTATGTGACAAAGCAAAACTTAATGTCACGAAACAATGTAGGGTTAGATTTTCTATTGCTTCAAAGTTGATTGATGAAGTAGATTTGGATGTTGTACCGCTTGATATATGTGGCATAGTGTTGGGAAGTCCTTATCTTTATGATAGAAAAGAAGTCTTCTTTCCTCATGAGAACAAATACCACCTTACTAAAGGGGGAGTGTAATATATTGTTAGATCTCACAGCATGAGGGTGAATATGACGCTTGTTAGTGCAGGACAAATGAAAAGACTCATAACCACTAATAAGAGATATGTACTCATGGTCATCAAAGAGAAAGATGTCAGGAAATCTGATGCTTTCCAAGGGTGTGATCCATCTCATAAAAATGAATTAACTGATATTGTTTCTAAATATGATGATATTTTTCAGGAACCAGATGGATTACCTCCTAAGAGGGAAATCCAACATGAGATACATCTGCAATAGGATTCTCCTTTGCCTAATGTGGGCATGTATAGGATGTCAGTTGAGGAGATGACAGAGATCAAGAAGTAGGTACAAGGCTTATTGGATCAAGGGGTCATCAGGCCCAGTTCATCTCCTTGTGGTTCTCCAATCGTGATGGTGCCAAAGAAGATGGCACATGGCGAATGTGTGTCGATTACCGAGCTTTAAATAAAATCACGGTGAAAAATCGATACCCTCTTCCTCGCATAGATGATTTACTTGATCAGTTAAAGAATGTTGTTTATTTCACTAAGTTGGATTTGCGCAGTGGATATCATCAAATCAGGGTTGCAGAACATGATGCATGGAAGACTGCCTTTAAAACCAAACAAGGATTGTTTGAGTGGTTAGTAATGTCGTTTGGGCTTTGTAATGCTCCGACAACTTTCATGCATGTGATGAATGATGTATTCAAGCATTTCCTGGATGACTTTGTGATTGTATATTTAGACGACATTCTTGTTTTCAGCGGGACTTGGGATGAACATGTCAAGCATGTAAAGCAAGTATTGGATACTTTGCAAAGGGAAACGCTGTATGTGAAAATGTCTAAATGTGAATTTGGCAAGACTGCACTTGTATATTTAGGTCACATCATGGGAGGAGGACAATTGAAGATTGATCCTTCCAAAATTGAAGTGATTGTGAAATGGCCTGAGCCAAAGAATGTAACTGAGATTCGAAGCTTCTTGGGTGCAGTCCAGTATTGGAGAAGATTCATTCCCAACTTCTCTTTTATCGCAGCCCCTTTGCATGCCTTAACCAGTGTGAAGAACACTTTTCAGTGGGAAGGAAAACAAAAAAAAGCTTTCAACATTTTGAAGGAGAAGATCAGTACCGCACTAGTATTAGCACTGCCGAATCTTCAACAGCCGTTCGAGATCGAGACAGATGCCAGCGGATATGCCATGGGTGCAATATTGATGCAATATCGTAAGCCTATATGTTACCACTCTGAGAATTTTAACCAAGCTGTTGTTAACTATCCTACATATGATAAAGAGTTGTATGCATTAGTTCAAAGCGTAAAGAAATGGAAGCATTACTTGTTAGGGAAGGAAACCATCATGCATACAAATCACCAGCCCTTACAGTATCTTCAGGCACAGACCAAATTGCAGCAATCTCGGCATTACAGATGGATGGGTTTTCTACAACAATTTCATTTGGTAATCAAGTACAAGAAGGGTACAAGTAACAAGGTAGCTGATATGCTTTCTAGACCTCCTATTGCTGCTTCTGTTATTTTGAAGAATACTTCTTTATCTCATGATAGCTATGTAGAACAATATGCCATCGATGAAGATTTTAAAGAAGTATATGAGAAACTAACCCATGATGCACAGGGAGAGAACTATTGTCTACAGGGAAAGTTACTCTATCATCTTCGGAAGATATGTATTCCTACAAGTGAACGAGTCCATGTAATACAAGAAGCTCATACTTCTATTGTATCGGGGCATTTTGGGGTAGGAAAAACCATGGCTCATTTGCAGAGGTTTTGTTACTAGCCTCAAATGAAAGCAATTGTAAGTACATATGTAAAGGGGTGTGTGATGTGTTCTACTTGTAAGCCCACTAATAGAAAATTGGGGCTATACTCACCACTTCCTGTTCCATCCCATCCATGGGAAAGTGTTTCCATGGATTTTGTAGGGGGTTTACCAATGACCAGAGGGGGTCATGATTATTTGTATGTCGTAGTGGATAGGTTCAGCAAGATGTGTATCTTGATGCCATGTAAAAAGCAGATCACTGCTGAGCAGACTGCTAATCTCTTTTTTCAGCATGTTTGGGTTCACTTTGGATTACCCACGTCCATTGTCTCGGATCGAGATACTCGATTCCTTGGGGATTTTTGGAATAGCTTGTGGCGAATGATGGACACCAAATTGAAGAGGAGCACTGCTTTTCATCCACAGACCGACGAACAGACAGAGGTGGTAAATAGAACCRTGGTACTTTTGCTTCAAGGCTACTGCAGCAAGCATCCTAAGTTATGGGATGAACAGATACCTTATGTACAACATGCTTATAATCAAGCTTTACATTCATCCACTTAGAGTTCACCTTTTGAGACATGTTATGGGTACCTACCAAAGGTTCCTTTGGACTTGATGTATGAGAGAGATGCTGATGTGAATGAAGAACGCACAGAGGATAGAGCCCACAAGTTCATCCAGAGGATTCAACAGATACACCAGGCAGTCAGGGAACAGTTGGAGAAGAGTCAAGCACGGTATAAAGCTCGACATGATAAGCACAGGGTTGATCATCAATTCTAGGTTGGAGACCGGGTATGGATTCATATCAGAAAGGAACGATTGAAGGGTGAAGGCAAGAAACTCAAGCCCATCTGATATGGACCCTTCACTATTCCGGAGAAAAATGACACTAATGCTTTTCGTTTAGATCTTCCACCTTATATGCAGATTTATTCAGTTGTGAACGTAGAGAACTTGAAACTTTTTGAACCTCCCATGATCATGGATCAGGATGAGGAAGCTTCAATACCATTAGTTGATGAGTTTGCACCTGAGTACTTGGATGAGTTACAATAGGATATCATCCTGGATAGAAGGACGAGAACTTCATGCAGAGGTGATGTTGATTATCTTCGAGTAGGCCTAAAGGGCACAAATCCAAGCAAGGCAAAGTGGATTGAGAAAGATAAGGTGAGGGAACTCTTCCCTCACTTACCAATTGATTGATGAAAGGTTTTGGTGGTCCAAAAATCTCTCAGTGGGAAGACGTGATCCAATAAGGATGTAGAGAAGGTTAAGACAACTCAGAATGCACAGAAGCAAATCAGAACTCTCAGAATGGCTTCAGCAGGTAACAAAAGGGCAAAAATTCAAAGTTCCTAAAACTCAGTGAAAATGGCATAATAATGAAGAGCGCGTTGCAAACGTTCTAATGACGCAAACGGCTCGTCAAACGAAGTTACGGATCAACAGTTATAAGTAGTCAAAGTTCAGTGAAACTTGGTCAAACAGGCAAAAGTCAAAGTGACACGTGGCACCACTAAAAGAGTGACACGTGGCACCACTGTGTTGGCAAGATGACGTGGCATGGAAGACACATGGACGTGTTTGGTGATGACACATGTCAACTTCATTGGCAAATCATTATGTGACAAGTGGTAGTTTTGGTGGACCAGTGATATGGTGCCACGTGGCCAGTCATGGGCTGCCACGTGGCACCCCTCCAAGGGATGGAATATGCAAAAGATTATTCGACTCCAGAAGAGTAAACTTGTGACCTCCAAACAGCCCAAAGGTCCCACACTCACGTGCTAACCACTAGACCAAGCATTGTTTCTTATTTGTAATGTGGGTGAAACTTTATTTAAGTTCTAAAAATGTTTCGAATGGGGTTGGAAAGGGCTAGGCCTTCGGCCCAGCCCTTGGTTTCATATTTCACCATGCGACCATCCACCAATAAATTCCGCCCAATTACCTTCGAGATTCGCACTCCATAACTATGCCACGAGTTTATTATATGCCACGGTTTTGGAGTTTGGATAAGTGGGTTTTAACAAACCTACGCCTTATTTTAAAGGGGTTGTTTTAATATTTGTTTATTATAAGCTATGGATTATGTCATGCTCCCTATTTATAAGGGGAGTTATAATATACCTTTTGTTACATATGCCATATTTAACCTATGGCTAAAACAAACCTCATGCCAATGGATCCAATGGCTAAGGATGCCAAACAACCCAACCAAGTGGGTTATTTTAAGAAATTTGTAATTAATTATTTTGTTATGTAAAGATGCTTCTTTTGGGTTATAAAAAGGGGGTTCATCTCTCATGTAAGGGAGTTCTCATTACAAGTTGGAGAAGAACACTTGGTGATGAATTCTTTTGTATAGAGTTTTATGCTAATTGTATTAGGAGGAGAACCAAGGATGCAAGTACGGAAGAGACACGAATTTTGAGATCGAGGCACAAAATCCGAGGTGAGATTTTTCTTGGGTCAAGAAGTGTCAGACTCGGATTGAGGCATAGAGACATTCATTTTTAGGTAAAACGACGCCACAAACGCAGTGGTGGTGTTATTTTTCTGATCTGAGCAAAGCTTCTATGGCTAAACTCCACAATGAGGTATACTTATGTATTTTGCCCAATGTTTTTGTGGAGTTAATAAAAAGACCTACGCATTTGAGAGCAGGACCTAGAGATGTAGTCCACCAGGGACGAACTCCGTTATCGAGTTCTTTGTGTTCATATTGCATGATTGTGTCTCTTTCATTTTGAGCTTTTCCTTCTATATGGTGTACTTTTTTTTATGCTCATTTTATGCAATTCTTTAAGAAGTCACCTGACGAAAAGATCTTAGATCATTGATCTTTCACGATTCTTATAAATTTGCAAGGTTTTGTTATAAATACCAAAAATTCGTTGGTAAAAAAAATTTGTATTCCATTCCTTTACAACCTATCCTTCTAGATTTCCCTTTTTCTAAGTGGGGTCTAGAATTCATTGGTCCAATCAATCCTTCATCCTCTATAGGACATATATTTATTTTGACATCCACTGATTACTTTACTAAGTGGACTGAGGTTTCCCCTCTTAGACATGTGCAATATGAACAAGTAATCTCTTTTCTAGAATCTAATCTCTTTTCCAGATTTTTCCTTCCATTAGAAATCATTACAGACAATGGTTCAACCTTCATTTCAGCGAAATTAACTCAATTTATGGCTAAACTAGGTGTCAAGCATTTCACTTCATCTTCTTATTATCCTTAGGTAAATGGACAAGAAAAATCTACTAATAAAAACCTGGTTAGAATTTTAAAGAGAATCATAGAAGACAAACCTCTCCAGTGGCACACACTTCTAACTTATACTCTTTGGGCAGACCATACAACCACCAAATAAAGTACATGATTTACTCCATTTCAGCTCATATATGGAGAAGAGAATATTCTGCCTATTGAACTAGATATTTAATCCTTGCGGTTGATGCTATAGACTAAGGAATTAAATTGTTCTGATGTTTCTCAAAGGATAAATTCACTACTATCCCTGGAAGAATAAATAAATTTTTCCTTGGAAAATTTTAAAAGTTGGCAACATACAGTAAACAATTATTTTAAAAAAAGAGCAAAGACTATTGAATTTAAAATTCATGACAAGGTCTTATTGTGGGATTCAACCCATGCTGAGAGAGGGAGACATTCTAAATTCCAAAAGTTATGGCTAGGTCCTTCCAAAATCGCTTTTATCCTCAGCACAAATTCATATCTTCTTAAAGACATGGGTGAGAGATTGTTTTCTTATAGTACCAATGGTTCCCACTTGAAGCATTATGTGGAACCATCTTGACCACTGGTTCTATTTTTGTGTAAATATGACTGATGTATATATTTTTGTCTTACATTTTTTTTTTGTCACTTTGGTTTATTGATTTTGATTTTCTATTGTTTATTTAGCATATTCATTAGAAATAAAGTCTGGAACAATTTTTCCATAATGATGTCACTCTATAAGTATTGTTGATCAATAAGAACAAGATAAACATAACTGCTACAATATCTTCTTTTTGAAAAAGTGATGGCATAGATTTTTTCTTTCAATACCGTTGTTGTATAGTTGGTTTTGTTCTCTTCCTGATTTCTGCTATTCCTTTTACTCCCTCCATTCTGATATCTAAGAGCATATCAGAAGCATTCTCATTGAAGTTTCAAGAAAAAAATGTCATTAGTTGTGAACCTTGTTGATTTTTAAGCATACAGGACCACTTCCCCTCATACATCTCAATTTCCATAAGTTATTCCTAGAAATCCCATCTCATCATTGTTGGGGATGTGTTATATTATTTACATGTGCGTGTGTGGGCACGCCAAATTCGACAACTACGTCTGATTTTTAGCAGTTTTCTAAATTAATCCTGGATTAAGGGATTAGGGTTTTGGTAGCTATGGAATACCTAAAACATTGTATATATTGTATGGTGAATGGTGAAATTAATACAATGAAGAGTTGAAAGGTGCGACACCAAGGAAGGTTGGTTTTATCCCGATTAAGGGCTTCCAATGTAAATCTCTGTGTACTATGTGTATGAGCCATTGATTAATGTATGTTTTGCTTAATAATCTGTATGCATTTCTTTACTTCACAGGTTTAAAACTTACATGTGCTCTCATAGCTCGTTTTTGGCTTCAGGAGGATGCCTTTGTTGTACAGGGGTTGGCTCGGTCTTGATAGATCAAGTTTATCTTGGGTCTATGATAAATCTAGGTTTAGTGGGAGCTTTTGAGTGATGATTTGAGTGTAGAAAGAGGAATGGCGAGCTCTTCTAGAATCAAGATAGAGAAATTCAACGGTAAAAAATTTGAGCTATGGAATCTCAAGATGGAGGACCTTCTTGTAGACAAAGAACAATGGATCATTGTGGATCCTGGTACACAACCCACTGGTACACAGTATACTGGCACACAGTCTACTGGTACACAACTTACTGGTACACAAACTACTAGTAAACCACCTACTGGTATATCGAAGGAAGATTGGGAGAAGTTGGACAGAAGAGAAAGGAGTACTATTCGACCCTGCCTGGAAGATTCGGCATTTTTGAATGTATTGGGAGAATATACGGCCAAGGAACTATGGGATAAGTTAGGGAATTTGTATCAATAAAATTCCCTAGTAAACAAGTTGTTTCTTCGAAAGAAGTTGTATCTTCTTAGGAGGGAAGATGGAGATTCTATGACAGAACATATAAATGCCTTTAATACTCAGGTAAGTAAACTGGTATCTATTAATATTGTGATTGCAGAAGAAGATAAGTGCATTACTTTGTTATGTTATTTTCCAGACTCTTGGTATAATCTGGCTGTAGCAATTGGTAGTACTACTCAATCTACATTGAAGTATGAGGATGTAGTTGCATCCTTGTTATCTAAAGAGATGAGGCGGAAAAGCATGGATATTCAGAGCACAGATGATTTATTTGTAAGAGGTCATACCCAAGACAGGAACCTGGTAAGTCTTCAGGGGGGAGATATAAATCTAAAGGTAGATCTAAGTCTATAGGAAAATCTTTGAGGAAATGATGGAAGTGTGGTAAAACATGGAATTATAAGAAATATTGCAAGTCTAAGAAGGTTGATAAACCAAAGGGATCTGATAACACCTCTTCCACAGAGGCAAAAAACCCCACTGAAGAAGGAGGTGATGTTTACTTGGAGTCTACAAGTACACATGCAGACCCTGGTGTATGGTTAATCGACTCAGGTGTGTCATATCATATGATTCCTCACAAGGAGTGGTTCTGTGAATATGAAAAATATGATGGTGGTGATGTATTCCTAGGAGATGAATCAATAGCCAAAATCATGGGACATGGAAACGTTAATTTGTTGCTAAAATATGGAAGGATTAGAACTCTCCCTAGGGTTCTGCACATTCCAAAACTAGCCAGGAGCCTACTATCCATAAGTAAGTTGGATGATGTATGAGTGGATATTGTATTGGGAAAGGGAATTTGCAAGATGGTACAAGGAGAAATGGTGTTGATGAGGGGAGTTTTGTGTGAAACTCTATACAAGTTGTTGGGAAGAACTTATACTAATGGTTGTAACAGTTATGTTGTCCCTTAGTAGAGAAATAAAGAAAACAAGATCAATATTGTCCCTAGAAACAAGACCATGCTATGACATCAAAGAATGGGGCATATTGGAGAAAAGGGCCTTCAAACACTACACGATAAAGGTATGGTTGAAGGTATGTCTAATGGAACTTTGGATTTTGATTTCTGTGAATATTTAATATATGGTAAACAAAATCGAGTAAGATTCCCATCTGGTGCAACAAGAGAAAAGGGGATCTTAGAGTTGATACACAGTGATGTGTTTGGACCTATGCCTGTTCCATCACTAGGTAAATTTGTGTATTATGTTTCATTCATAGATGATTTCTCAAAGAACACATGGATTTATTTTCTTAGAAAGAAATCTGAGGTATTTGATAAATTTAAAGAGTTTAAGGATCTGGTAGAAAATCAAATAGAGAAAAAAATAAAGGTATTGGGGACAGATAATGGTGGAGAATTCTACGAAAATGAATTCGAATAATTCCGTAAGAAGTGTGGTATAGCAAGGCAAAAGACTACTCCATACACACCTAAAAAATATGGAGTTGCAGAAAGGATGAACATGACACTGGTGGAAAAAGTAAGGAGCATGCTTAGTGGTGTCGAGTTGGGATAGGAATTTTGGGTAGAGGCAGTGGGTACAACATGTTACCTGGTCAATCGATCACCCTCATTAGCACTGGATGATAAAACTCCACACGAAGTATGGATTGGTAAGAAACCATCTCTTAAACATATCAGAGTGTTTGGTTGTGATGCTTATGTACATGTTCCAAAGGAAAATAGGAGTAAGCTGGATAATAAAGCTGAAAAGTGTATCTTTATGGGTTATAAAGATGGTGTGAAAGGTTATAAGATTTGGAACCCAGAAACTAAGAAGATTTTTTATAGTCAGGATGTTTTTTTTAGAGAGGTAAAAGATGCTTCCAAACAAGAATTCCTACCAAGTCAAGAAGAACTTGAGAAAATAGAGTTTGAGTTGGATGATGCAAAATCTGAATCATCTGAAGTAGATGAAGCAGAAGAATAAGAATCTCATACCCCAGTATTGAGGATATTAGTGAGGGAAAAGAGGCAACCAGAAAGGTATAGTCCACCTAATTTTCATTCTAATTTTTCTTTATCTATTACTGATGATGATCCCAGAACTGTCAGCGAAGCAGTGAATTCAAAGGATAGTAAACTCTAGAAAAAGGCCATGGTTGAAGAAATGGATGCCTTAGACAAGAATGAAGCATGGGATATAGTTGAGTTACCAGGTGGAAGAAAATATGTTGGTAGCAAATGGTTGTTTAAGAAGAAGTTTAATGCAAAAGAAAAAGTGGAGGAATACAAAGCTCGGTTAGTAGAAAAAGGTTATTCCTAGGTAGAGGGAATTGACTTTGGTGAGATTTTTTCTCATATTGCCAAGTTAACTTCTATTAGATTTCTTTTATATATTGTTGCTTCTTTTGATATTGAATTGGAATAGATGGATGTGAAAACAACATTCCTACATGGGGATATGGAAGAAGAAATCTACATGAAGCAACCAAAAGGCTTTGTAGTGAAGGGAAAGAAAGAGTTGGCCTGTAAGCTAAATAAGTCTTTATATGGTCTAAAGAAATCACCTATGATGTGGTGCCAAAAGTTTGACACATACATCCTTGGATTGGGATTTGTGAGAAGCAGGGTTGATCACTGTGTATATTCCAAGAAGGTTGGTAAACACTTCATTTATGTAGGAAATAACATGGAAGTTATCAAGGAGGTGAAATCACAACTATCCTCCAAATTTGACATGAAGGATCTCGGTGCTGCTAACTTCATTCTAGGAATGGAGATTAAAAGAGATCATGCAAACATGAAACTTTGGTTGAATCAGAAAAAATATGTTGAGACGATATTGTAGAGGTTTAATATGCATGGAAGTAAACCGATCAAGGTTCCTATTCCTATAGGTGTAAAGTTATCTACAGATTAGTGTCCCAAGACATAGGAAGAAGAAGAGGAAATATCCCATGTTCTATATGCCAGTGCAGTTGGCAGTTTGATGTATGCAATGGTCTATACTAGACCAGACATTGCACATGTAGTGGGAGTTTTGAGTAGGTATATGTCAAAACTAGAGAAGGAGCATTGGAAAACAGTAAAGAGGGTCTCTAGGTATTTGTGTGGCACTACCAATTATGGATTGTGTTACCAAGGAAGACCAGGATTGAACAAAGTGGTGGACATACATGGGTTTGTTGATGCAGACTGGGCTGGAGATCTCAATCGCAGAAGATCCACAAGTGAGTATGTGTTTAACCTATTTGGAGGAGCAATCAGTTGGATGAGAAAAAGACATGCTGTAGTGGCACTCTCAACTACATAATCTGAATACATGGAAACCACTCATGCAAGAAAGGAAGCAATATGGTTACAATGATTGTGTTAAGGTATTGGGTTGGTACAAAAAGCAGTGAGATTAGAGTGTGACAGTCAGAGTGCAATATTAATGGAAAATAACATTTCTTTTCATTCAAAGACAAAGCATATTGATGTTCAGTATCACTTTCTGAGAGACATGGTTGAAGAAAAATAGGTGTTGCTGGAAAAGGTTGACACTTTGAAGAATGTTGCAGATTCATTGAAAAAGTCTGTGAGCATAGAGAAGTTATCCTGGTGTAGAGTAACAATGGGCATTTTTCCCCTGGATTGTTGACTATGTAATCTTGTGAACCCCTGTATGCAAAGAAAACAACAAGTGGGAGAATTTTGGGTATGTGTTATATTATTTGCATGTGTGTGTGCGGGTGCATCAGATTTGACAACTGCATCTGATTTTTAGCGGTTTTCTAAATTTATCCTGGATTAAGGGATTAGGGTTTTGGTAGCTACGAAATACCTAAAAAATTGTATATATTGTATGATGAATGGTGAAATTAATACAATGAAGAGTTGAAAGGTGCAGAACCAAGGAAGGCTGGTTTTATCCTGGTTAAGGGTTTCTAGCGTAAATCTTTGTGTACTATGTGTATGAACCATTGATTAATATTTTTTTTTGCTTAAGAATCTATATGAATTGCTTTACTTCACAGGTTTAAAACTTACAATCATTTCCCTTAAACCATCATTTCCCCCCTGTTGCATAACTATTTTATGAACACTCTTAATCACCTACTTCTAGTGGTTCACAGAACCAAGCATTATGAGTTCTAAATCTGTTGAAAACAAATTTACCTGTGGAGTCACCAGTTTGTTGACGCCTAAAATCGAAACATAAAATTCCTTCCTGCAAATGAGTTGCAATGCATTATTAATTATATATATATTAAATAATACTAGATAGGTGGGACCCCTTTAGAAAAATAATGAAGAAATTGCTCCTCTGATTGCGCTTATGATTAACTTACGAGAAAATATTCTATAGTTTGAGAATACGGGGATATCCTAACCTGTTCTATGTGCAACTAATGGATGTTGGGTGTGTTATCAATTTGATTTTAAGACAGAGAAAATGTTTATTTTATTAAACATATCAGTTTACTCTTGCTACCCCTAGATTTTGATATATTGCTCCAACTATAAGCCACATGTAACTTATGGTATATTTATATATATGGGAGAAATGATTATTACGTTGGTTGCAATACTCCACTAGAAAGGAATGTGGGACATGTTATTTTAGTGCTAAGTGTTAAATGGGCATATTATTGCTATGAAATTCATGAGGGAGGCACAATTCGATTTCGAATATGGGAATGATATGTTTTGTTGGTTGACATCATATGTTTGAAATAAGGTATTGGAGGCTAAGTGAACTCGATAGTTGGATGTGGTTGATGCCATTTAATGTGGAAAGAGGATAAGCGACGTGAATTTACTGCACGTTTTTCTTACCCTACCTCGAATCCACCACCTGCACTATTCCACTCGTGCTTGTTTTGGTTTCTATGTTTAGCAACATCTCCATTGTGCTCAGCCTTGGCAGAAAATTAATTGCGCTATGTTAATTTTTCTAACATTATTCTTATAGGTATGGTATTTTACCTTTTCATTCATGAAGTGTTAGATCTCCTCCAAATAAAATCGTATTGTTGGCTCTAAGAGTTTGCATACAAAATGTGTTTGTTTTCCAAAGTTTACAGTGGATTGTGTGTGGGAATTCTGGTCGTATGATGCATTTCGATTTGGGTTTTCTTCCTTTTATCATTTAAGTGATTCAAAATGGAAATATTTTTCAACATTCTATTATGTTTGAAGTGTATGGTTTTATTATGCTCAGAGAAAACGCTGGTATACTATGACCATTGGAAAACGTCTATGGTAAATATGTTCGATTTGCTCATTTCTTGCTATTAATTCTTAAAGGGTTTTCCTATGTAAAAGGAAGATAACAATCGGGTTTTGTCACTATTATATGATACCCTTAACCCCATATCCAAGCCTTGGAAAATTGCAGTCCTTTCTTATTATTATTATCATTGTTTGCATAGTTACAAAAGCCTGTGTATTACGTCTTGCTGCCACCTTGAAATTTTCTAAATAATATGTGATGGGAATGGATTTTTTTTCTTTGCATACATTCCACACCTTACGCCCACTATGTCTTCCCAAACCATATTTCCCTATCTGATATGAATGGGAAAGTAATGAGTTAAACCTAGATTCTAAATTTTGTTTAGTGGTATCTTGTCCCGACAATGTGAAAGATTGATCATGCCCAAAAAGTCATGGCTTGTTTTGTTATCTATTCACGAGGGAATTTTGTCGATTTTGAAGTTATTATGGATTTAATGAAACAATGACTACCAGGTTCGCATTGGGGTTTCAAACTTGTTTGTTTTTGCAATAGTTATTTTGGGGTTATGATGCAATTTTTATGATGGAAAATTGAATGGTTTTATGATTCTTTTCCGAGATTTTCAGTGTGACTTTAAGCATTCTGTTTATGATAATGATTGAGTCAAATTGTCTTTGTAAATAGTCTCATGCAGAACGCTTTTACCAGTTTAAAGGGATATCTATATTTTAAAGAAAAAAAGGGAAAATGAAACTTAAAGTTTGAGAGTCCTAAAATTTTCGTTGAGTTTTATATTAAACAGTTTAAAAGGATTGTTGCCATGTCGCAGATTTTGTGTGTTACAGTTTAAAAGGAATGTTATGGTACAAACATAATTTGGTGGGTTTAATTTTTTCATATTAGTTTGAAAATAATTGGCATGATAAACAACGAATATCCAAATGTTTTTGGTAAAATGATGTTGAATGTTATTTCATGTAACATAACAGTAATCGCCTTATTCTCGTCCATTGTCTCATTTTTTTCTCATTATATGCCCATCACCTTCCCAATAACATTTCATTCATCCCATGTTTTATTATCTTGAATTTTGTTTTTAAGGAGGAAGGATTAAAAATGATTGAATGATGATTTGAGTTGGAAATTTTGATATGGAAACATAGTTGTTAGAGGAAAAGGGCCCTGCATTTTACTTGAATAGTATTGATTTGTTGGTTCTCATCCATACTACCATTTTTCTTTCATTACAAAGTCTCCCATCTTCCCAATGACCCTATAATTCCCTGTTCAATTGCAATTGATTATTGAATTCGATATCTGGTGAGTTGTATCAATGGATGGATTGCATATGCTTCTGTTGTGAATGATAGAGCCAAAATTTTGATTTTATTTAGGTGGAGTATTAGTGAATGGACTGTTAAAAGTTTTCATATTCTGATTGGAATATTGCTTCAAGATGATTTTTTTTAGCAGGAGCAACAATGGTAGAGGTGCAAACAAAGGTACAAGAAATAATTAGCAAAGAGGCCATATAATGCCACGATTCTCAATACATTTTGATGTTGATCCACAATAACTAAATAATTTTTTCCAAGTTGGGTTTTTTTAATCTAGTTGGACAAGGAATTATGAAACCTAGGCCTGAGAGGCCTCCTTTCCATCCACACCAAAATTTCTCTAGTATCTGTGTTCCCCCTCATGTTTCTATGCAGACAGAACCACCTTCTAATGATGGATGGCAAGAGATAGTCCACCAATCCACTACACATCATAATGGGTGACCTACAATATCATTTCCAGTGCCTCCTCCATCACCATTTAATCGAAATTCACAAGATGATCACATTATTTTACCATCCTAGTCGTCACATGCAAGCAAAAGGTTTAAAACCATTATGCTTGAACCAGAGATTGGCAAAGGGATAGAAGTGGCCAATTCCCCTAACTCTTCTGAAAATTTAGTTGAATCAATGTCCTCCCATCTCCACCTCAAGGAAAATTTCTCCCATGTCATCAGTGAAATCCATCCTCAAGGTTCCAATCATCCTAAAGATGCTAAAGGAAAAACAACTGGAAAATAAAAAAAGAGCAGTAGTGAAAAGAGGAAAATTACCTCTCATAGAAAATATGGGTTTTAATGTTGTTAATGCTATTTTGTTTTGAGGACAGTCTTTTTATTTGATATGATAGAATTTTGGACAACAAATACATATTTAGACAAAATTTTGGACATCATGGATATAATGGTATTTTTGGATATAGTCATGTTTTATTTTTTCGATATTAAAATATTTGACTATTCATATGAGGATGGGAGTTACAAGGCATATGTTTGAATTAAATATTTGGGATATTATACTTCATGTTTTGATGATTATTAAAGAATTGAAAATGGGAGTGACAAGGGGTCCCACCTATTTAGTTATTATTTAAATAGACCCTTATCTATATATATTATTATTTATTTGTCTCAACTAATTAGTTAAGCTAATTAAGCTTAAAAAAATAAAGGTAGTTGAACTACCATAACTTATTGAGAAAAGAATAAAATCTCAATAAGTTGAAGAGACAAGGAGGAGGATAACAAATATTTTCTTTTTCTCTATACTTGTGAGATATTTTCTTCTCTATACTTGTGAGATATTTTCTTTTTCTTCATTCATTTTGAATTTACTAGAAGATAAACCATATTGATGACAATAGGGTCTTATTGAAGGCAACGGGATTCAAAACAAAATCATATCCTTCAACAGCTTGTTTCTAAAGTGTATGATTTATCTTTGGTAGTCTATGTGTTCTTTTTTGTTTATGGATTAGATTTCATGACTGATAAATAATATTTTGCAGAGTCCTTAGTACATAATACCTATGGATTAAGAGTTTGTTTTGAATTAAAGGATATAAATTGTGGGTAACATTCCCATCTATCTTTCCTTAGCCTAGCAAGATCTCAAAATGCTTTAGTAAGGTTCTTCATACCTTTTCCTCAACACATGGGGCTTCTGGATGCTCTATGAGTATTGATGCATTACAATCTTCTATTGAAATAATATTTTTTCTATTGAAATCTTGTGTGTGATTCTTTCGACTTACTACAAGAATTGGGTATGAATTGGTCGCTGACTTTGTTTGGCATGTCTCTGTTTTGGGTGACATTGGAAGGATTCCTCATTGTCTGCATGACAAAGAAGTAGAAAGGCATAAAAAAATTATAGAAATTAGCTATCAAATGGTAAATAATAATTTCACTCAAGATTCTAATGCCAATATTGAAGGCATTGAATATATATATATATATATATATATATATTAGAAATATAATAGCTCATATGTGTGGAATTCATCTTCAAAAAAATCAGTTGATAGTGACCTTGAGACAATTTGTGATTTAAGATAAACACAACATGGTAATACAAATAACCATATTGTTGTTGAAGTTATGGGCTACATGGCTTGAAGCAAAAAAATGCAAAGACTGAAAAAAAATTCTCTAAGTGAAAATGGTGAAATATTAAGTATTTTTCAATCCATAGCTGATGTCAATCAATGAGCACAAACTCCATGGAGGTGGAAGAACATTGACCAGGTGGACCTTTATGTAAATGTGACATGTCAGTTAATGTTAAATGGCACTTAACGAAGTATTATATGAAGGAATTTGCATACAACTAGATCACGTGTTTCTGAATGGATTATTTTCATAAGGTGGCTTCATGCATCTATAATTTATTCTTGTAGAATTATGTGTGAGCATTGTGGCAGACATATACTTGGAACTTGGGAAGATACAAAGTGTTGTAAATTGAAAAGATTATTAATCTCTCAAGAATTGAATACTTTAATGGGCCTTATTCCAAACAGATAATGGAACTTAAAGGGTTCACCTGCTGACTAAAAGGGAGTTTTTAAAATTAATGATATCAATTTCACTATTTATAGGAGTGTACATGAGATTTTTTTATTGCATGTACTAATTCTCGTATTCATTTGTTTTACTTATAGGTATGATGATGATAGTTCTAGTTCTAAATAACAAGAAAGGTGGAGCATGAGTGTGATTTATGAGTCCAACGGGTGCACATATTGGACAGGAAGATCAAATCAATTTTTGCAGAACTTTGATTGTGCAAGTGTATATAAATGCATCGAGGAAAATGAATAAATAAGGGGGGGGGGTGGGGGTGTAACACCTTGGGTTGAACTTTGTATGTATTTATGAATATTTTTATTAGGCTAGTGAGCCAGGATGGGTGGGGATTTCATGCCCATGTGTATATAAGTATTTTGGGGCCTACATGCCTATGTTTATATGTTTTGAGGCCAGGTTTACTATGTGATTTATGTCAGGGATCCTATGTGTTGAAAGGCCAACGAACCTAAAAAATGTAATATGTAATCACACTTGGATTAATAAAATACATCACTGATGCAGACAAAGTCAGACAAGTTATAAGGGGGGATAGGACTCCACGAGTGGGAGAGGGGGATAAGGGATAGGTAAAGGAGGATTAAGCCAATGGGATAAGAAAAATATAATATAATAATTCTCTAATTCTTTATGCATGTTTTATAACTTAAGTTCCTATGCATAGGAAAAGGGGTCCATGAGTGCCATGTGTCAAATAGGGCACATGCATATTTAAAGGGGGAATTTAGTGTAATTGTACATTACATTCTTACCATGCTGACTACATGATTTTCTTTGGGGGATATGGTGACCTATAATAAGGATCATTTTACCTTGTGGATCCTAGGTGGATCTGGGTGTTTGTATACTTCTCCTTAGGTTTCCTTGGGAATGACTAGATCCTTGGAGGGAGAAGTGTGGGGATAGGTTCCCTAGTGTAGGGTCTGGAGGGTACCAAGAGACCTTTTTTGGAAGATGGAACTCCTAGATCCATAGAGATCTAATACTTCATTTTTTTCCTATTCTGGAGCCTCAGAAGGGTAGTGGTGTAGCCCAAGGGACCCCATTGTGGAGAAGGAGGAACACTACCTTGGTTTGTGTAGGCTAATGAGGAATGAGATACTTTAGGTTGGAGTGTTGTTGAGATTCGGTAACTTGGCCTAGACCTTGTTGGTACTGGATTTGGACCATAGTTGGCTTATGAAGCCTTTTCCCTAGTGGAGTAATATCCCCATCACGGGGGTGACTCATTACTGAGAGATTATGAGTAGTGTGGTCTATGGTTGGGAGGAATGTCTGAGATCTAAAGTTTTTTGGTGTTTTCATAAAATATAAGTGCCATGTGCCTTTGCTATTACATTGTTTAATTATGTGTTAATTTTTTGTATGCTTATAAAATAGATGTGTGCATATATGCATTCCTAAGTTGTCAATGTGTTATGCATGAACCTATGTGTTTAATTGAATCATGTAACATGGAGTAATATTTTATTGGTAAAGAGTTGAGAATGTATGGGTAATTTAAGAGGCAAATTGTGAAATTTCTAGTACCCTGCCATCCCAAAAGGCACCGGGGTGGCTTGGTACAATATTACTTTGTAGTGTACCCGGTCACCTCGGTGCCCACTGGGATGGTGGGGCACTCGAAATTAGATTAAATTTCTGTCAAATGCATCATAAACACAATGAAATGATGATATCATATCACAACACTCACTTCCTCATACAATTTTACATGAAAATTCATGCATAACACATTAACAATTCATGAATGTGTGTACACACACACACACAAATATTGTATAAGAATTCAACAAATTAACACATAATTACAAAGTGTAACAATAAATACACATGGAACTTATCCTTTATGAAAACACATACTGGTTGCAGACCTCAAATGCTCCTCCCAACCATAGACCACACTACTCATAATCTCTCAACAGTGAGTCATCCCCGAGTTGGGGATATTACTTCACTAGGGAAAAGGCTTCCTAATCCAACTATGGTCCACTTTCAATACCAACAAGGTTTAGGCTAAGATACCAAACCTTGATAGCACTCCAACCTATAGTCTCTCATTCCCCATCAACCTACACAAGACAAGGTAGTGTGCCCCCTTCTCCACACTATAGTCCCTTAGGTTGCACCACTGCCCTTCCAGGGCTCTAACACAGGATAGACAGGAAGTATCAAAGAATTGTGGCTCCAAGATTTCTAGGATCCAAGAGTTCCAGTTTCCCTCATAGATCTCCGGGTACCCTCCAGGCCTCACACCACGGAACCTATCCCCACACTTCTCCCTCCAGGGATCCATCCTTCTCCCAAGAAACCTAAGGAGAAGTATACACACACCTAGATCCACCTAGGATCCACATGGTAAAATCCATAGTTTGTTTCACCATATCCCCCATAGAAACTCCTATATTCAGAATGGAAAGAATTACATGAATGGAATGGAGGATTGTACTAAATTTCCCCTTTAAATATGCATGTGCCCTTTTTTACACATGGCACTCAGGTCTTTTCCACTACATAAGAGATTAGGTTATAAAACATGCATACATTATTAGAGCATTATTATAATATATTTGGATTATTTCCACTTGGCTTAAGCCCCTTTTACCTAGCCCTTAGCCCCCCTTTCCCACTCGTGGATTCTTATCCCCCCCTACCCTTTTCATCCCTTGGTCTATAGTTGTGGTGTTATTTTATTAATTAGTGCATATGTACATACATTCTCTCTATCCTTTGATTATATTTTCAGGAACTCCATCCCAAACATATCGACTCACCAACCTAAGTATCATATACAGGAACTCCAGCCAAAACATATCAGCTCACCAACCTAAGTATCATATGTACAATATATTTACAATCCAGGGATCAAGTTGAATATTACATTCCCCTCCCCCTTATTTATGCATTTTCCTCAGTGCATATATATACATATGTACAATCATAGTTCTTCGAAAATCACTTTGATCTTCATGTCCAATATGTGCACCCGCTAGACCTGTAAATGACCCTTGTGCTCCACCTTTCTTGTTATTTATAACTAAAATAATCCTCATCATACGTATAATTAAAACACATGAATAAGAGAATTACTACATGCAATAAAAAAATCTCATGTACACTCCTATAAATAGTGCAATTGATATCATTAATTAAAAAAAAAAAAACTCTCTTTTAGTCAGTAGTCAAATCCTTTGAGTTCCACTAGCTGCCTAGCATAAGGCCCATTAAAGTATTCACTGCTTGAGAGATTAAGAATCCTTTCAATTTACATCACTTTGTGTCTTCCCAAGTTTGGAGTATATTTCTACCACAACACCCACGTATAATTTTAGAAGAATAAATTATAGATGCATGAAGCCACCTTATGAAAATAATCCATCCACAAGCACCTACGATGGTTCTATGAAAATCACTTCCAATAATACTACGCTAAGTTCCATTCAACATTGAATGACTTGTTACATTTCCATAATGGTCCACCATAATATTGTTCTTCCACCTCCATGGAGTCCGTGCTCATTTTTTACATCAACTATGGATTGAAAAATACTTACTCTTTCACCATTTCCACTAAGAGCATTGTTTTCAGTATTTTCATTTTGTTTCTTCGAGCCACCCTGGCCCAAAAATTCAAAAATAATCTGGTTATTTTTATTACCATGTTGTGTTTCTCTTAAATCACAAATTGTCTCTTGGTCACTATCAACTGATTTGTTTCAAATGAGAGATTATAGGCTGGAAAAGGTTGTCGGTCTTGACACCTTGGCCTGAGCACAATTATGTTTTATGTTAGACATTATTCTAGCTTTGGAAGCCTTTAACTTAGTGGAGTTTCATCACCAACTCGATGGTGACCTGTTGCTAAGAGTTTATGAGAAATATAGTCTATGGCTGGGAGGAATGTCTAAGCTCTACATCCAGTCAGTGTTTTTAGTTAAAAGATAAGTGTTCTTTATGTGTATTTACATTCTAATTTCTCTATGTAATATGTTTAATTATGTTTAGTGCAATTTTTCATAATAATTCATGGAATGTATGATGTTATCTTGCATGCTTTTTCATATATAGAACATATTTAATTAATAATGGTATTAGAGGAAACATTTTGTGTGGTGTGGCCCAACCTGGGTGGTTTGGGATGTTACAGGTAATCCAACAGTCACGATATGTTCCTGACATAGAGTGATGTGATGGTTCATATTCTCCTCAATCTTAATGGCTACATTGATCTGTGGCTTAACACTTGATTGGTCTGTGATCTATATTAAAGAGAATGGAGGGTCATTTGTAGATGATCAATTGTGATAAATTCTCTTGTAAATCTCTCTGTAATATTTTTATTTTACATTAATAAATTTGTCCAAGTGGTTACGTTGGATGGGATCATCGATGTTTCCCGATATAGGTTTTACCACGTCAAAACATCGATTTGTTGATCTTTGATCTTGTTGTGTGAGTTGTTACTGAAGGTGTTCATCCACTGTTGGAATACCTTTGTTTTCGAACAAAAGACACCTTATAAAAAGGTGTTAATGTTCAGATTGGTCAAGATCCAAACAATAACCTCACGAGGATAAAATCCCCTTGTGCTTTTATAGATGTGGTACTCCTCTGTCATAATCTGAAAGATGTATCTTGATTTTCTTGGATTGAGCTGTTAAATGGGAGAATTCTAAACAATAAACCCAAAATATTTATTTCTTTACTTTGTATGTAAAATGGTCCTTGATAACCAGATTGCTCTTTGAGTACAACATTTACTTGGAAATGGACCAAACAAATTTCTTTACAATAAAAAAATAATGAAATGCTTCAATATCAAAATAATTTTGTGCTCAACTTCATTATAATATCACTCTAAAACACATGCAAGTAGAAGCATCCATATTTTCTCACAAGAAAATGAGTGAAATTGTGTTGATCATTTCAGAGAACTTTAAATGAGTATTGCATTCAAAATTAAAAATAATTTGATGGGCATACTCCAAAAATATCACACTCAGAAATCCCAAAGTCTGTAAATTCATTAAATTTATACCACAAAATATTTCTCTGTGGAGTTTAATACATAAATATATTACACAACATTTCAGTAAACCGATTGACTAATGCTCATAAATGAAGGTTGTCAAATGTAAGGACTAAACCTATATGAATCATTTAGACAATCATGGCTTACATTTACAACCATATATATGGTTGTAAAGTAATCATATTTGTGTTTTTAGGAAGAGACTTGGAAGAATAAAAAGAAATAACACTCAAAAACTCAGCCTTATGCTTGATCTTTGATATACAAACAAAGAGATTTGAGAGAAATTGTGTAGAAGAAGAAGAAGAAAGAAAATGGAGATCTGTATTTGCAGATGAAAAGTTGGTTGTGTATTGAAGGTTGAACAATGCTATCTTGATGATATGAACTTCTATCATTTTATTTGATGGTGCTCTTTTTCTTTTAAATCTACTCCCAATGCTTCTTGAAGTAGTTAAGGTTTATGTTCTTCTAGAATTTTCCACACGATTCTTATTTTTGGAATTATTTCTTTATTAAATTTTCAGTAATGAACTTATTTCATTGTAATTCATGCCTCCAAATGGGACTCACTTCAACTTTTAACAAAATTTATTTAATAAACTTTTATTTCCAAAATTTAAAACTTGTTTAAAAACAAGTGGACTATATTTTAATTTTTTTTATTATGATAAGTGACTGCTCATCCATAGAAAACATTCTAGAAACAATATACATAATTCCATATTTATAACAAGTCCTCTTGAGCGAAATTTGGAGTTTTGTATCTCAATTTATAGCCTCGGGAAGTTGAAGCTCCAAATAGATTTCTCAACAAGTCATGAAAATAGAGTTGACTGATATTTTAATTTATGGAAGAATTATGGACAAATTCAGCCATTTAAACATGTCGTGTTTCCTTACTTGTCAAATCACCTTTCCAACAAGGTATCTCTTTCCCCATACGGATGTCTGGATCATGATTTATAAGCTCATGAAGATCGTTTCTCAATACTCGTCGATCTAGTTCGTGGATCAATCTTAGCCTTTGATTTAATTCCTCCCTCTTTAGTTCCACATGCATTGTGGTGGTGGAGATGCTAGTTTTTATAATGTAATTCCTTTCCATATCATTCATGTGAAGTAAAGGAGATTATGGAGGTCTAATTCTATCTCTTTGTGCATTAGAAAAAATTATATCTCAGTAATATTTTGGTCGCCCAGTCATCGCCTAGTCAACCCATGAATGTCTGACATGTCATGTCAATGTGTCACCCAAGGGTAGGTTCAAGAAAAGGGGGAAGAAAATTAGGATAATAAATAATACTAAAAAATTAAATGTAGATTTGAAAAAGGTAAATGGGATAGCAAGTTGTCCCACATCTGCATTTCAAAAAACGACTCAGTATGAAAAGGTAAAAAGTGCATTTTGGAGGATGCGAAGGTAAGTAAGAAAACGGAAATGGAATATGAAATATAGGAAAAGGAAAATGGAAAACGACTAAGTATGGAAAGGTAAAAAGTGCATTTTGGAGGATGCGGAGGTAAGAGGTGAAATTTGTGGGTAACGTGAGTCATAGAGTTACGTGAAAATAAGAAAATGGAAATGAAATATGAAATCTAGGAAAAGGAAAGTAGAACAAATGAAAATGTAAATGAATTATGAAAATGAACTAGAAAATGGAAATGAATTATGGAAAAATGGAAATAAATTATGAAAATGAACCTAGAAATTGTGAAAATACAGAAAATGGGAATATAAAAAATGGAAAATGGAAATATGTTAAGCCATAAATAGTGGCTCATTACCCCTTAATTAGGGCATATTATATTAGTAATGTTATTTTATTTATGTCGGCTTTAGTCCATTAGTCGTAATTATACCTCCTAGTCTCCTATATATACCAATGAGACATTTTCATTTTGAATCATCTGGTAATTGTAAATTTATGTGGGAATAAGGAGGTTGCCCCCTCGAAGAGGCTTATTATTTGATTTTCTCTCTTTTTCAAGGCGTTGAGTACTTATTTTGAGGTTTTTCTATGCTATATTGATATTTGGTTCTTAACATATGGTATCAGAGCTCAAGGTCTTGGGGTTTCGCTACTACATCTGAGACACCTTGGAATTTTCGCTATAACTTTTTTTCTACAATGTTTCAAAGGGAACGAATTGGAGGATATTTAGTAGACGAATCAAGGTACGTTGGGTTAAAATTTCATCTCCTGAGGCCTTACAATTTCGAAGATACAAACTGTTCACGATAGGGTTCTGGAATCATCCTGAACTGAGTCACTGTG
>JASDQU010104504.1:88818-124037 GCA_032191745.1 Picea mariana
TGAAGGAGGTAGAGTATTTGGGTCATATTGTATCTCATGAAGGTGTCAAGGTAGACCCTAAAAATATTAAGGCCATGATTGACTGGTCGATTCCAAAAACATTTGAGAATATTAGAGGATTTCTGGATTTGACAGGTTACTACCGCAAGTTTTTTCGACGATATGGAAGAATAGAAACACCTTTAACGACACTAACTAAGAAGGATGCATTTTCATGGACTCCAGAGGCAACTAAATATTTTGAACAACTTAAAGAGGTGATATGCAAAGCTCCTTTCTTGACCACTCCAGACCTCACAAAAACCTTTATTTTGGAATGTGATGCCTCAGGAAATGGAATTGGTGTTGTCCTAATGCAAGAAGGAAGGCCCCTGGATTTTGAAAGTCGGCCACTCAAGGGAAAGGACTTACACAAACCCATTTATGAGAATGAAATGACGGCAATACTACATGCATTGAAGAAATGGCATCCTTACCTAATAGGTAGGCACTTCAAGGTCAAAACATATCATGATAGTCTTAAATAATTCTTGGTACAAAGACTATCTTCAGAAGAACAACAAAAATGGGTAACCAAGATATTGGGTTATGATTTTGAAATCGTCTATAAAAAAGGGAAGAAAAATGTTGTGGCAGATGCACTCTCAAGGAAGGATGAAGATGTTGAGGCCTTTCTCTTTGATATCTCAATCATCCAACCCAATTAGATAATAAAAGCAAGGGATGAATGGAAGAATGACGAAAAAGTGTGGAATCTCATTCAAAGGTTGCAGCAAGATTCCAGTACATAAGATACATTTACATGGAAAAAGGATTCACTATGGTACAAAGATCATTTATATTTATGTAAGAAATTCCAACTCAAACAAAAGGTACTATTGGAATTGCACACCTCTCCAGTAGGAGGGCACTCGGGATTTTTAAAAACCTACCATAGGGTCAAGAAGGAATTTTTTTGGGATGGCCTTAAAAATGAGGTTCAAAGGTTTGTGGTGGAATGTTTGGTTTGCCAACAAAATAAGGTGGAAACAATTAAGACCCTAGGTCTTTTACAACCATTAGCCATCCCAAGTCAGCGGTGGGAGGAGGTTTAGATGGATTTCATCACAGGGTTACCGAAGTCTGAAGGAAAGAGTGTCATCATGGTGATTTTTGATAGACTGATCAAGTACGCACACTTTTGTGCACTCTCTCATCCCTTCAAAGCTAGTACAATTGTCACCGCATTCATGGAGACAATTCAAAAGCTACATGGCAGCCCAAAGATTATTGTAAGTGACATTTTTGGACATAATTATTTTCTTGTTTGGGTACTCAATTGGCTCATAGCTCATCCTATCATCCTCAATCTGATGGACAAACCGAGATAGTGAACAAATGTCTGGAAGGCTACCTTCGTTGCTTCATCTCTGATAAACAAACACAATGGTTCAAATGGTTACCCTTGGTAGAATGGTGGTATAACACTTCCTTTCATACTGCAACAAAAATGACACCATTTATAGCACTCTATGGATACCACCCTCCTTCCATCACTTATTCTCTAAAAGAAAAATCTAAGGTTCAAGCAGTGCAAGATCACATCGAGCATCAACAACAAGTTCTCCAAATATTAAAGGACAACCTGACCATGGCACAAAACGTATGAAACAACAAGCAATCAACATCGTAGTGAAAGAAGCTTTGAAGTAGGGGATTGGGTGCTTCTAAGAATACAACCATATAGACAGATGTCCCTCAAGCAAGCCAAGAAGGATAATAAATTATCACCAAAGTACTATGGCTCTTATAAGGTGTTGCAAAAGATTGGTACTATGGAATACAAATTGGAGTTGCCTGCATCTTCACGAGTACACCCAGTTTTCCATGTTTCATGCTTAAAGAAGGTTATAGGTGACAAGATCCCAGTTCAAACTATATTGCCTTAACTTGACGAGGAAGGGAAAATCATATTGGATTCTGAAGCCATCACTAACACAAGAATTCACCAGCTGAGGAATAGATCCATTTCAAAGTATCTCATTAAATGGAGGAAACTATCGGCTGGAGATTCCACTTGGGAAGATGAGTCTTTTATACAGAAGCATCCAGATTTACTCAAGCGTTGCGGAAAACACTTGTCTCAAATGGAGGGGCATGTTAAGCCCTAAATAGTGGATCATTACCCCTTAATTAGGGCATATTATATTGGTAATTCTATTTTATTTATGTCGGCTTTAGTCCATTAGTTGTAATTATACCTCCTAGTCTCCTATATATACCAAGGAGACATTTTCATTTTGAATCATCTGGTAATTGTACATTTATGTGGGCATAAGGAGGTTGCCCCCTCAAAGAGGCTTATTATCTAAGTTTCTCTCTTTTTCAAGGCATTGAGTACTTATTCTGAGGTTTTTCTATGCTATATTGATATTTGGTTCTTAACAAAATATGAAAAATGGAAAATAGAAAAAGGTAATAGGAAAAGTAAAATGGAAAATGAATTATAAAAATAATAATAAAAATGAATAAGTGGACATGGGAAATGAAAATGAATTATGAAAATGAACGTGGAGATAAATTATGAAAATCACTAAGTGATGAGTATTATGAAAATTAACTAAGTGGATAATGAAAATGAAAATGGGTTAAGTATGGAAATGGTTCTGCATTTCAAAAAACTACTAAGTATGAAAAGGTAAAAAGTGCATTTTAGAGGATGTGGAGATAAGAGGTGAAATTTGTGGGTAACGTGAGTCATAGAGTTACCTAAAAATAAGAAAATGGAAATGAAATATGAAATCTAGGAAAAGGAAAATGGTAAAATGAGCATTTTGAAAAACGACTAAGTATGGAAAGGTAAAAAGTGCATAACGTGAGTCATAGAGTTACTTGAAAATAAGAAAATGGAACTGAAATATGAAATCTAGGAAAATGAAAATGGAAAAAAATGAAAATGTAAATGAATTATGAAAATGAACTAGAAAATGGAAATGAATTATGGGAAAATGGAAATAAATTATGAAAATGAACATAGAAATTATGAAAATATAGAAAATGGAAACATAAAAAATGGAAAATGGAAATATGAAAAATGGAAAATAGAAAAAGGGAATAGGAAAAGTAAAATGGAAAATGAATTATAAAAATCATAATGAAAATGAATAAGTGGATATGGAAAATGGAAATGAATTATGAAAATGAACGTGGAGACAAATTATGAAAATGACTAAGTGATGGGTATTATGAAAATTAACTAAGTGGATAATGAAAATGAAAATGGGTTAAGTATGGAAATGGTTAAGCATGGAGAATAGTGAGGATGGAGAGTAGAGTGGAAAGAAGGAAAGATGGCTAAGTATGGAGAAGCAGAATGTTGGAGAAAATTGACATATATTGGACATATGAACTCAGCTTTAAATTTTGTATAGTGTTAAACAAAGCTAAGACACAGGGATATTTAGTGAGAATATTTGATCCAGGTGGATATTGGTGGCCACCCACCTATTCCAAATAGCTCCTCATGTCCATTTTTTTGTTCAACACGTTCTTTTGTACTGCTTTGTAATTGTGGGTTCTACACTTTTGGGGTTGTCTGAAGCCCCACACATCCTCCAGGTGGATACGGGTGGCCTCTCGCATAATCTAATTGGCTTATTTTGTATGTTTTCATGTAAGCACATCTTTTTGTACTTCCAGGGCCATTTTGGGGCCCTAAACGTTGTTTTTTTTGTCTCACCACATTCAATATATAGACAAAGTCAAATTTTGATGGTGGAATGTGTAGTTCTCTGAAATACCTTTCCAACGGGCTATCACGCGCCTAAAATGGAGGTCGTATGCAAAAGTTACAACCCTTGGAAATTGAGGTACCAAATTAGACCAACTTACCCATAGGGCCCACATGATTTTTGGTGTTTCACCTTATAGGGTTAGGTTTTATGATGTCTAGGGCTTTGGAATTCATGAGTAATATCAAAAAGGCCTCTGGAGCCTCATTGTAGTCCATTTTGATCAGACGAATGCGCGTAGCAGCCACATCTCTTCTCAGAGATAGCTACCACCATTCAAGCAAGTGTTTCAGTTCTGCAGTTTTATAGTTTCAACCTATTTCTTTATTTAATAGAAGATATTATTCACTAGATATTTGTTTTATTCTTCATATCTCTGTGTTTATTGTATTCAGTCTGTTAATTAGTTCGTTTCGCTCCTAATTCCAGATCATTTGTATCAGAGCGGTCTTTTCTTCATTTATTTTTCTTCGGGCATGTCCCCGAAAGATATGGGTACAAGAAGTTGGGACTCGAACCAATCAAGCCATTACAGGATTGGTCGTGTCGATCTCGACAACAACCCATGGGGGACGAAAATAAAGATGATGGAGCAGGAGATACTATTAAAATGTTGATCGAGGAAGCCCTTGCGCGACAAAGGAATGAAATGATGGACAACTTCACGTAGATCCTTCGATGACTGCCCATAAGAGAAACATATTCATCAAGCGGCCATGCAACCCCCTTCAAGGTACATGTAAATTTTAATATTCCATTATTTGAAGGACTGATAGATGCAAATGTTGTAGATAAATGGTTGAATCTTCTCAAAGGATATTTTTCGGTCCACAATTTTTCTGATAGGGAAAAGATCACTTTTGCACTCCTCAAGGTGGATCCCCATGTTAAAGACTGGTGGGATACTTACTCTGAGGAAAGGGATGTGGATGAATCTAAAAWTTTTTTGGTGGCCCCTACATGGGATTCCTTCCGGGACACCATTAAACAACAATACTACCCTGTTGGAAGCTACGAGGACCAATACACCAGATGGACCACCCTACGTCAAGAAAGGGACCAGAAAATACTAGATTTCACCAATATTTTCCATACCCTACGCACCAAATTGGGTATTAAAGACTCTGAGTGTCATCTGGTGCTCAGATACCGTGGTTGTTTGCATAGATACATTCAAACAAAAATGGAGTTCCTGGACATCGCCTCATTGGGCACGACTTATAGATACGCTGTCAAGATTGAGCAGAAATTTAAGCAAAAAAGGTGAGAGTTTGGATCTATAAACCCCTCACAGTCGAAGCAGAGAAAAGGTTTCCCCAATCCACATAACAAGGGACCAAGTCAATATGGCCACCCTCAGGACAACTAACCCAAGCCACAACACAATACGGGCAATGAGAAGATGAAGCAGGACACAGGAAAATGGTGCAAGTACCATAAAAGTCCTTGGCACAACAATGAATAGTGTCGCTCCAAGCAGTCCCTCATGGTCAAACTGAAGGCTTCCGAGTTAGAGGCTGATTTTGATTCCGAGTTAAATCCTGAAGGAGGGAAGCAGATTATCGATGTTGAACCCAGTGCCACTATCACTACCACCAAATTCCAGCCAATCGAACCAGAAGAACCAGAGGAAGGGGAACACCTCTTTCACTCGCATATGTGGGTCAAGGGGGCTTTGCTTCATTTCATTGTCAATAGCGGTAGTAATAAGAACATGATTTCAGTAGATGTCGTCAAGCAGATGGACCTGCCAACGACACCACACCCACAACCCTACACCATCGACTGGCTTCGCCAAGGAACATATCTTCGTGTCAGCCTACGACATCAAGACTTTCAAAGATAAGGTACTGTGTGACATTACTCCCCTTGATGTTTGTGATGTTCTTTTAGGACAACCATATTTGTGGAAGCGTCATGTTGTGTATGAGTCTAGATCAGGGGTGATTTTAAGGATGGAAATTTATTTTAAAATGTAGAAACCTTAGCGAATCTTACTAATCCTTCATATGCCAACTGTAAATGTTTGGCGACATTTTTGTAAAAATATTCAAATTTCTAAGTATTTTATATAGTTTGTATAAAATTTTGGCCATTTTTTAGTAAAAATAACTTTATCCTATAGAATTTGGGCAAATCACTTTTAGAATAACAAATCTTTTTTGGGGGAAAACCATGGAAAATTAGCCCATGAGAGAAATTTAGCCCCTAAAATAATCCCTGGGACTCTAGACCCCGCAGTTTTATTATTACTTTGGGTAGACAATTGTATAGGATCCCAGAGGTAGCACCGCCTACTGCTATTTCTTTAATATCTACTAAGCAATGTAGTAAGATCATTTCACAGACCGAGAAGTTTGTCTTCTTTGTGATCCGTTCTCATAGTAAGAAAAAAGGTCACAGCCACATCTGTGGCCTCTACACAGTGCCTCTCTTTGTAGTAGAATCAAGTGGATGTGATCATGGAAGAATACAGATACATCTTCTCATCACCTATAGGGGTATCGACACACTCCCAATTCAAGCATCCAATTGATCTAACCCCTGGCCACCTCTACCTAATGGACCAGTCTATCGACGCTCACTGATGGAGAATGACGAAATCAGGTGTCAGATTCGAGAGATTCTTCAAAAGGGGAACATCAGATCCAAATCCTCCCCTTGCAGAAGCCCAATTGTACTGGAGCAAAAGAAGGATGGGACTCGGCGACTCTGCATTGATTATAGATCCTTAAGAAAAATCACAGTCAGGAACTGCTACCCCATTCCCTGGATTAATGACCTTCTTGACCAGATCAAGGGGGAAAAGTTATTCAGCAAGATTGACCTGAAGTTTGGCTACCACCAAGTTTCCATCGAACCAACTGATGTATCGAAGACAACCTTCAAGTCTAAAGAAGGTCTGTACGAATGGCTAGTCATGCCCTTTGGCTTAACAAATGCACCATCCACTTTCATGAAATTAATGGATGATGTATTGAGACCCTTCACCAAATCCTTTGTGGTAGTATATTTGGATTACATCCTCATCTTTAGTAGAACGTGGGAGGAGCACATGCAGAATATTCAACAGGTTTCGAGCACTCTGCGACAGCACAAGCTTTATGCCAACTTGGAAAAATGCTCTTTTGGAATGAACAGGGTCCAATACTTGGGCTAGATTGTTGATGAGCATGGGGTACATGTTGATCCATCTCATATCCAAGTCATCCATTACTATCTAGCCCCGATCACACTAAACGAGCTTCAGATCTTTTTGGGACTAGCCAACTTCTACCAACGGTTCGTGTTGGGATTCTCCCATATTGCATGGGCCCTCATCCAGGTGACCAAGGGAAATGGTATGGCCAAGTTCATATGGGGGAAGGAGAAACAACAAGAATTTTATGATCTGAAGCATCATTTATGCTCAGCTCTAGTACTCTCCTTGCTCGATTCGCAACAACCATTCGAGATTGAGACTGATGCATCTGACTATGTTGTGGCTGCAGTTCTCATTCAACACGAGAATCTGGTGGCATACCATAGTGAGACACTCTTCGATACTATCTAGAAATACCTCACCTATGACAAGGAAATGTATTCCATTGTACAAGCCTACCATTAATGGAAACATTACATTCTGGGGAAGGAGACGATCATACACACTGATCACAAGCCTCTGCAGTTGATACAGACACAAGGGAAATTGCAGAATGAACGCCATCATAAGTGGTCCACCTACCTGAAGCAGTTCCATCTCAACATAAAGGATAAGACATGTATCTTCAATCGTGTCACTGACTTCCTCAGTTGGCCTCCTATGGCTGCACTCACCACTGTGCTCCATTTCTGCAAACATGAAGCATCTGAGTGTCCCCAACTTTATCAGCAAGATCCGAACTTCGCCACTACCTATCAGCTCTTGGGTACAGGCGCAATTGTCACTGATTTTCACATTCAGGACATAATCTTATGTCACATGGGCCATCTCTGTGTTCCTACAAGCGAGCGTGMAAAGATGATTTGGGAATCCGACTACAGTCGGGTAGCAGGACATTTTGGCATGGAGAAAACTATGGTCATTCTTCAAAAACATTTTTATTAGCAAAAACTTCGACATGACGTCAGCAAGTATATCAGATCTTGMAATGCCTGTTCCATTTCCAAGCCAACCATAAAGAAGCAAGGCTTATACACCCCTCTTCCTATTCCCGAGAAKCCTTTGGAATGAATCTCAATGGATTACATGTATGTCTTTCCATCCACCAAGAAAAGAAATGACAGTGTGTTTGTGGTCGTTGATCAGTTTTCAAAGATGGCCATCCTGACATCCTGTAAGAAGAATGTCACAGTGGMATATACTGCTAAGATCTTCTTCGAATGAGTGTGGGTCCACTTTGGGATACCACAGACTATCATCTCTAACCAAGATAGCAAGTTCCTCAACACCTTTTGGTCAAGTCTCTGGTATTTTTTGGACACCAAGCTCACAAAATCCACTGCTTTCCACCCCCAAATCGATGGCCAAACAGAGGTTGTCAATTAGATGATTGTGCACATCTTGTGCATGTACAATTCTAAGAATCCATGTACATGGGACGAGAGTCTCCCATATGTCCAACAACTTTACAACAAGGCTCTCCATAGTTCCACCGACCGTAGCCCATTTCAGGTGGGTCTGGGATTCCAACCCTTGGGACCCATTGATGTTGCACTTCCTCTTGCCACCACACAGACAAACTCTTCCCCTTATCAGTATGTGATCGACAAAGCCACCAGATTCATTGAGTGGATTCAACACATCCACCAATAGGTCCATGAGATTTTGCACAAATCCAATGCTAAGTACAAGCAGTTCCATGATCAACACAGGGTACCATACCAGTTTCAAGTTGGTGACAAAGTCTGGTTACATTTACAGAAGGAGCGTCTCACCAGGCCCCATCGGAAGCTTCTCCCACTTCGTTATGGGCCTTACATTATGACTAAGGTTGTGGGTAACAATGATTTTGAGCTCAACAATCCACCCTTCTTTGGTCAGCATCCAATATTCAATGTGGACTTCCTTCGACCATATTTTCCCCCATTATTGGACACCTCTGATATCACAGAACAACTCAGACCAATAGAACTCAACCCTGAATGCATGGAACAAGCATCCATTGATCAAATAGTGGACACACAGGTCAAGGGCACTCGCCAACAGCAGATCCAGCTTTATCGGGTTGTCAAGGCAGGGCAACTCCTACACCAAGGCAAGTGTCTCACTCGGAGCCAAATCCAACAGAAGTTTCCTCACCTTATGGGGGAACTCAACGCAATGGAGCACATTTCTCCCTAAGGGGTGATGGTTGATCCAAGTGGATATTGGTGGCCACCCACCTATTCCAACTGGCTCCTCGTGTCCGTTTTTTGTTCAACACGTTCTTCTGTACTTCTTTGTAAATGTGGGTTCTACACTTCTGGGGTTGTCTGAGTCCCCACACATCTTCTAGGTGGATACAGGTGGCCTCTCGCCTAATCCAACTGGTTTATTTTGTATTTTTTCATGTTAGCACTTCTTTTTGTACTTCCAGGGCCATTTTGGGGCCCTAAACGTTGTTTTTTTGGCTCGCCACAGTCAAATTGTAGACGAAGTCAAAGTTTGATGGAAAAATGTGTAGCTCTCTAAAATACCTTTCCAACGGGATATCACGTGCCTAAAACGGAGGTCGTATGCAAAAGTTATGACCCTTGGAAGTTGAGGTACCAAATTAAACCAACTTACCCATAGGGCCCACATGAATTTTGGCATTTCACCTTCTAGGGTTAGGTTTTTGGATGTCTAGGGTTTTGGCATTCATGAGTAATATCAAAAAGGCCTCTGGAGCCTCATTGTAATCCATTCTTCTCAGATGAATGCATGTAGCAGACACATCTCTTCTCAGAGATAGATACCACCATTCGAGCAAGTGTTTCAGTTCTGGGGTTTTATAGTTTTAGACTATTTCATTATTTAATAGAAGATATTGTTCATTGGATATTTTTGTTATTCTTCATATCTCTGTGTTTATTGTATTTATTCTGTTAATTATTTCATTCCTCTCCTAAATCCAAATCAATATTGGCACAAGTATTTTCCTTCTTTTTATTATCATTTCCTTTCCCTCTCTTTGTTTCAAAAAGAAACCATCTTTGTTAGCCTTTCATTATGAAGAAATAGAGAACTGAAGTTGATTGGAAATTTGTTGGGTCTTCACCGTCAAGAATTCAAGATTCTTTAGAAATTTTCAAGTTCGAAAAAAAAAAAATTGGTCTCTATTTGATGCATGAAAACACATCAACAAAAGGAAATAGGAAGAGAGTGAGTTTCGGGAAGGAGAGGTCCCAAAATTGACCTCATTACATGTAATGGTTCTTCTTAATGGAATCCTTCTTCTCCAACTCTCTCTCTTTCTCATATTTTTGTGGTGTATTCAGTTCATGGATTTTCAACAATGTTCTTGATATTAATTTTATGGAAGATTTGTATGTTTTCTATCCTCCTCTCTTAGCATTCAATCCTTCTGTATCTTATCCCTCAAGATCTATATCAGCTACTAGGATTTTTGTCTCTCTTCTTCGTACAAGGATCTCCTATGCTACTCCATTTTTCTTTGTTCTTATGATGGTTGCAAGGTATTTGTTCTTAGCAACCATCCAATGGCCCATTGTGGTCTATTGTGACATGCACACCACAACTATATGGAAACACAATGGAAATTACGTTAATAACCAACTAGGCTCTGCAAATACTATGTATCTAGTGAACATATACCAATGGCATGTGAGTGCTTTGTCCACGGTGTAACTTGCACATGATAGTTAGATATCAATTAAGAACTACTAGGACTCTAAGGAAAATTTCCTCTAATATCAAAAATCAAAAAATCATACACCAAGTGGTTGTGATTCTTCGCTCCAAAGCTTGTTTTGGATGTATTTATGAGTGCCAAGGACAATTCCAAACAAATCAAGTTTTTTTAAAGAGTTATATTTCCTAAATATAATGAGGCATGAAAACATGAATTGGCTCTTTCCTTCTTGCAATGCTCTGTGTAACCCTGAGGGTAAACCTTCTCATCTCCTTCTAAATTTTTTCCATGTAGTGTATCAATATAGAAACACCAATATCAAACTTCACTTTTATTTGAGGGACACTTCAACAAGTAGGAGGAATTCCATCCAATCAAATCGTGTCAAGTGACCTATTTTCCTTAAAAAATAAAACACCTCATATTTGTTATAGATGACTGTAATTCAACTAAACAAAGGGAATAGATTCCTACATTTTCCAAGATATGGAAAACCCAACCTCCAAGTTGAATTGATAGAATGGGAGCCTAAAATTGATTCAAATGTCTATTGATCTCAACACTTCGATGTGTGAGAAATCCTCATTGTGTTACCAAAGGAAAACTCACTAGCAAATTACTTTGCTAACCAATCTTGTATTGATCATGGGATTATCCAATTTCAAGCTTGTTGTTGCACCAATGAGAACCACATAATCACCCAAATATGTCATTAAATCAACCAACAAGATAATGAAATGATTAGACTTAAATGTATTTGACCCCAAGAGCAAGAAATGTAATGAAACACTCAAATTAAACTGTAGATGACACAATGAAAAAGAAATGGCCTTCTATATCACTGTAAAACTTATATGGCCATTGTTCAACCCATGGATGAGGAATAACACCCAGGGAAGAGAGAGTAGTTGACCAACTATGAGTAGAATCACTCAGTCATAAAGGAATCCACCCTAGGTAAGAGAAAATCCACAGAAGGAAACAAAATCGGCTCAAGCCAACGTAAAAAGCAACCAAGTAGTTGTAAAGTTTCCTAGGAAAATGTAAACTCATCCAACAATGAGAAATCTAACCAAGGGGGGAGTGTATGTCCTGTGGTAAAAATGGAGTTTCCCAGGTAATGGATAAATGAACCCATGTCTCTGTGGAAGAGTAACGCACCCAGGTATTCACTCAATGACTTGAGAACATAGAGAGAGAAATTTCATTTGTTGAATACAAGGGATGAAAGTGGAAACTAGTGTAACATCTCTTTCATTACGACCTTTGATCTCAAGATCACAAACAAGTGGAAGGTATGGGAAATTTTTCTAATGGGATTTACTATATAATGGGCCAGTCTTGGATTTAACAAAGAAAACAAAATCATATTAACTTGAATCAGTTTTGAAGAAAACGCTATCACAATTACAGTTGACATTTGTCCTTATGAACCATTAACCAAACTAAGAGCATCAAATCCATCAAATGGAATTAACCCAAAAACCACACCATAAAAACACAACAACTGCATGAAAATTCATGACATAATGGACACAATGTTTACCATGGAAACCCAAATGGAAAAACTAGCTTTGAATAAGGGCTTAGTGTTTTAATTTTGGCAATATTTGGTACAATGTTCTCTTGGCTTTCTATGCCTCTTCCTCCTTTTCCAAAAAATTCCCATTGGGAGTGAAAATACAAGAGGAAATAGGGAGAGCTAAGGTAATGGGAGGGCTAATAACCTAACCTTTTGTTTCGATTCCTCACTCTTCTCTACTATTTTTATTTTCTCATTTCATTTATTTCTTTGTTTTTTTATTTTTATCTTTTTTTGTCTCATTCACTTTACATTTACAATGTTTGCATAACCTTGATAAATTGATAGTTTTATCTTGTAGGTATTGATTCTTATGCCTATTCATCAATTCAGATCCATTTTGGATCACCTTGGGAAGGGTCTGTTTGCTTCTTGACAATGGTGAATGAAGAAGTCTTTGTTCTTTCAGGAAAGAACACAAAAAAGCATGAGGGTAATGAAAAATAGAGATGAGAGATCAAGATAGATGATCTACAATCTCATTATTATAGCATAACCTTGCAATTATTCTCTCCTTCAAATGTTTCCCCATGGATTTCATTTATAGAGAAATTATTAATCTCTTGAAAAACTAGTTCGAGTGTGAAATCTCTTTATTCAAAATGGAATTCCAATGCTTGAAAAGGACTTTGGAGGGCCAACTTTGCCCCTCATAAATGGGATGAGAACTCACATTTCTCTTGTACATCAACCTAAATATACTTGATCCAAGCCTGCCTTATTACTTGTGTTGAAGTGGTCGCTCTCACTTGTGTGAGAATACTTGCATGGATTTTGAAGGAAGGGTCGTTCAAGTTGCATGAGTTTCAGTGCTATAGAGAAATTATGAATCTCTTGAAGAACTAGTTTCAATGTGAAATATCTTTATTCAAAATGGAGATTCCAATGCTTGAAAGGGGCTTTGGAAGGCCAACTTTACTCCTCATAAATGGGATGAGAACTCACATTTCTCTTGTACATCAACCTATAGCTACATGATCCAATCTTGTCTCCTTAATTGTGTTGAAGTGGTCGCACTCACTTGTGTGAGCATACTTGCATGGATTTGGAAGGAAATGTCATTCAAGTTGCATGAGTTTCAGTGCATGAAGGTTTTGCAAGTGAATAAAATCCCACTTTGTAATGTTTTTTCTCTTGCTCTTTTAGGTGATGTAAGTATCCATGAGATAGCCATATTATGTTGTATTCTTGCCAAATTATGATGTTTTTAGACAATTACATAAATGTCTCTTGTGAGTGAAATTGAGGTGATAAAACCTTGTTTTAGGTTGCCAATATACAATACACAATGGTGACAAGACTAGTTGATAATAAAATATACCAATGAGTTTCATAATATTATGGTACAATTGGATTTCAGGCATGATTTGATTCTCATATAATCAAATAACTTAGTGTCATGCAATAAATATTAGATATAGTTCTCTCTACTAATAGTTTGTGAGATCATGATCATGTTACAACAATGATCAAGGAGAATATTTTACCAAAAAAAACATGCCAAGGAATCTCATAGATGATTTTAGGGGCTAAATTTTGCAAATGTGCTAATTTTCCATGGTTTTTCCCCAAAAAAGGTTCGCTAATTTCCATTTTTTCTAGAACAAATTCGCCAAAATTCCATATAGTAAAATTATTTTACCTTAAAAATCACCAAAAGTTTATAGAAAGTATATAAAATCCTTAGAAATTTGAATATTTTTACAAAACTATCGCCAAAATTTTTACATTTTGCATATTAAGGACTAGTAAGATTAGCCCATGTTTCTACATTTTAATATAAATTTCCATCCTTAAAATCATCCCTGCCAAGGATAACCCTACATTATTTTGCAACAAATAATCTAACATCGTTGGACATAAGTGTCAAGTCACCGAACTTAACAATTCTAGTAAGGTCAAAAGGATATGGACTAAGACAAAAACAACCAAGGAAAGGTCAATACAATAGGAACATTGAAATGGTAGTGTGATACTATTAGTGATAAGCAATTGTTAATTAATACAATTTGGTGATTATTTGTTCATTAATAGAGAAATTGAGGTGTGCACTAAACCATTCTTAATCTATAATCTGATTAATGATATTGTTCACAATTGTTCATTGAACTACACCTATGTGAGTAGAAAATGCTCCTTGTCATAATTTACCTAGAATGTATGACAACCACTTTTGATCTTTAGCATATCATTGATCCAATGTTGGTGCTTAATCCACATGGTTATATCTCAACCTCCATTTAGTAGGTGATTGAATATTCAACCTTAATATAGCTCATTCCACATCAAAAAGATCTTACAACTGACAAGATTGGAGCTTGACTAGTTGGGTGATCAAAGTTGACTAGGTCAACAGTCCATTCTAGTAATTAAGTTAGTGCCTTCCCTAGATGACCTGCTTCCAATATTTAAGGGATTATTTATCTTCATCTATTATAATTAATGCCAATTGTAAGTGACCACCTCATTTAAGTCATTCAATTATATATATATATATATATATATATATATATATATATATATANNTTTTTTCTCCAAATTATATTCATATTCTTTGCAATATTGAGCTCAATACAATCATCCTCATAACTTTCATCACATTGATTCTCCATATCACTTCAATCATTTCCTCGGTTTAGGTCATTTTTTTATTATCAATAATAGATGTATAATTGACATAATCTTTGGTGTTGTGTCTCAATTGCTTGTTTCGAATTATCCTTTGATATATATATCGTCAAGTGTTGATAAATTTACACTTATTTTCTTAAATTCAACATTACACTCTATTTGTGATTAATTGTATGCAATATCTGTTAGAGTCCAACAAACACATGATCACTTATGCACTATTGTTGGTTTGAAATGTCATAACTCACTTTTATTGGGTGTGATATTTGTTCATGGTAATTTTCCTATCTCATTGATTCCATTGTCCTTAACATGAATTTCCTTAGTTCAACAAGTGTGAATTTATATATATCATCCAATTTTCCATAGGTTCAATATTCATGCATATCTAGGGTCTTTATCTAAGCCCTAACCTAATCATCAATATTATAACACTAGTATTTTCAACACTGGTATTTTCACTTCTTGTGCTTTGTGATTAATGCCTAAATCAATTTTACATCATATTTCCACTCTTTCTGAAATTCATAAACTACTCATGTGAAATAGTTTGATATCATGATGTGAAATGAATTGCACAACTGTTGGAGTCACCGATTGTAACCAAACTTCCAAAGACTTTACATAGAGATTGTAAAAACACATATAAGTAAAGTGTTGTGTTCTAATTGTAACCAAACTTTCAAAGCATTTACATAGAGATTGTAAAAACACATAGAAGTAAAGTGTTGTGTAGATAAATAGACAAAGAAAATCAAAGAAGAAAAGTTGTTTTAAAAGTAATATTGACTCCATATTTAAAATATCTAATGAGGTTTGTTTTATAGTGATAATTTTTGGTAAAGTGCATAGTAGTATGCTAAAAATTAGAAAATGGAAAGAGACCAACTCTTCACAAGTGAGGCAGACTATCCTTGGAGGAAGCCTAAGAAATGTTGCACACTTCATATTAATCAATGAAGAATATAAATAAATACATCGGATAGGGAGTTAGAACAAACTCCTAGGAAATAGGATCTAAGTCCTAAATGCAAATGCAATCGAAACTAATAGATTCTCCATTATTCCCCAACACTCCCCTTTAATGGAGAAATGGATTGTCTACAATACAAATGTGTAACGCCCCCGACCATCAACCCCATGGTCGGGCCAACACTACTACACAGAAAAACGCTTCTGGAACACATTATGCATTCTAGTGAACTTAAAATGCTTAATTACAGTTAAACACATAATTACTGCTAGCATTTCAGAGTTAATGGAAATAACAATAATTCATATGCACAACAAAATACGTGATAACATTGCAAGAATCACAGGTATGCAATTTAATTAATTACAGAATTACAAAACATAGTGACACTTATCTTTGAAACTTATGCCCACTGCCCACAGACTCTTCTTCCCCACATGCCTGTCCCACCCTAGGAGTATACACCTTCTCTGTTACCTAGATAGTCCTTCGGTTGCTAACCTCCCTTGCCTTGAGCTTCAGCAACAGACCGGACCAGAAATCTTTGAGCTCTGTGGTAGCTACAGGGTTCCTTCTAGGAGCTCTCTCCTTCCTCCACGCACTCTCTCACCTGGAGAGAGTCTCTCACAGGCTTGGTAAAACCTACCTCTTCAACAACAATCACCTCCCTCACCTGGAGAGAGGTTACACATAGGTCATACAACCGGTTTCCTTAATCTTGTTCCCGTACAAAGCAGAAAAACAACAAGGCTCAACAACGAACATACAACAGCATCAAACCACACCCAGCCAAGAACTGTGTGGCTGCCATAGTCAACCGGGACAAAAAACACGGGTTTCCCAAACAGATGACAGATAGACGCTTCAACCCAACCAGGCTCAACAATTACGGGACATTCGGTTTTCCCAACCATCCATACAGAACAGACTCATGGTTCTTGGTTTCGGGGATGCGTGATAAGAAATCCACGCGAAGGTCGAATACAAACTCGACGGTTTTGACAGAGGGTGTACCGGCTCCTCCAGAAATCAACATAGGCATTTTTGGTTTCAGAGTTGCGTGAGGGTATTCTTGCAGAGGTCATATGGGATTCTCGGTTTAGATAGTCGATGGTAGAATGGAGGAGGAACCCCCATCATGGCTCAACTCAACAGTTTTAACCGCATGCGCTTGGGTTGACACTTGTCACCCATGAAGCTCATTCCTTCCCATTTGGAATTCACTCATCTTTCAAAATAACTTAGGATAAAACATCACATTTACACATCTTTGGAACAGTAATAATTTAATATTATTCTCAAGGGTTTAAGCCCCCTCAGCTTAGCCCCTCTTCTGACCTCTCATCCCCCTCTCCCTTTCCCAGGCTTTGTGGATGCTTAGTCCCCCATCAATCATTCATCGTGGTCGGTCCACACGCAAAGATGTTTTGTATTAATACTATGCATAATTACATGTACAAAAAAAATCAGGCTCCTGGCCTTCAACACTCAGGCTCCCTGGCCTAATAACACATAATCCCACTAGCTTATATAACTTGGCTCACCATCCTTATAAACTTGAATTACAGTTCATAAACAAGTTTTATACTTCATAGACATGATTTGCAACAGGCCTCGGCCTTGGGGACATTACAATCCCCTCCCCTTATTTTTGCACTATCCTCAGTGCAACTTTACACTACATCTGCAAGATTTTCAAAATTTTCAAAAAGATGCGGGTACTCTGCCCACATAACATCTTCATGCTCCCATGTCGGGTCCTCAGGACTGTACCAGGTCAACTGGACCTTTACAAGCCCTATAGCTCGACTCCAGAGCTGTTTGTTTTTCCTATCCAATATGCGCATAGGATGCACTTGCATGACACCTTCTTGTTCCACCTGAATCACATTCCAATCGATAACATGATTAGCATATGGTATATATTTCTTAAGCAATGAAACATGAAACACATTATGTACAGTCATGGATGCAGGTAATGCAAGCATATATACAACTGGCCCAATCCTTTCCAGGATTTCAAATGGCCCACAAAATCTGGCTGCCAACTTGGCACAACTTCCCAGCTTTAGGGAACTCCTATTAGCTTTCACTTTCAGGAAAACATGATCACCCACTTTGAACTCTCTATGGGTTCTTTTCTTATCAGCATAACTTTTCTACCTTTCCTGGGCAGCTTTCAAATTCTTCTTAATTTTTATCATTTGGTGCTCCATCTCCTTGAGCAACTCTGGCCCAACTACNATGGGTTCTTTTCTTATCAGCATAACTTTTCTACCTTTCCTGGGCAACTTTCAAATTCTTCTTAATTTTTATCATTTGGTGCTCCATCTCCTTGAGCAACTCTGGCCCAACTACTGTTCTATTAGCTGGATTATCCCAACTCACTGAAGTATTGCACTTTATTCCATAAAGTGCTTCAAATGGGCCCATCTTCAACGATGCATGATACCCATTGTTGTAGGCAAATTCTACCAAGTGTAGGTAGTCTTCCCATCTTGATGGTTTGTCCATCACATACATTCTCAGTATGTCTTCTATTACTCTGTTCACCCTTTCTGTATGTCCATCATACTCAGGATGATAAGTTGTACTAACGTTCATATTCATTCTGAATCCTTTGAACAGTCCTTTCCATAAATTTGAGGTGAATTTCGAGTCTCTGTTGGACACAATTGTTTTTTGGAATTCTGTGCAATCGTGCCACTTCTCTTATGAAAATACCAGCAACATCTGCTGCCTTGTGAGTAGTTTTCAGTGGAATAAAATGGGCAGCTTTTGTAAGCTTTTCCACCAACACCATGATTGAATCATGCAGCTTGGTTGTTCTGGGCAATCTTGTAATAAAATACATTGTTACTACTTCCCACTTCCACTCAGGAATGGGTAAAGGTTGCAACAACCCTGCTGGGTGCCTATGCTCAAATTTAACTTTCTGGCACTCCATACATCTAGCGATGTATTCAACGATCTCTCTCTTCATACCTGGCCAAAAGTAATGGCTCTTGACCGCTGCTACTGTTTTCTAATATCTAGGGTGCCCTGCATAAGGCACATTATGCATCTCCTGCAAAATCATCTGTTTCAAGCACTGGACATTGGGTACAAAAATTATGTTCTTGTACAATAGTATTCCATCTGTTTCCAATTTATAAATTTCCATCTTCTGTGGCATCTTACCCTGCTATAGCTTGGCTACCAATTCTCTGTACTGCATATCTACATTTGCAGCCTCCAGAATTCTGCTTTTAATATCAGTCTGATACATGCTAATGGTTGTAGCATGTAATTCATGCACCCTCCTGCTGAGTGCATCAACCACTTTATTCTCCTTTCCTTTGATATGCTTGATCTCAAAGTCGTACTCACACATAAATTCCAACCACCTACTTTGTCTAGAGTTTAAGCTTGGCTGATCAAACAAATATTTCAGACCGTTATGGTTTGTTCTGAGTTCAAACCTCCTTCCCATGAGGTAATGCATCCATTTCTTTAGAGCATGAACTATGGATTCCAACTTCAATTCATGGGTTGCATAGTTCTTCTCGTGCTCTTTTAATTTCCTGGACTCATAACAGATTACAAATCCGTTCTGACTGAGGACGCCTCCCAGTCCTTCCTTGCATGCATCAGTGAATACTATGAAATCTGCATTTGGATATGCAATCCTCGGGATTGGAGCACTGGTTAACAACTACTTCAATCGCTGGAAACTTTCCTCACATCCCTCTGTCTAGTGAAATTGCTTCCCCTTTCTTTGTAAAGAAGTGATAGGGTGAGCTATTTTGGAAAACCCTACGATGAACCTTCTGTAATCAATCCCATGAAGGATCTAACTTCTGTTATGTTCCTTGGTGCTGACCATTCTCTAATGGCTTCAATCTTCTCAGGGTCTATCGCTATCCCATCCTTCGAGATAATATGTCCCAAGTAATGGATCTGTTCCTGACAAAATGAGCACTTGCTTAGCTTGGCATACGGTTGGTGCTCTCTTAGAACTTGCAACACCATCCTCAGATGTTGTTCGTGTTCTTCTTCGGTCCTGGAATACACCAGAATGTCATCCAGGAAGACGATGACAAACTTGTCTAGATATTCCCTAAATACTCCATTCATCAAGCTCATAAAAACAGTGGGTGCATTTGACAGTCCAAATGGCACCACTGTGAACTCGTAATGACCATACCTTGTTCTAAATGCGGTCTTGTTGATGTCTTCATATTATATTCTTACCTGGTGATATCCCGATCTTAGATCTATTTTTGAAAATATCTTTGCATCCTTCAACTAATCGAAGAGATCATAAATCCTTGGCAGAGGATACCTGTTCTTCACCGTTACTTTGTTCAATTGCCCGAAATCGATGCACAATCTCAGCGTTCCGTCCTTCTTCTTTATGAACAGGACCGGGGCACCCCAAGGTGACATGCTTGGGCATATATACCCCTTCTTCAGAAGTTCTTCAAGTTGCAGCTGCAACTCTTTCAGTTCTGGTGCACTCATCCTGTACAGAGCCTTTGACACTGGAGCTGCTCCAGGCATCAAGTTTACAGAGAAATCGATATCCCTTTTTAGAGGTAGTTCAGGTACTTCCTGGAATACATATTTGAACTCTTTAAGTACCTCATGATCCTCAATACATGACACCTTATCCTTAGGCATTTCCCCCACATGGGCTGCAAATAATTGACAACCTTTTCTGTAGCACTTCTTTAGCTGCATTGCTGAGATTTCTCTAACAGTAAAAACTCTAGGAATTCCTTGGATGACTCTCTGATTCCCTTCTTCATCTAAGCAAGTGAATGCCTTATTCCGATAGTCCAAGATGGCATGGTGTTGGTTCAACCAGTCCATCCCAATTAGACAGTCATAAGAGCCTAACAACAGAATGTTCAAATCGACCTTCGTGCTCAATCCATTTGTGTCTACAGGACAGGACTTGACTAACTCCATGAATTTCCTCTTGGTTTCTGTAGCTAGCTGCACTAACCAAGACTTTTCATGTTTGCTTCTTATCAAATGAAAACTTTCTACCACTCTAGGGTCTATATAACTATGGCTAGCCCCTGAATCAACTAAAATAGTAAACGGTTGGTTTTTTATCATACCTTCTACTTCAATCATGTGCGACTGATACTCAGCTTGCTTGTTGTCCAGGGCTGCATAGATCCTTGGAATTCTACTGCCCATGTCCTCCACTATTTCATCTTGCTGAACATTGTGGAGAACTCTCACTTTATCATTTTTGTGGAGGCAATCTCTGTACCTATGGTTTTCTTTACAATCCCAACATTACATAGGTGGTGGCCTTGACATTTTCCCACTCACTTCAACCTTCCTGGGCTCTCTAAGAGACGACTATTCTTGAGGACTGTTTCTGAAAAAGGGTGGTTTATTTCCCTTCTACCTCTGTTCTTTCTTGAACTTTTTCTGGTCATCCCAAGCCTTCCAAAAGGTAGGATTTTCTCTTTGCTTTTCAAATAAGCACTTCTCTCTTCTTATCGTTTCTTCCATAGTATTTGGGTCATCATACTGAATCTTATCCCTAATAGGAGGCGGTAATCCACTTAGGTACCTCTGAATCTTGACAGACTCATTTTTGAAGAACGAAACACACTTCAGTAATTCCAAAAACTTTCGTTCATACTCATCAATGGTCTTGTTGTCTAGCTTGAGTTCAAAGAACTCTTTCATCTTTTTGTCATAATATCTTTTAGTTAAGTATTTCCTCTCGAAATACCTCTTGAATTCTTGCCATGTGATGTCCCTTTCTCTGATGTGCTGCACCTGCACAAGTTGATCCCACCACATGGATGCCTTTCCCTTCAATTGATACATGGCAATTCTGCCCTCTGCATGAGAGGAATAATTTTGCAGTTGAAAGTATTTCCTCATACCCAACAACCAAGTTTCGGCATCTTCCTCCTTCTTATGTTCTCCATAGAACGTTGGAGGCTTGATCTTGTTCATTTCCTCTTTCAATTCATCCATCCTAGATCTCCTGTGCTTTCTGGTAGAAGATGGGATTGAACTACTGTGTGCTTCCCTACTGGAATGCTTTGGGGAGCGATGATGATGTCTGTTGACACTACTTGATCTTCTTTTCCTCTCAGGGGTCCTGCGATTCTCTGTCTTGCTTGAGTCACTCTCCTTTTTCAATTTCTTTTCTATTCTTTCCAGATTCTTCAACATCCTTAAGTTGAATTCACCCTGCATATCATTGACCTTCATGATCTTTCATCTATCAACTCAGCGAGCCTGGGCATCTTTCTGCAGTCTTTCAATGATTTTCATCATATGTCCTTCCTTATCCATCTCTTTTCCTTGCCCATTAGAGTTTGACCCTTTGACTTCCAAGTTGACATTCCTTCCTTCTCTTTCGTTCTCTGAATTGGAGACAATCTGCACCTCTTCCATTCTTTGCTTTCAACGACAACCCTATTCGGTTCTGGCACTTGCTAAGATTTTGCAAACAACATGGATTTTTCAGGTCGTCATTCTTAGCAAATTCCACACATTCGAAACCATTCTGATTTAAGAAAACGCTTCGAGTTCAAAAATTTTCCAAGTTCTGCTCGACTCTGTAATTTTTGGGTGATAACTCCCTCTTTCTCCCAACCCTCATAACCAAAGGTCATGACCAATGCTAGACTACTAGGTGCTACTTGGGATTTCAACCTTCGAAGAGTTTAAGGTATAGACATCTATCTCCCAGAGTTTCAATTTACCGAATTCGCGTAAATCGGGTGGATCGATGGTCCACGTTTACCCAACATCCAACGGTAAAAAAAAAAAAAAAACTACTACAGTTCTTCCGTGTTTGAAGATTTCGGGACTTCGGAACTTCAGGTTTTGGGTTTTCGGTAACTGGGAGTTCATGATGCAGCGACTCCAAATCTCTTGTCACTTCATTCCCTGAATTCCGATACACGAGTTTTTGTATGAGATCCAACGATCCTCGATGATTTGGATCTAACGGTCTAGATCTTTTCGGAGTTTCATGAATCGGGAGTTCACGATGCAGCGACTCCAAATCTCTTGTCGCTTCAATCCCCGAATTTCGATATGGAAATTCATGTATGAGATCAACAACTGTGAGCCTCCCTTGATCTGACGGTCTAGATCTCTGCTACGCTTACACCTATCAAATCTCTTCAGCTCTAAATTCCTCGCTAGTTGGCAAGATCTGACGGCTCACAGGATTTTGACACTTCTTCCTGGAAGTGCTCCATCGTCCGATTCTACCCTTGTTAATCTCTTTCGCATTTCGGGACTTGGAGTGACCAAGAATTTGGCCTGTGCTCCAAGTTCACGATCCCTGAATTCACGAAATGATCCAATGGTTCAAACCAACCACGATCGACGACCCATGTTTATTCTGGATCCTAGGGTGGCGAGTTTCTCCATCCACTAACAACCTTGCAACTTCTGGCTATTTACGGTCCTCACAATTTCGCAAGTTCTCCACAGAGAATTCTGACTATCCAACTCTGCTTCTTAAGGACTTCTGGCTAAAGACTTGGTACCCTCCTTCTAAACTTTCATCTACTTGATCAAACACTTCTGGTGTGGAGTTCTCTCACTCCCTGTGGCCATATACCACATCAACTGTAGTATAATACCACTACACCTCCTAAGATTATAACACGGTCAAGTAGTCCGTTGACACTCAGAAACATTCCGACGTCTGAAATTAGTCCTCCAGACACATTTTCTTCTCAAACCCTCAGTCCAACGACCACTTATCCGGCCCATCCAGGCTCAGCGTTGAAACCAAGCTCTGATACCATACTGTAATGCCCTCAGCCATCAACCCCACGGTTGGGCCAATGCTACTACATGGAAAAACGCTTCTGGAATACATTATGCATTCTAATGAACTTAAAACACTTAATTACAGTTAAACATAGAATTACTGCTATCATTTCAGAGTTAAAGAAATAACAATAATTCATATGCACAACAAAATACATGATAACATTGCAAGAATCACAGGTATGCAATTTAATTAATTACAGAATTACAAAACATAGTGACACTTGTCTTTGAAACTGTCGTGCACCACCAACTGTGTGTAGACCTTCCACGAACCTCCTAGCCTTAGACCATGCTGCTCATCACTCTCAGCAGTAGGTCACCCCCAAGCTGGGACTAAGCTCCACCGGGTAAGGAATCCTAGGCTAGGTAAGGTTTACAGGAAGAATACACATAAAAGAAGGAGGATTCTCTCACAGGAACCACTTATGCCCACTGCCCACAGACTCTCCTTCCCCACATGCCTGTCCCACCCCAGGAGTATGCACCTTCTCTGTCACCTAGACAATCCTTCGGCTGCTAACCTCCCTTGCCATGGGCTTCAGCAATAGACCGAACTGGAAATCTCCGAGCTCTGTGGCAGATATAGGGTTCCTTCCAGGAGCTCTCTCCTTCCTCCACGCACTTTCTCACCTGGAGAGGGACGCTCACAGGCTTGGTACAACCTTTCTCTTCAACAAAAATCACCTCCCTCACCTAGAGAGAGGTTACACACAGGTCATACAACCGGTTTCCTTAATCTAGTTCCCATACAAAGAAGAAAAACAACAAGGCTCAGCAACGAACATACAACAACAGAAAACCACACCCAGCCAAGAACTGCGTGGCCGCCATAGTCAACTGGGACAACAAACACTGGTTTCCAAAACAGATGACAGAGAGATGCTTCAACCCAACCAGGCTCAACAATTACAGGACATTCGGTTTTCCCAACCATCCATACAGAACAGACTCACGGTTTTGGGTTTCGGGGATGCGTGATAAGAAATCCACGTGAAGGTTGAACACAGACTCGACAGTTTTGACAGAGGGTGTACGGATCCTCCAGAAATCAACACAGGCATTTTTGGTTTCAGAGTTGCGTGAGGGTATTCTTGCAGAGGTCATACAGGATTCTCGGTTCAGACAATCGACGGTAGAATGGAGGAGAAACCCCCATCATGGCTCAACTCAACAGTTTTAACTGCATGCGCTTGGGTTGACACTTGTCACCCATGAAGCTCGTTCCTTCCCATTTGCAAGTCACTCGTCCTTCCAAAGAACTTAGGATAAAACATCACATTTATACATCTTTGGAATAGTAATAATTTAATATTATTCTCAAGGGTTTAAGCCCCCTTAGCTTAGCCCCTCTTCCAACCTCTCAACCCCCTCTCCCTTACCCAGGCTTTGTGTATGCTTAGTCCCCCATCACTCATTCATAATGGTCAGTCCGCACGCAGAGATGTTTTGTATTAATACTGTGCATAATTACATGTACAAAAAAAATTAGGCTCCTCGCCTTCCACACTTAGGCTCCCTGGCCTAATAACACAGAAGCCCACTAACTTATATAACTTGGCTCACCAGCCTTATAAACTTGAATTACAGTTCATAAACAAGTTATATACTTCATAGACATGATTTGCAATAGGGCTCGACCTTGGGGACATTACAATCCCCTCCCCTTATTTTTGCACTGTCCTCAGTGCAACTTTACACTGCATCTGCAAGCTTTTCAAAATTTTAAAAAAGATGCGGGTACTCTACTTGTATAACATATTCATGCTCCCATGTCACGTCCTCAGGACCATACTAGGTCCATTGGACCTTTACAAGCCCTATAGCTCGATTCGAGAGCTGTTTGTTTTTCCTGTCCAATATGCACACAGGATGCACTTGCAGGACACCTTCTTGTTCCACCTGAATCACATTCCAATAGATAACATGATTAGCATCTGGTAAATATTTCTTAAGCAATGAAACATGAAACACATTGTGTACAGTCATGGATGCAGGTAATGCAAGCATATATGCAACTGGCCCAATCCTTTCCAGGATTTCAAATGGCCCACAAAATATGGTTGCCAACTTTGCGCAACTTCCCAGCTTCAGGGAACTCCTGTTAGCTTTCACTTTCAGGAAAAAATGATCACCCACTTTGAACTCTCTGTGGGTTCTATTCTTATCAACATAACTTTTCTGCATGTCCTGGGAAGCTTTCAAATTATGCTTAATTTTTATCATTTGGTCCTCCATTTCCTTGAGCAACTCTAGTCCAACTACTATTCTATCAGCTGGATTATCCCAGCTCACTGGAGTATTGCACTTTCTTCCATAAAGTGCTTCAAATAAGCTCATCTTCAAAGATGCATGAAATCCATTGTTGTAGGCAAATTCTACCAAGTGTAGGTAGTCTTCCCATCTTGATGGTTTGTCCATCACATACATTCTCAGTATGTCTTCTATTACTCTGTTCACTCTCTCTGTCTATCTATTAGACTCAGGATGATAAGTTGTACTAAAGTTCAGATTCGTTCCGAATCCTTTCCAAAAATTCGAGGTGAATTTTGAGTCTTTGTTGGACACAATCGTTTTAGGAGTTTCGTGCAATCGTGCCACTTCCCTTATGAAAACATCAACAATATCTACTTCCTTGTGAGTAGTTTTCAGTGGAATAAAATGGGCAGCTTTTGTAAGCTTTTCCACCACCACCATGATCGAATCATGCAGCTTGGTTGTTCTCGGCAATCCCGTAATAAAATCCATCATTACTACTTCCCACTTCCACTCAGGAATGGGTAAAGGTTGCAACAACCCTGCTGGGTGCCTATGCTCAGCTTTAACTTTCTGGCACTCCATACATCTGGTGATGTATTCAACAATATCTCTCTTCATACCCAGCCAAAAGTAATGGCTCTTGACTGCTGCTACTATTTTCTGATATCCAGGGTGCCATGCATATGACACATTATGCATCTCCTGCAAAATCACCAGTTTCAAGCACTCGACATTAGGTACAAAAATTATGTTCTTGTACAATAGTATTCCATCTGTTTCCAATTTATAAATTTCCATCTTCTGTGGCATCTTACCTTGCTGTAGCTTGGCTACCAATTCTCTATACTACAGATCTACATTCGTAGCCTCCAGAATTATTCTTTTAATATCAGTCCGATACATGCTAATGGTTGTAGCATGTAATTCATGCACCCTCCTACTGAGTGCATCACCCACTTTATTCTCCTTTCCTTTGATATGCTTGATCTCAAAGTCGTACTCACACAAAAATTCCAGCCACCTACTTTGTTTAGCATTTAAGGTTGGCTGATCAAACAAATATTTTAGATTGTTATGGTCTTATTTGAGTTCAAACCTCCTTCCCATGATGCAATGCCTCCATTTCTTTAGAGCATGAACTATGGTTGCCAACTCCAAGTCATGGGTTGCATAGTTATTCTCGTGCTCTTTTAATTTCCCGGACTCATAACAGATTACGAATTCGTTCTGACTGAGGACCCCTCCCAGTCCTTCCTTGCATGCATCAGTGCATACTATGAAATATGCATTTGGATCTGCAATTCTCAGGATTGGAGCACTGGTTAACAACTGCTTCAATCGCTGGAAACTTTCCTCACATCCCTCTGTCTAGTGAAATTGCTTCCCCTTTCTTTGCAAGGAAGTGATAGGGTGAGCTATTTTGGAAAACCCTGTGATGAACCTTCTGTAATAACCAGCCAATCCCATGAAGGATCTAACTTCTGTTACGTTCCTTGGCTCTGACCATTCTCTAATGGCTTCAATCTTCTCAGGGTCTATCACTATCCCATCCTTTGAGATAATATGTTCCAAGTAATGGATCTGTTCCTGATAAAATGAGCACTTGCTCAGCTTGGCATACAGTTGGTGCTCTCTTAGCACTTGCAACACCATCCTCAGATGTTGTTTGTGTTCTTTTTCGGTTCTGGAATACACCAGAATGTCATCCAGGAAGACGATGACAAACTTGTCTAGATAATCCCTGAATACTCCATTCATCAAGCTCATAAAAACAACGGGTGCATTTGACAGTCCAAATGACACCACTGTGAACTCGTAATGACCATACCTTTTTCTAAAGGCGGTCTTGTTGATGTCTTCATCTTTTATTCTTACTTGGTGATATCCTGATCTTAGATCTATTTTCGAAAAGATCTTTTCATCCTTCAATTGATCGAAGAGAACATCAATCCTCGGCAAAGGATACTTGTTCTTCACTGTTACTTTGTTCAATTGCCTGAAATCGATGCACAATCTCATCGTTCCATCCTTCTTCTTTACGAACTAGACTGGGGCACCCCAAGGTGACACACTTGGGTGTATATACCCCTTCTTCAAAAGTTCTTCAAGCTGCAGCTGCAACTCTTTCAGTTCTGGGGCACTCATCCTGTACGGAGCCTTTGACACTGGAGCTGCTCTAGGCATCAAGTTTACAGAGAATTCAATATCCCTTTTCGGAGGTAGTCTAGGTACTTCCTAGAATACATCTTCAAACTCTTTAAGTACCTCATGATCCTCAATACATGACACCTTATCCTTAGGCATTTCCCCCACATGGGCTGCAAATAATTGACAGCCTTTTCTGTAGCACTTCTTCAGCTACATTGCTGAGATTTCTCTAACAGTAACAGCTCTATGAATTCCTTGGACGGCTCGTTGATTCCCTTCTTCATCTAAGCAAGTGAATGCCTTGTTCCGACAGTCCAAGATGGCATGGTCCTGGTCCAACCAGTCCATCCCAGTTAGACAGTCATAAGAGCCTAACGACAGAATGTTCAAATTGACCTCCGTGCTCAGTCCATTCATGTCTACAGGATAGGACTTGACTAACTCCGTGACTTTCCTCTTGGTTCCTGTAGCTAGCTGCACTAACCAAGACTTTTCATGTTTTCTTCTTATCAAATGCAAACTTTCTACCACTCTAGGGTATATATAACTATGGCTAGCCCCTGAATCAAGTAAAATAGTAAATGATTGGTTTTTTATCATACCTTCTACTTCAATCATGTGCGACTGATACTCGGCTTGCTTGTTGTCCAGGGCTGCGTAGATCCTTGGAATTCTACTGCCCATGTCCTCCACTGTTTCAGCTTACTAAACATTGTGGAGAACTCTTACTTTATCATTTATGTGGGGGAAATCTCTGTACCTATGGTTTTCTTTACAACCCCAACATTACATAGGTGGCAGTCTTGACATTTTCCCACTCACTTCAACCTTCCTGGGCTCTCTAAGAGACGACTGTTCTTGAGGACTATTTCTGAAAAAGGGTGTTTTATTTCCCTTCCACCTCTGTTCTTTCTTGAACTTTTGCTGGTCATCCCAAGCCTTCCGAAAGGTAGGATTTTCTCTTTGTTGTTCAAATAAGAACTTCGTTCTTCTTATCATTTCTTCCATAGTCTTTGGGTCATCATATTGAATCTTATCCCCAATAGGAAGCGGTAATCCACTCAGGTACCTCTGAATCTTGACAGACTCATCTTTGATGAACATAACATACTTCAGTAATTCCAAAAAATTTCGTTCATACTCATCAATGGTCTTGTTGTCCATCTTGAGTTCAAAGAACTCTTTCATCTTTCTCTCATAATATCTTTTAGTTAAGTATTTCCTCTCGAAATACCTCTTGAATTCTTGCCATGTGATGTCCATTTCCCTGATGTGCTGCACCTGCACAAGTTGATCCCACCACATGGATGCCTTTCCCTTCAATTGATACATGGCAATCCTGCCCTCTGCATGAGAGGAATAATTCTGCAGTTGAAATTATTTCCTCATACCCAACAACCAAGTTTCGACATCTTCCTCCTTCCTATGTTCTCCATCGAACGTTGGAGGATTGATCTTGTTCATTTCCCCTTTCAATTCATCCATCCCAGATCTCCTGTGCTTTCTGGTAGGAGATGGGATTGAACTACTGTGTGCTTCCCTACTGGAATGCTTTGGGGAGCGACGACGATGTCTATTGACACTCCTTGATCTTCTTTTCCTCTCAGGGGCCCTGCGACTCTCTGTCTTGCTTGAGTCACTCTCTTTCAATTTCTTTTCTATTCTTTCCATATTCTTCAACATCCTTAAGTTGAATTCACCCTGCCTATCCCTAACTTTCATGAGCTTTTGACTATCAGCTCGGCGAGCCTGGGCATATTTCTGCAATCTTTCAATGATTTTCATCATATGTCCTTCCTTATCCATCTATTTTCCTTTCCCATTAGAGTTTGACCCTTCGACTCCCAAGTTGACATTCCTTCCTTCTCTTTCGTTCTCTGAATTGGAGACAATCCGCACCTCTTCCATTCTCTTCTCTCAACGACAATCCTATTATGTTCTGGCACTTGCTAAGCTTCTGCAAACACAAGTGCAGACAATAGGGATTTGTCAGGTTGTCATTCTTAGCAAATTCCACACATTCAAAACCATTTCAATTTAAGAAAATGCTTCGACTTCACAAATTTTCCGAGTTCTGCTTGGCTCTGTAATTTTCGAGTGATAGCTCCCTCTTTCTCCCTACCCTCGTAACCAAAGGTTGTGACCAATGCTAGACTACTAGGTGTTACTCAGGCTTTCGACCTTCGAATATTTTAAGGTACACACATCTATCTCCCGGAGTTTCAATTTACCGAATTCGCGTAAATCGGGTGGATCGACGGTCCACGTTTACCCAACATCCAACGGTAAAAAAAAAAAAAAATCCACTACGGTTCTTCCATCTTCGAAGATTTCGGGACTTCGGAACTTCGGGTTTTGGGTTTTCGGTAACTGGGAGTTCATGATGCAGCGACTCCAAATCTCTTGTCACTTGAATCCACGAATTCCAATACATGAGTTCTTGTACGAGATCCAACGATCCTCGATGATTTGGATCTAATGGTCCAAATCTTTTCGGAGTTTCATGAACCGGGATTTCACGATGTAGCGACTCCAAATCTCTTGTCCCTTCTATCCCCGAATTCCGATATGGAAATTCATGTATGAGATCAACGACTGTGAGCCTCCCTTGATCCGATGGTCCAGATCTCTCCTATGCTTACACCTATCAAAGCTCTTCATCCCTAACTTCCTCGCTAGTTGGCTGGATCTGATGGCTCACGGGATTTCAACACTTCTTCCTGGAAGCGCTCCACCATCCGATTCTACCCTTGTTAATCTCTTTTGCGATTCGGGACTTGGAGTGACCAAGAATTTGGCCTGTGCTCCAAGTTCACGATCCCTGAATTCACAAAATGATCCAATGGTTCAAACCAACCACGATCAACGACCCACGTGTATTTCAGATCCTAGGGTGGCGAGTTTCTCCATCCACTAACCACCTTGCAACTTTTGACTATCTTACAGTCCTCGTGATTTCGTGAGTTCTCCACAGAGAATTATGACCATCCAACTCTGCTTCTCAAGGACTTCTGGCCAATGACTTGGTACCCTCCTTCTGAACTTTCATCTACTTGATCCAACACTTCTGGTGTGGAGTTCTCTCTCTCCCTGTGGCCATATACCACACTGGCTGTAGTTTTATAATACCGCTAGACCTCCTGAGCTTGTAACATGGTCAAGTAGTTCGTCGACACTCATAAACATTCTGAGGTCTGAAATTAGTCCTACAGACACAATTTCTTCTCAAACCCTTGGTCTAAAGAACACATTATGCATTCTAATGAACTTAAAACGCTTAATTACAGTTAAACACAAAATTACTGCTAGCATTTCAGAGTTAATGGAAATAACAATAATTCATATGCACAACAAAATACGTGATAACATTGCAAGAATCACAGGTATGCAATTTAATTAATTACAGAATTAAAAAACATAGTGACACTTATCTTTGAAACTGTCACGCACCACCAACTGCGTGTAGACCTTCCACGAACCTCCCATCCTTAGACCACGTTGTTCATCACTCTCATCAGTAGGTCACCCCCAAGCTAGGACTAAGCTCCACTAGGTAAGGAATCCTAGGCTAGGTAAGGTTTACAGGAAGAATACAAGTAAAAGAAGGAGGATTCTCTCCTAGGAACCACTTATGACCACTTCCCACAGACTCTCCTTCCCCACATGCTTGTCCCACCCCAGGAGTATACACCTTCTCTATCACCTAGACAGTCCTTAGGCTGCTAACCTCCCTTGCTTTGGGCTTCAGCAATAGACCGGACCAGAAATCTCCGAGCTCTGTGGCAGCTACAGGGTTCCTTCTAGGAGCTCTCTCCTTCCTCCACGCACTCTCTCACCTGGAGAGAGTCGCTCAGAGGCTTGGTAAAACCTGCCTCTTCAACAAGAATCACTTCCCTCACCTGAAGAGAGGTTATACATAGGTCATACAATCGGTTTCCTTAATCTTGTTCCCATACAAAGCAGAAAAACAACAAGGCTCAGCAATGAACATACAACAACAACAAACCACACCCAGCCAAGAACTGCGTGGCTGCCATAGTCAACTGAGACAACAAATAGGGGTTTCCCAAACAGATGATAGATAGATGCTTCAACCCAACCAGGCTCAACAATTACGGGACATTCGGTTTTCCCAACCATCCATACAGAACAGACTCACGGTTCTGGGTTTTGGGGATGCATGATAAGAAATCCACATGAAGGTCAAACACAGACTCGACGGTTTTGATAGAGGGTGTACCGGATCCTCCAGAAATCAACACAGGCCTTTTTGGTTTCAGAGTTGCGTGAGGGTATTCTTGTAGAGGTCATACAGGATTCTCTGTCCAGACAGTCGATGGTAGAATGGAGGAGGAACCCCCATCATGGATCAACTCAACAGTTTTAACTGCATGCGCTTGGGTTGACACTTGTCACCCATGAAGCTTGTTCATTCCCATTTGCAAGTCACTCGTCCTTCCAAAGAACTTAGGATAAAACATCACATTCACACAGCTTTGGAATAGTAATAATTTAATATTATTCTCAAGGGTTTAAGCCCCCTCAGCTTAGCCCCTCTTCCAACCTCTCAGCCCCCTCTCCCTTACCCAGGCTTTGTGGATGCTTAGTCCCCCATCACTCATTCATTGTGGTCGGCCCGCACGCAGAGATGTTATGTATTAATACTATGCATAATTACATGTACAAAAAAAATCAGGCTCCTGGCCTTCAACACTTAGGCTCCTTGGCCTAATAACACATAAGCCCACTAGCTTATATAACTTGGATCACCAGCCTTATAAACTTGAATTGCAGTTCATAAACAAGTTTTATACTTCATAGACATGATTTGCAACAGGGCTCGGCCTTGGGGACATTACAAAATGCCTAACATAAATAACATGTCTGTTGGTCTTAGTCTCAGCTAGGCTTACAACTTGACTCTAACAATTTCATCTTGACCTTTCTTGTTGTTAGATAGTGATGGAGGTGGAGCTTCTTCCTTGGCTTGTTGCTCCAAATATGTTTCATCTTGACTCTGCTTTTCTTCACTGTCATCTTGGCTTTGTTCTTCTTCATTTTGGAACTTGGTAGCTGACTATTGTTCTTTTTCCTCAACACCTATGCAGGTTCTTGGAAGTGTTTGTCTTTAATGCTTGCAAATTCTTCCAACTTCTCATAAGTGGATTGTTGCCAATTCTCGATATAATCATCAATGTTCTGCTCAATGGATGGTTGCAACATCATTTCATAATAATACTTGATTTCTTTCAGGCTCCACACCATAAAATTGACTCAATATTTTCTTTGTCAATTTCTTCACTTTCTTCCATGTTTTCTTCATAATCAATCACCACTGAAAATGAACTGTTGTCTTGTAAACCTACACACTCAAAAACATTGTTACAGTCATATGAAAAATCATAGGAAGTACCATACTAGTTCTTTTCATTTTTCTCTTCTAAGAGAGCTTTCATTTCTTCATCTTTCTCCCCTATTGTAGTTTCATCCACCTCACCCAGGGTTACTTTTCCACTTAACAACTCATCTATGAGTTTCTTCTCTTGTAGCATATGGAACCAACATTCACTTGAAAGGTTTTCATCATCATATTTAACTAAATTTAATGGTAAATAGATTCACGGAGGGGTTCATTAGGAGTTATACATTCATCTCCATCATCAATCTCATTTGAATTCACCAAATCACTAAATACTATTTTACTGTTAGCTACAAACATACTTTCTTCATTAATCATTGCAACTTCAATAATGTCATTTCAATACCTTCATCAACTTCATCATTCTCACTCCACTTCTTCATTTGAAGAATATCCCAAATATTTTTGCACTAAGTATTTCACCAATTTCACTCAAAATACTAGACAAAATGTTTTCATTCCACTTCTAATATAATAAGTTGTAATGTTATTGCACTTCTTCTCTTATCATAGAAATTGACACAACCTTCATGATCATAATGCAATAAATCTACTAACCATAGTAATTTTTTTATTTCAGTTTCTCAAGGTTCATAATCTATACTTGAGAAGAATGGCAGATTTGACATCACTATTTCATATACTTCATCAAATTCTTCATTGAAAGTGTCCAGTTCCTAATTCTGCTAGTCAAACATGGATTCTTCAACTGAAAACACATCTTAGTAATCTGCAGAATATAATAACTCTTCATGTTGATTCATTCTTTGCATATGTTTCAACTCTCTCTGGAGCTGTCTAATTTTCCTTTGCTTACCTTACTCATGAGAGGAGCAAGCAACTACACTCTCTTCTCGTCTCACCAGCAATTCGTCCCTCAGTTTTATGGCCCTCTAACCATGTGGCTCCTTAGTGGAATTCCTTTCCTCAACGATATGGTTCCTTCACAGATAGAATAAATTCATTAGGAATGGAGATATAATGCCAATGAGAACCGCAAAACAGACGTGCATTATTAAACACTTATTTTTGCTGCACGGATCACCGGATCAGAGAGTAGAAAGGGTGGTTCATCGTTTTTTAAAAAAATGAGTTGCAAAACCGTGCATAATGAATCTGTATTGCTGCAAATTGAAGTCGTTCTCTAAAAATGCTCTTCGTTTATCTGGAGAGCTCTAATTCGTTGTCCAACTCCAATTCGTTGTCCAGAAGCTACTTCATAGAATGGTACTTCATGTGCACGGGGCTCCTCCATACGCACACAGTGGAAAAATTAACGTAAACAGTAATTCCTCTCTGCGGACAAAGAACTGGCGGCTTACACACCACTGAGACGACTCCCACAACAAATAAAACACAACTATGACTCTTCTGACAAACGGATCCACGTCCTCACAACATGTAATTTGAAACCAATTTGCAAATGGAACAAAAATAGGCGGCTGTGAACTTGGATAGCAGCGACCTCCAATAAAATTATGTAACAACGATTTTACCTCAGCATACCAGTGAACTCGTCTTTACAAGTCACGTTATGTTCTTTCACACAATGGCTGCTACCTCTCACTATGGGTGGCCATTTTCTTCTTCAACAGAACGGTAGCTTTCTTCCCACCTACAAGGCGCTCTCTCCACGATGGCTTCAACACTTCACACTCTACTACATGAACATCGGCAGCAATATACCAAGACGCCAGCAAGTCAATGATCTTTCGCACAACAACGAACAACTCCAATCACCCAATAATTTACTCTATTCTCCACATGATCCTGGGCACTCCCGTGAGGAAGTCACGTCCAGCCCCGA
>JASDQU010104504.1:124057-154496 GCA_032191745.1 Picea mariana
CACGATGGCTTCAACACTTCACACTCTACTACATGAACATCGGCAGCAATATACCAAGACGCCAGCAAGTCAATGATCTTTCGCACAACAACGAACAACTCCAATCACCCAATAATTTACTCTATTCTCCACATGATCCTGGGCACTCCCGTGAGGAAGTCACGTCCAGCCCCGAGGGCTCTGATACTAACTTAGAAAATAGAAAGGAAACTATCTCCTCACAAGTGACGCTCTAATACTAACTTAGAAAATAGAAAGGAAACTATCTCCTCACAAGTGAGGCAGGTTATGCTTATCTATTTGATAATGGCAACATTTAATATGTTTTTAGTATTTAATCAGTTTTGTATGGATAAGATTAAATATTGTTGGAATATTCTTATTCGTCCCAATAAATCAATGGTTGTGATTTCAACCACTAACTTCCTCACTATTATAAAGACATTCATTTACATGTTTATTTTTTTAACTTTTACTTAATCATATTAAAAATTTACTATGATGGCTAGTTGATTGCCACTTCTAAGTGATTAACATTTCATTTTCTAAAGAGCCCAAGTTTATCAACCACTATTTTTACTCCAACTATTATTTACTGGGCGAGATTTTCCTGGGTGAAACTATTACAGCTTCATCTTAACGAATGACTTATGGTTGTGCTAGTATTAACCAATAAAAAATATAAAGAAATACATAAAGTAAAGAGTTAGAACAAACTCCTAAGAAATATTAAATATATTAAAGGGAAGTGGCTAAAGTGACTAGTTTCTACAATCTTATTATCGATCCATATGGTATATGGACACTACATGTTTTAGATTTGGTGTAGGATAATAAGCCTTGTGACTCATGTGAATGGGACAATTCTAAAAAAAAATTGGCATATGGAAGAAGTTAACCTATACTATTGACACCATGTTTAGAAATTCCATAAACTTATGAGTGGTTTCATACTTYAATACTTGGAATGCCTTTCTTCATTATTTTCATACACCACTTGTCCATCGTATATTACAAGATGACATGATAATATGCATTTCACTACTAATTATTGTGACTTCGTGGTATATTTATTGGCAAAAAGAATTCTTGTGGACCTCGTGAATTAAAGGAGTTTAAGTATTGTAAGAAACTTTTAAGTTTCAATTTATATTGTACCTGTACATTTGGCATTTGTATATTAATAAGCATATTGAGTATATGGTATATTTATTAGCAAAATGAATTCGTGAATTAAAGGAGTTTAAGTATTGTAAGAAACTTTTAAGTTTCAATTTATATTGTACCTTTACATTTGGCATTTGTATATTAATAAGCATATTGAGTATATGTTCTAATAAATATATGTTTTTGGGAAAGGTCATCACCATGAAGGTATTATATGTCAATGTATTAAGTTTATGGTTGTCATTGCTACTCTCTCAAATCCTTTCAACTCAACTATATTCAACTTGCTTTTGACACTTTGCTTTATTATTGCTTAGTAATTTAATTTTTTACATCTTCAAAATAAATTATTTTATCGACAATTTGATCATGAAATGCTTGAAATAACGCTTTTGCATCTTCACCGCTATCTTATCAACAATGATCATAAAATGCTTAAATAACGTTTTTGCATCTTCACTGCTATCAAAGTGAAGCACTTGGTTGAATGTAATAGAGTGGATAAAGTTTAGGACTTTCAACTCATTCCAAGCATTGAATGGACACAAAATGGAATAAGAAATCATTGTTTTATTTTTATTCGGTAAAAAAAACCCAAACGTTAGTTTTTTTTTATGTTAGGCCAACATTCCTCATATGGGTAGACATTGAATACGTGTCAAAGATATAACTCACACATCAAATATAGGTCAAAGGTATAACACCAATATGAATTAAACATTGATTAAGTGGCATCTCCAAGAGTAAGTTCTGGCTACCACGTGGAAGATACCAAGTCAACAACATGATGAGGGGCAATGTGCCACGTTGGCACATGCTAATGTATACAGTGTCATGTGGAAGGTTTCATGCCAATGGGATACCTATCACATGGCACTTTACACATCAACATATGTCGATGTGGCATGTTACTCGTCATCTTTTCATGGACATGCTGCCTACCACATTCTAGAATAAACGAGGCATTGCTTTCATATCACTAGGAGGTATATTAATAGACATACATGGCTACCATATCTGAAGCTTTGTTATTAAGTTATTGTGGACTATTTTTCCTATTGTAAGGTTGCAACATATGTGATATGTAATGCTTTGATGCATATTTTATTTAAAGTTCTTTAATATAATGGAGATGCTCAAAAGTTCTATTTATTTGTTTGTTCTTCATAGATTATGTGTGTGTTGTTGTTCTTTGTTACCATGAATAGTCTTTAAAGATACCCTCATACATGCATCATGAAGTCTTTAAAAGTACCCTCATACATGCCTCAAGAAAGACCTACTTTCTTTGAAACATTGAAGATGTTTACATCTTCAACTCTAATGACCCTTTGTTGAACATGTATATATACCTAGGTCTTAAATTGAGCCAACATTGTCCATTTAATAAAATTAAATTATTCCACATAACGAAAAGAAGAAGTTTGAGATACTCTGCAATTTGATCCTAACCAACATAAATTATGCTTATTTTATTTATCATATTAGATTTCTTGTATTTTAATACCCTATATTTCCATATCATTTGGGTTTCAACATTATAGGTGAACATCCATTTCGATTTAGATGATGTATTGTAGCATTATACATTTTAATTAGATTGTGTAGGTTTTTATCATTTAATTTATATGTTTTATTCGTAGTTTTAAAAGGTTTGCCAACTTTTTTAAAAGTAAATTATTACTATTTACTTTCTTGTTGAAGAATGTATTTTTATATCATTTGGGTTTTCAACATTATAGGTGAATATCTATTTGGATTTAGATGATGTATTGTAGCATTATTCATTTTAGTTAGATTGTATAGGTTCTTATCATTTAATTTATATGTTTTACTTGTTGTTTTAAAAGGTATGGCAACTTTTTTTTTAAGTAAATTATTATTATTTATTTTTGGTTGAAGGATTTGATTTATATTTGAGAACATTATAATTTTTGAAAGCAAGTTTTTATTTATAGTTTTTTTAATTTTTGAATTTTGAAAGAAAGTTTTTTAGTAGATACTTTCTTAATATACAGTCATTAATCATGAGTTATTTTATTAAATCGATTAATTGTTGGATTATTAAGAGGGGGGTGAATCAATAATGAAGATTTTTAATCCTTTTTAGCCACAGTATATAAGTGTTGTTTATCTATATGATCAATTTAATATTATCATTTAACAAGTGCAGAATAAATAAATCATGAATAATGAGAAATCATACACATACATAGTACACCAATATTTTTACGTGGAAACCCAATGCGAGACAAAACCACATAATGTTTTTTCTTATATGTCTTTAAGAATTACATTCATTGGAAGGACCAACTTCCTTTGTTCTCTAGTTGCAAYTGGAAGGAGGGTCCAACCCCCTATATTTTCAGGCTACAACTTGAGGGAAGCTCCAACTTCCCAATTCTCTGGCTACAACCAGAAGGAGGCTACAACCCCCTATGTTTTCCTACTACAATTGGAARCTGGTTGCAACCACCTATCCTTGCCCTATCCAAGTGCCCTGAAATATAAGTGTCAAATAACTAATGAAACCACTGCCACATTGCCATTRTGAGATATACCACTGTAAACCTATACCAATCTGTGCCAACAACCTATAACTAACTTGTACCAATAACTTGTAGTCAACCTGTAACAGTAATCAACCTGTACCAACATATACTAACAAATACGCAGTCGGTATATGTTGAAACACACGTATATACATGACATGTCTATACTATAGCCTGCATATGAACGCACCCTGTCCTCTTTCAGCTTGTATACACCCTCAGAAAACTAGGGTTTCCACCTTTCTGAAACTCAGAAACTTCCAGCCCTCAAATTATTTGATGTCTCTGTCACATCAACCTATAACCTATCACTATATCCAATCTATAACTATGCCCTATGCATACATCATCATACATAACCCTCAACCAAGTACAAGTAGCTCAAGGGTGTGAATTATCATATCTATAACATACATAGATCTCACTCAAAATCATTAGAATATCACTCAAACCATGTGCATCTATGTCTCTCTAGTCATGTTCCATACATGTGTATATAATCATAATCATGTGTAATAAACCCTCACATGGACTAGACATCAAACCCTCATTGATATGCAACTTCAAACTAAACCAACAACTTCAGCAATACATTACAACCAAAATCCCTCAACCATGTACTACAAAAACCCTCAACCATGTACCAAGAAATACAGGATATGTCTCAACACTCAATCCAAAAATATGTATGAATGATAAATACCAGACATACCATCATTGTATTTTCATAGATCTGGCTCATACAGTAAGTACCATACAATCAATAGCCTCTCTAGGGAAAATCCTCAATCACCCATAACCATATCTCATATAGCCAACAATATCCAACTACACATAAGAATATGACATACCTTTTGAACCTGTAGATAGATCTATTGTACTTGATCAATGTAGATCCTTTTGGGAACTTTATTTCATACTCTAGAGACCTGCCACCCACATCCACTCAAGCTTTCAGGACTTTTCCCAGTTGTATACGAAATCCTCTTCTACATCCCACATATGTATGTGCCTTCCTCCATTGCAGCCCGCATATGTATGTTCCTTTCTCCACTACATCCCATGTACACCTCAAAAACTAGGGTTTTTCATAAATTTTGCAACTATGAAACTTTCATCGTTGACCCTCCTTTGTTGCCTCAGACTTGCGTAACTTCAGATGTATCAATGAGTAGCCACAATAACCCTTTCAAAAAATAATAGATATTCAATGTGCTCAATAGGTGTTAATAGGAGACCCTTGCTCTCTTATTTATACTCTCCAAGTAGCTTCCTCTAGGGTTATCTTCTAACTACTTTATCCAACTTCCTTCTTTTAGGGCTAACCCACTTCTAACCACTATGTCCACTTACAACCACATTATCCACAAATAGTAAACTCACCACTTCTAGTTGCAACTAACTTATTTTCAATTATTTTCTTTTTGCAACAACTTTTAACTCATGATTAACTCCTAGTTACAACCACTTTGACTAGTAAACTTCTTCTAGGAGCTTCTAGAATAAACTGACTTATTTGACCTTCTAGGGGCTTCTAGATAACTCATGAGGGTTCTCCAACTTCATAGAGCCATAACTCCCTAACCATGAGGAGTTATGTAATGTACCACATATCACCGAGAATGACACAACATGCATATTACCTACATATTCACTGATATTCATTCCTTTATACCTCAAACAAACTTGGGTGTCTTAACCATACTATTGGGGAAATCGAAATTTTCTATCGGACTTGCTTCAAGGGTTGACATCAATGAAAACAAACACAATTAATCAACAATACCCCCCTTTGGCATTAATGGAAACACTCTGATGCAACATTGAATTCATATCGCTCATGCTCCCCCTGTGACCATTGCTCCCCCTAGGATCATGCCTCTATGCTCTCTATCCAAGAGTATATCTATATCTCCATGTATCTGATGAATCTCTCCCCATTTGACATCAATGGCAAAGGTAACTTCTTGTCGGGGCTTCTCCCACTGACTAAAATGTCCCTGGGTCTACTCCCCTTGACTGAACTCTCCCTGAAACGACTCCCCCAAACTCAAAAATCCTCTTTATGGTGCTTCCTCGTGTAAATCTAAGCCATATAATAATAGCATTCAAAATTCAATGTGGGGCAGAAACTATGCCAATTTTTTGGCGAAGATACTCAAAAGCTTCCCTTGGAAGCAGTTTTGTAAAGATGTCTGCAATTTGTTCTTTGGTCTCAACATACTTAACTCGAATATTCTTCTCTACAACCTATTCTCATAGAAAATGAAACTTGATTGGAATATGCTTCGTCTTGGATTGCATCACTGGATTCTTTGAAATATTGATGGTGCTTGTATTGTCACAATATATCAGAATGGGCTCATCATACTCAACTTGTATATCTGTCAATGTTTGTTTCATCCATAGAACCTATGTACAACATGATGATGGTGCAATACTCTGCTTCGGTTGTAGAAAATGATACTAATGATTTTTTCTTGATTAGCCAAGATACCAAACACTCACCCAAGTAGAATGTTTCTCCACTTGTACTTCTTCAGTAATCAATGCAACCTGCTCAATCTACATTTGTCTAGGAAATAAGTGGTAGATCCTTTCCTTTTGGATACCATAATCCAAACTCTTATGTACCTTTGAGATATCTAAATATCCTCATTATTGCTAGAACATGCGATTCCTTTGGTTCTGCTTGAAATCGTGACACCTATCCAACTGCCTGCATTACATCTAGTTTGGATGTTGTCACATAAAGTAGGCTTCCAATCATTGACCTATGTTGCCTCTGATCTGTAGAATTTGAATCATCATCTTTACTTAACTTATAACTGGTCCACATAGGAGTATTTGCTGATTTACAATCTTCCATTATGAACCTTTTTAGCATTTTTCTGATATACTTGGTTGGAGAAATAAAAATACCTTGGTTTCTTTGACGTATCTAAAGACCCAAAAAGAAGGATAGTTCTCCAAGTAATGACATTTTGAATTCATTTTGCATATGCTTTGAAAATTTCTAGCTCATCCTGTCATCGTCACTTCCAAAGATAATATCATCAACATAAACTTCAATTAATAAAATACCATATTGATTTACCTTGATGTAGAGGTTGTTGTCTGCATTTCCTTTCTTGAACCCTTGCTACTGTAAGTGTCTATATAGTCTGGAATACCATGCTATGGGAGCTTGTTTGAGACCATACAAGGCCTTCTTCAACCTACAAACATAGTTTTCATTCTCTGACAACTAAAATTGTTTTGGTTTCTCAATGTAGACTTCTTCTTCTAGATCCCCATTTAGGAAGGCTATTTTCAAGTCCATATGATACACTTTAATATTCTTAGAGCATGCATAAGAGAGGATCAATTTTATTTCTTCCATTCTAGAAATTGGAGCAAACGTCTCTTCAAAGTCTATAACTTCAACCTGAGCATATCCTTTACATACCAATCTAGCTTCCTTCCTGGTAACTTGTCCATATTCATTCAATTTGTTTATGAATATGGACACTTTGTGTCGATCACGTTCTTGTACCTTGGCCTTGTAACCAGCTCCCAAGTTTCATTCTTTTCTATCTGATTCAACTCTTCATTCATGGCTTTAATCGAAAATTCATCCTTTCTGGCTTCTTCTTCTACTACTTCTTCTTCCTTTGATTCTTCTTCGTGAACCCATTCCTTTGAATCCTTTTCTTCTTCCTTTATTTTTCGTCCACTTGTATCATCAAACATCACATTGATGCTTTCCAAAACTTTGTTGAGCCTTATATTGAATCATTTGTATGCTTTTCTTATGCTCAAGTACCCAATAAGTACACCTTTGTCCACACTATTATCACTCTATAATTTTCTTGGCTACAACTAAAAACCTCAGAGGTAACCACAAACCTACTTTCAGACTGGAAGCTAGTCTTCTACCAGTCTAGAGAGGGATCTCTACTATCATTTTTTTTTAATCAGGACAATGGCTAGGTTCTATGAGAATAAAATAGTATGAAATGGTTAGTAGGGCTGAGAGGAATATTTATTGGGCATGGAGTCATAAGGAAAATAAAATTAAGGTTTTCAGAACTTGGCAGAAAATTTTTAATCTTAGATGATAGACATCCAACTATTTCTAGACATAAAATATTAAAAGATGGATAGATGAAAAAGAAAACATTCAAAGTCACACAAAGAATCCATCTTAGATGTATTCTGCATAAATTTATTAGTCTGAAAATGAATATTTGAAACAAGATAGATACATAGCATATGAAAATGATTTCTGCATCAATGCTTTCTCATTCAAACATACAATAATACATTTAATGGAAACACAGAAAGATAAAACATACATTAGGAGCACATACTACAACATTTGAACACAGGAATCTCTTAGCAAAAGCTTTAAACACTTGTCTTCCAACCTTTCATTTAATATTAAGAAAATATTACAAAAACCAACAATCTTCTTACTCAACTCTCGAACCCTTCTATTGTATTTTTCATTAGAATAAATAGCATTACAATTCATCATGATTCCATGAATTCGAAATAGTTAGGGTTTCTTACCAAAAAAGAATTTACAACTGATAAACTAATTTCATAACAAATTCTCAACTAAATTTCCACAGGTTCCTATAATTTAGGGTTTCATTTTCTGACTAATTTATACGCCCTAATACATTTTTGTTACATATATTCAATGGAAAAATGATTATTATTTTGAAATATCGAACTCATTCCATCCGATAGATTAAAATATGCATTTACATGTTGACTGTTGATTTCGTAGCAATCAGAACATTTTGTTGCAAAATGTTTGTTTTGGTAGTTTCGCAGCAAGAGTTACTACAAAATATTTGTTTTTCATTTGTTGATGTTGAAAACTGTTTCAAACTCAATCCAAAACCATAGATAACTTCATAAAACAAAAATCAATTCCTTATCCCGAATGTTATCAAATTATTCTATTACAGCCTGGGCCAACAAGTCCAGGTTCCTTTTTGCCATATGTTCCTTTATCAATATTTCTTTCGTCCTCAATACCTTATTATGATTTTATAGATTCTTCACTTGTTTTTATAGGGTTAGATACCTCTTTTTTTTTTTTCTGGGTCCAAGTGTTATTTATCCTCCTTTTCATATGCATGTTTTCTTCCCTTAATTTTACAATTTCAGCCTAATCCTCCTTCAAATGTTTATTTAATCTTTTGGTTTCCATGTCTTATTTTTCTAGAGGAGACTTAACCTCAAGAACTTCCTTAGCAACACAAAGAACATGTGTCTTAGATCTGGTTTCCTCAACTGGGATCTACCTTCTTGTTGACGACCTAGTTACAGRCATGCCAAAATTTTATTTGTTAAATGTTTCTAGACTAAACCTCACTTTCTTGCATGATGTAGGTTTATCTTCTACAAAATCCTTAACTTGAAGACATGGAAATGTTTCATCTGTAGGAATTTCATCTACRGGATCTTCATCTACAAGATCTTGTTTCTTTGTTGCAGACCTGGTGAATGGTTTCCAAGGTTTTTTCATTTTTTCTTCTTCAAGAGGGAAAATGAGCTTTCTACCTTTTATCTTGCTTCTTCTAATTTCAGGAGTCTTATTAATATATACAACTATTTCTAYATCCTGAAATGGATTTTTACCCATTTTTATGGATCCTTTACTAAGATAAATATTGGTTGTGTTGGATTACTGAGAGGGGGGTGAATCAGTAATAGAGCAATATAATCCTTTTTAACCATAAAATGAAAATTTTATATCAATGTAGCATTATCATCCAATAGTTGCAGAGTAAATAAACAATGAATAAATAAGCAATCATACACAAACACAATACATCAGTGTTTTTACATGGAAACCCAAAGCAGGAGAAAACCACAGAATGATTTTTCTTATATGTCTTTAAGAATTACATTCATTAGAAGCATTGTTTTCTAACTGCAACTGGAAGGAGGCTCCAACCCCCTAGTTTCTCATGCTACAACCTGAGGGAATCTCCAACTCCCCAATTCTCTGGCTACAACCAGAAGGAGGCTACAACCCCCTATGTTCTCCAACTACAATCGGAAGGTGGCTACAACCACCTTTCCTTTCCCCGTCCAACCACCCTATCTTAGAAGTAGAATGATGGAACCATTTTCACACTATCACTACAATATATATTGTTGTAAACCTATACCAATCAACTTGCACCAAACAACTTGTAATAAACCTATACCATAAACAAGTGCATCAACCATGCACCAACATGTACCTCAACCCGTACCATCAACGAGTGCATCAACCATGCACCAAATATGTACAAATCATGCATCAAATACACATAAACTATGACTCATCAATATGTACCAACATCATCAACTATACACCTCATGTATGTGCCAACTCATCAACTACTTGTCTCAACCATGTACCCAACATGTACCTCAACCAAAATCCCTCATCAATTTCATCATCCAAATCTGATTTGTAATTGTGTAATAGAACGGTTGTATATGATCACACAGCTGCAAACCTTTCTTAACTTTAACAACAAGAGACTATCATTTTCATCAAACTTTACTTTAGTCTCACATGACTAATTTTGGATTAGTCAACAAACCTAACTTGAAATAATCATAACTATGTTCCTGTAATGAATAAAGATCTGAAACTAGTACATACTGTTCTTCAGTGTATTTTATGCAATTCCTCCAGGTTTCACTACTTGGAACCTCTCAGAAAAGGAGTTATAGAAAAAATGGCATACCTTGTTGAATTCTTGCTTATTCTAGAGAGATAAATTGTAGAGGGTGCCCCGTAAGGAATATTTGTTGTATGGATCTTAAAATGGTACAAAGAATACTACAAAGTGTACTCTAACCAATACATTTGGTCTTACTTAATTTGGATATGTTATGAAGAAGTTATGACGTTTTTACCCGAACCACCTATTTTAGACTAGTTTCAGGACTAGCCACAAACCCTATTTTCCACGTAGTGTAACTCCAAAATACAATGACCCATAAGCTAAAATTTTTATCATAGCTACTTGGATATGCTTCCTTAATGGCTGCCAAATTTTTCGGTCGGAATCATTCTATAAAAAACATTATTGCAAAAATGGTGAGATGACCTGTAAATAACATACCTTAGAAAGCATTATCAAAAGAATGTATCCTCCCTTGAATTTCAGCCTTATTTACTTCACCTTCCCTCTGAAATTATCCTTAGATATCCTTTGGTTACCTCAGTCACTTATAGATATTCAATATGCTCAAGTGTGATTAAAATGAGAGACCCTTTCCTCTTATTTATACTTTTATGTAGCTTCCTCAAGGGGTTACCTTCTAACCATCTTAAACCACTTTCCTTATTTTAGGGCTAACCCACTTCTAACCACTTGTCCAGTTAGTAATTTCTCCATTAACTGTAATATTTAAATAATTTCTTTTGTATCCACTTTGACTTATAGTACACTCATCACTTCACTTTATTATTTAAATAATTTCTTCTTTGCAACCACTTTGACTACTTTGACCTTTTGGGGCTTCTAGATGACTCATGAGGTTTCTCCAACTTCACATGGCCATAACTCTCTAACCGTGAAGAGTTATGTGACATTCCACATACCACCGTAAACTGAATGGAATGTACTATCCATATAGAATAATATTACCTTCAAATATATTAAAACTCATACCATTATATATCAAACAAACTTGGGTCCATTACCAAAACCTTTGTGCTACTGGAATTCGCTACCGAAATTTCTTCAAGTGTTGACATCAATGAAAACCAACCCAAATAATCAACAATATCCCCCTTTGGCATTGATGGAAACACTCTAATGCAATATTGAAGTCATATCACACATGCTCCCCCTGTGACCATCACTCCCCCTGGAACCATGCCTCTATGCTCTTTCTACAAGAATTTACCTTTGCATCTGATAAGTCTCTCCCCCTTTGTCATCAATGGCAAAGGTATCTTTCCATCTAGGCTGCTCCCCCTGCCTAAACTCTTCCTAAAACTGATCTGCCAACCTGAACTGTCCTCTTTGTGGTGCTTCCTCATGTAAATATAAGACATATAAGATAAGCATTCAAAAGCATTCATTTTGGAGTAGAAATTACTCAGAGTCTCTGGAGAAGATACTCAAAGGCTTCCCGTGGAAGCGATTTTGTAAAGATGTCTACTACTTTTTATTTTGTGCCCACATATTCAACTCTGATGTTCTTCTCTACAACTTATTCCCTTAGAAAATGATACTTGATTGGAATGTGCTTCGTCTTGCAGTGCATCACCGGGTTGTTTAAGATACTAATGGAGCTTGTATTATCACAATAGATTGGAATGGGCTCATCATACTCAACCTATATATCTATCAAAGTTTGTTTCATCCATAGAACCTGAGTACAACATCCAGATGTTGCAATATACTCTGCTTCAGCTATAGATAAAGATATTGATGATTGTTTCTTGCTTAGCCAAAATACTAAACACTCACCCAAGTAGAACGCTACTCCACTGGTGCTTCATCGGTCATCAATGAACCTACCCAATATGCATCTATGTAGGAAATAAGTGATAGATCCTTTCCTTTTGGATACCATAATCCAAACTCTTTTGTTCCTTTGAGATATCTGAAAATCCTCATCACTGCTAAGACATGTGATTCCTTCGGTGTTGCTTAAAATTGTGCCACCTGTCCAACTTCCTTCATTACATATGGTCTGGATGTTGTCACATATAGTAATCTACCAATCATTGACGTGTATTGCATCTGGTCTGTAAACTTTGAATCATCATCTTTTCTCAACTTGCAACTAGTTTGCATAGGAGTGGTAACTAGTTTGCAATCTTCCATTCTGAACCTCTTTAGCATTTCTTTGATATACTTAGTTTGAGAAATAAAAATTCCTTGGTTGCTTTATCGTATCTAAAGACCCAGAAAGAAGGATATTTATCTGAGTAATGACATTTCAAATTCATTCTACATATCCTTTGCAAATTTCTGGCTTAACCTATCATTAGTACTTCCAAAAATAATATCATCAACATAAAGTTCAATTAATAAAACACTATCTTGAGTTACCTGGATGTAGAGGTTGTTGTCTGCACTTCCTTTTCTAAACCCTGCCTATTGTAGATATTTATCCATTTTAGAGTACCATGCTCTAGGAGCTTGTTTTATACCATACAAGGCCTTCTTCAATTTACACACATAATTTGCGTTCTCTAACAACTGAAATCCTTCTGGTTGTTCAATGTAGACTTCTTCTTCAAGTTCCCCATTCAGAAACATTGATTTCACGTACATCTGATACACTTTAATATTCTTGGAGCATGCATAAGCTAAAACCAATCAGATTGCTTCCATTCTGGAAAATGGGGCAAATGTCTCTTCAAAGTCGATTCCTTCAACTTGTGAGTATCCTTTACATACCAATCTAGCTTTGTTCCTTGTAACTTGTCCATCTTCATTCAATTTATTTCTGAAAACCCACTTTGTGCCAATCACATTCTTATTCTTTGGTCTTGGAACCAATTCCCAAGTGTCATTCTTCTCTATTTGATTCAATTTTTCATCCATGGCCTTATTCCATAATTCATCCTTGCTGGCCTCTTCAAAAATGATTAGTTCAATTGTAGATAAGAGTGCTAGGTGTGTTTGTTCTGGTGAATAGATTCTTCTTCTAGTCTCAACTTCTGCATCTTTGGTTCCGATAATCTGATCTAAATGATGATTCTTCTATACTCGTTTGCTATGTGTCTTTGGAGGCACTTGATGAAATTTCTCTTCTACTTCTATTTGATCTTCTTCATCTTCCCCTTCTACTTCTTCTTCATCTTTTGCTTCTTCTTCATAAAGTTGTTCCACTGACTCATTTTCTTGTTCTTTTAATTCTCGTCCACCTGTTTCATCAATTGTTACATTGATTCTTTCCACAACTTTTTTCAACCTCAGATTGTAACACTTGTATGCTTTCCTTGTTCTTGAGTAACCAACAAGTACTCCTTTGTCCACAAGAGAGTCAAACTTTCCCATTCTTCCATCTTCTCTTTTGATGTATCATTTGCTTCCAAATACCCTGAAGTGCTTCACATTTGCTGGTCTTCATTTCCATATCTCGTAGGGAGTTTTGTCATTGTTGTTTCTTAGCATTACTCTGTTTTGAATGTGAACTATTGTATGCACTACATGTGTCCAAAAAATATCCATCAATTTGGAATCCATTAACATTTTTCGATCCATTTCCTATGTAATTAACATCCATTATGATAATGTTCCTATGTCTCTGAACCACTCTCTAAACTAATCTATGAATACATTCTCTTGTCCATTGTCATATATCTGTCCAAATCTACTAAGTGTTCTTATGAATCCATCTCTATCCATATTGTCCAAGACTCTATTGCACAACTGTCCATAATGCTGACTCATTTATCACTACGAAGTCTTCACTACTACAACTGATTAATCTATCAAACTGTACTTTTTCTAATTGATTTCTTTGGAACTTCCCATTCAAAGGATGGTTCTTTGGTCTGTCACAGATATCACATAGAATCCCCCTGTCTAATATTCATGTTACCAGGGAGTCTCTAAGTCAGATGGCTCAGAACAATTCCTGCTCTGATGTGTATTCATCATCATCTTCATTGGTATAGTCATCATCTCTCTTATCTTTGACTTATTTCTTTCTATTTGTGGATTCATCTTTCATTACAATGATTGAAAGTACAATCTCTTGAATATGTTCCTTATTTACCTGTCCTTCTTATATTTTAGTTATTTTCCAAACCTTTATGTATCTGACATCTTTCCTTTTCTGTGTAGAATTTTCTTCATCTCGTTTTATTGTCAATCTTGTGATCTCTAGGACCTGGTCTTTGTTCACCTGTTCTTTGTGTTTTCTTATCCATACTTTCTTATATCTTATATCAGTGTTGTCTTTCATGGAAGTATCGATCATGATTCTACAATCACTAGTTGTGTGTCCATAGTTATGACATTTGTAACATTCAATGTTACGTGGGGCCAAATAGGAATTTCTTGCTTGAACATTTGTTTTATAATCCCTACAATATGCAACAATATGTCCAAAGTTAGTACAATAAAAATGATGACCATAAAATAAATTTGCATACCTGGGAGTGAGTGATCTTCTTTGTGGTGTAGTACTTCTGAATTTCTTCCTTGACTGATCATGATCATGATTGAAGATTCTTTGTGGCTGGATGGTCTTCTTGAAGATGTATCTTTAATAGTTTTCTTAGATTTTGGTTGACCGTAATTCCTTCCTTTGAGTATTTTTTCATAACTCTTGCTCTTTTCTTCATTACTATTTTCTAGCAACCTAGAGTGCTTCTCTTCATTTTCTACAACTGATACAGATTTTTTTATCTCTTCAACATTCTTTTTGAGCTTGACAATTTCACGTCTCAATGTGACAATGTCTTCTTCAAGCTTCTCAACCTCTTCTTATTTCTTTAATATCTGAGACTTCATGAATTCTTTTGTTCTCTTTGCTTCTTCAAGCTGAATTTTTAATGTGATTATTTCTTCTTCAAGTACTTTTTCTTCTTGGCCAAACTCTGACTGAAGCTGGTTTCAATTGTTAGTTCTTTCCTTGAGATGATCTGTCAATATCTTCTCTCTCATTTCTGCTTCTTCCTTCTGTGCTGCTATGTTGGCTTCCAGATACTGTTTTTGATCTTTAATATTTTCTTTGATCTTTCTGTCATCTTCGAGATGAGTTCTTAAGTTCTTGATGACCTGTCAGGCTTCTTAAAAAAGGTGAGCACTTTCCTTTTGTTTCATCAATTCCTTCTCGAGTGACTTGTTTTCTTCTCTTTCTTTTCTTAGTTCATCTACATCACTGACCAATTCTTCTTCATAATTGTCTTCATTTTCAATCAATTTTTTTGTCTCATGGAATTCTATTTCAAGATGTACATGTTTTTCACAATTAAAGAAAAACAACATACCTATGTTGATTATGTACTCTTCGTCTTTTGAATCTGTTTGACATGGTGAACATATCTCTTCTTGATCTGTACCTGCATATTCTTTGGAATTTTTTGAATCTGTGATGGGTGAAGAATATATATCATGTAACTTATCCCAAAGTTCTTTGGCTGATGAACATTTACCAACCTTTTCTCTTACCGGATTATTTAATCCTTCCCAGATGAAATCCATTGTTATTTTTTTATTCTTCTTCAATTCCTTCTTGGCTGCGGTCTTTGCCCTTTTTGAATTATCATATCCTATGATGACTGATAGCCAAATATAATACCCCCGTACCTATGAAAATACTTTTGTCCTTCCACTCCACATCTCATACTTTAAACCATTCTGAGCATTGAACAATGGTACTCCATTCTTAGAATAATCCATGATCTCCTTCCAGTGGTTAAATTGTTTCCTGAAGGAACTGACTCTGATACCAATTGTTGGATTACTGAGAGGGGGGTGAATAAGTAATAGAGCAATCTAATCCTTTTTAACCATAAAATGCAAGTGTTATATCAATATAGCATTATCATCCAATAGTTGAAGAGTAAATAAACAATGAACAAATGAGCAATCATACACATACACAGTACACCAATGTTTTTACGTGGAAACCCAAAGAGGGAGAAAACCATGAAATGATTTTTCTTATATGTCTTTAAGAATTTCATTCACTGGAAGCACCAACTTCTTTTGTTTTCCAAATGCAACTAGAAGGAGGCCCCAACCCCTTAGTTACTCAGGATACAAACTGAGGGAAGCTCCAGCTCCCCAATTCTCTGGCTACAACCAGAAGGAGGCTACAACCCCCTATGTTCTTTGGCTACAACCGAAAGGTGGATACAACCACCTGTCCTTTCCCTGTCCAACCTTCCTATCGTAAAAGTACAATGATGGAACCACTGTCACACTATCACTGTGATATATACTGTTGTAAATCTGTACCAACAAACCTTCACCAAACAACCTCTAACAACATGTACCAAACAACCTGTAATCAACCTGTACCATAAACAAGTTCATCAACCATGCACCATCATGTACCTCAACCTATACCACCAACGAGCGCATCAACCATGCACCAAATATTTGCCAATCATGCATCAAATACACATAAACTATGACTCATCAAGATGTACCAACATCTTCAACTATACTCCTCATGTATCTGCCAACTCATCAACTACTTGTCTCAATTATGTACCTCAACCAAAATCCCTCATCAATTTCATCATCCAAATCTTATTTGTAATTGTGTAATAGACCTGGTGTATATGATCACATACCTGCAAACCTTCCTTAAATTTAGCAACAAGAGACTATCATTTTCATCAAACTTTACTTTAGTCTAACATGACTAATTTTGGATTAGTCAACAACCCTAACTTGAAATAATCATAACTATGTACCTGTAATGAATAAATATCTGAAACTACTACCTTGTTGAATTATGGCTTATTCTAGAGAGCGAACTTGTAGAGCATGCCCCACACAGAATATTTATTGTATATATCTTAAAATGGTACACATAATACTACAGATTGTACTCTAACCAATACATTTGGTCTTACTAAATTTGGATCTGTTATGAAGAAGTTATGATGTTTTTACCCGAAACACTTGTTTTAGACTAGTTTCAAGACTAGCCAAAAACCCTATTTTCCACGGGGTGTAACTCCAAAAATAAAATGACCCACAAGAGGAAATTTTTATCAAATCTACTTGGATATGTTTCCTCAATGGCCTCCATATTTCCTGGTCTGAATCATTCTAGAAAACAATTTATTGCGAAAATGGTGAGATGACCTATAAATAACATACCTTAGAAAGCATCATCAAAAAAAATTATCCTCCCTTGAATTTCGGTCTTCTTTACTTCACCTTCCCTCTGAAATTCTCCTTAGATATCCTTTGGTTACCTCAGTCACTTATAGATATTCAATATGCTCAAGTGTGATTAAAATGATAGATCCTTTCCTCTTATTTATACTTTTATGTAGCTTCCTCAAGGGGTTACCTTCTAACCATCTTAAACCACTTTCCTTATTTTAAGGCTAACCACTTGTCCACTTAGTAATTTCTCCATTAACTTTATTATTAAATAATTTATTTTGTATCCACTTTGACTTATATTACACTCATCTCTTCACTATATTATTTAAATAATTTCTCCTTTGCAACCACTTTGACTACTTTGACCTTTTGGGGCTTCTAGATGACTCCTGAGGGTTCTCCAACTTCACATGGCCATAACTCTATAACCATGAGGACTTATGTGATGTTCAACATACCACTGGAAATGGCATGACATGTAATATCCATCTAGAATAGTCTTACCTTCAAATATATTAAAACTCATACCATTATACATCCAACAAACTTGGGTCCATTACCCAAACTTTTGTGCTACCGAAATTCTCTATCGAACATTCTTCAAGGGTTGACATTAATGAAAACCAACCCAAATAATAAACAGGTTGTAGTCTCAGGAGTTTTGATCACAATGGGATGCTATTTGTTATATTCTTTTTTCCTTTTCAAACTACTAGATATTGCTTTAGTATTTGTAGAAGGATTACTTCCTTTGGATGGTGGAGAATTAATAGTTTCATCACAAAACCCTGATGCAATTAGAAATGAATTCCATTCTCTTTTTTCTTTCTGAAGTTATTCAAGGACCAATAGTTTAATGAGACTAAAGTGAAAATGAAAGGGCTCAACTTGATTTGAATTAGCATGTACTTTATCATCCATTTTCCCTAGGCTCCTAGAAACATAATATGGGAGGTTTAGTGATTTCTTACCTATAAAGTGCATGAGAAATATCATATGATTCAGGTATACCTTTTTGAAACACCCTTCGCATGTGAAATATATTTGTATTACCCTCAGTATCTTATCATGGTGTTCAAGCATGTAATTCCTAGGAACTCCTTTTGACAGGTTCTCAGTTTGAAATTCTTCTTTGAAATAGTCATTACAATAGGAGGAATCAAAAGGTGTTCCCTTGAACCACCTTTCACTTTGCATGGGTATCCTTGTCGCTAAGGAATTGTCTGTTTAGTGACTTCAATCTCCGGTGATCCAACCTTTGTATTGGTCCCTTCAAAATTTAGAGAAAATTGCTTTGCCACCTCCATGTGTCCTCCTTGTAGATTTTCACAAAATGTAAGGCATCCTACTTCCTGGAAGGATTCTTTGAAAACATGATTTGAGTCCAGCAATTGCAAACCTTGGGGTTCAAATCTCACTATGTCACTTCCCTTGTGAACTTTTTTCTTCTCTTTGGTTTTCTCCATGGTTGTTTTTGAATATTTATGTGATGATGATGGGTGTAGAGGATATCAAATCTTAGACAAAATGCATAGAAAAACCTAGTGTATTAGGGTTTAGTTGGATGACAGGTTTAGAAGGATTTAACAACAAGGATTTTGTAGTGAATGAGATGGCACAAATTTGATAGGAAATTAGGGTATTAGCACCTGAGGAAAATGCAACAGCAAATGGAGTTTCAAGGGTTTCAAATAATAGAGAAGGATTTAAGGAAATTAGCAAGAGGTTGAGATGATCCAGTAATTTTGCAATGGACAGGCAATTTCACAGTAGGTATAGTTTCGCAACAACTGTAAGGGGTTTCGTAGCAATTGTCATAGTTTCACAGTAAAATTATAAAGTCAATAATTCAAAATGGGAAACTCCTCGTAGCTTATAAAACTTGATTTGCAAGAAATGTACCAACATTCACGACCTTATTCCCATGACTACCTGACCATTATGAAAATATTTAAAGTGATTTGACATGATGGGTTGATCATTGCAGAAAGCTAGGATATTTTGCAACGCATTTGAAAATGATTGGTTACATGTTTTAAAAGGTACCAAACTAGATTGGGAAAGCTATGACACTTTTGGTACACATGTAAGCCTTCTCACATGACTTTATTATGACATTTTGCAATGATTTTAAAAATCACCCTCTCTAATGATGTTATGAGATCATGTAACCAATGGACTTGATCATGGGACAAGACTAGCCACTTTAAATATGAATTGGAATGAAACTCTAACCCTCTAGACATGACTCATAAGTGAATGAACTCAAAAATATTGTCATGGGAAATTTATCCTATTACCCTGACACAAATATTTTGAGAAATCAATACATGACCATAATAATGACTCAACAAAACCATTGTTTTGACTTTGTAAATTAAAACTCCCTAACATAGGCTCCAATGGGGATGTTATCCTCCCTGTGAGCTAGAAAAGAACCAATAGACTAATGCCTTATCCATTGAACTTATTACAAGACTAAAAACTTATAAAAATACTCACACAAACTTGAATTGTTCAGACTTATTTATGTACAAGTTGAACTGAAATAAAACTAAAGTCACCCTTATGAATCTTAGGGCCTTCACCTCGGGATTCAAACTCTTTAGAGTCTCATTCATACCTACAAACTTTAGAAATAAAATGAATATTTAAAATGAAGTGAATAGATCAAATTGCTTTCAGGTTAGGTAGTTTTTTAAGAACCTCACATTTACTGGTCCTCCAACAAGAAGTTCTCCATACAACTCCTCCAAAATGTAGGCATTGTTTCCATGATAAGAAACGATATTATAAGGTCCCTTCCAGAGATGATCAAACTTTCCATGATTTCCTTTTTCTTCATTCCGAGCATCCCACTTCTGCACTTCATCATTAAAATGGAAATCAACAACTTTTGTTTCTTATTAAAAAAAATCTTCATCTTTTCCTGAAATATTTAAGTTTTCTGATAGATTTCTTCTCTCATCTATTGAACATGAATCAACATATTTATCCTTATTTGAATTTTACTGGATTTTGTTTCTTTCTCTTACAACAATTTTATGACTAGAAGTCCCAAATAAGTAGGAAAGACTACTTTTTCCCCATATACTAATTGGAATGGTGAGGTTCCAATTGACTTTTTAAGACTTATCCTATATGCCCACAATGAAAACATCAACTTATTATCCCAAGCCTTTTTGTTCTCATGCATTAATTTCTTGATTATTCTTATTAAGATTTTGTTTGATGACTCAGCCAATACATTACCCTAAGGGTAATAATTTGTAGAATGGCTTAATGTTATGTTATAATATTCACACAACTTGACTATTCTCTTAGACTTGAAAGTTGTTGCATTGTCAATCATGATCCTCCTAGGACATCCAAACCTGGAAAAAATATTGTTTTCTAAGAATTGAATTATCACAACATCAATTGCTTGTCTTATTGGCACGACCTCAATCCACTTGGTAAAATAGTCTATTGTAGTCAATATCTACTTATGCTGACCTGAAGATGTCAGATTGATTTCACCAATGAAATCAAGACCCCACTACTGGAATGGTGCCTCCACTGAAACAGGCTTTAAAGGAAATGGAAACAACTTCCTATTTCCTTAAAAAACTTGACATTCATGACAATATATCACACCTTTATTCACATCTGCAAAGATTACTGGCCAATAAAATCCTTCTCTGAGAATTTTGTTCACAGTTGTCTTCGAGTAGTGATGTCCTCCACAATCACCTTGATGAAATTCTTTCATAATATGTTGTGCCTTTTATTTCTAGTCAGCAATTTAATAAAAATCCTTCTGAATTTTTCCAATACAAAAAACCATCTATGATACAGAACTTAGCAGCTTTTAATTTCAAGAATCTGGCCTTAGTTTTTCTTAGCTCTCGTAGTTCTTGTAAATCATGCAGAATATAAATTATATCACTATACCAGGGAGATGCAAGGAAATTTTGAGATACCTGAGGTGTTGATTTTGCATCTATTGAAAATTTTTCAATGAAGTTTATCCCCAAGAGATCAAAATTTGGTTGTGCCATCAATTTTTCCAAACCTTGACCTTTGACTAACTTTGTTGGCTTTATCTCTAGATTGTACTCTAGCAGAACTGTAATCCATTTTTCTCTTTTACCTTCAAGGTCTGGCTGAGTTAAAATGTCTTTGACTGCACTAGTAGGAACATAAGAAACAACATGAGAATGTAATAAATAAACTTTGAACTCCTTCAATGCCTTCACCAGTGCATATGCATGCTTCTCCATGATGTTATAGTTCAATGTTGAATATCTCATTGATTTATTGTAGAAGGATATAGGCTGCTCCAAATTCTCCTCATTTTTTTTCAACAATACTCTTGCAATAGTTTGTTCAGAGGTGAAGGAGAAGATCATAAAATCTTTAGTGTAATCTGAGTTGATTAACATTGGTTCTTCATAAATTGCTCTATTTATGTCATCAAGTGACCCCTTTTCTTTAGCATACCATTTAACATGGTTATCCTTTCTTAACATATGAGTGATGTACTTGATAGTTTCAACAAAATTTGGCATAAACCTCCCTAGGAAATTCAATCTGCCAAGAAAATATTGTACTTTCTTTTTATTTCTTGGATTATCTATTTTCTTTATTGATGCTACTCTACTTGGATCTATTCGATTCCTTCCTTTAATATCACATGGCCCAAGAGATTTCCCTCTTGCATTGCGAAATTTGACTTCTTTAGATTCAAAGAAATACCAAACCTTCTGCACTTCAAAAAAACCTGTTTCAAATGCTTCAAATGTTCATCATCTAAGCCAGAAAAAACTGTAATGTCATCCAAGTATATCACAATTAAATTATCCCTTTATTCTACGAAGGCTATATCCATAGCAAGTTGGAATGTTTCTCCTACATTCATCATCACAAATGGCATCTTTTCATACATGAATGTTCCCCAAGGTGTGGTAAAAGTTGTATTTTCTTGATCATCTAGGTGCACCATGATATGATTATACCCTGAATAGCCATCTAACATTGACATGTTTTKTGATCCCACAACTTTCTGTAAAATGTAATCCATCTTTGGGAGAGGATAGTTGTTTGTCAAAGACACCTTGTTCAAATTCCTAAAATCTACCCATAGCCAGATTTCTCCATTCTTCTTCCTGAAAGGAGCCAGGTTTTCCAACCATTTAGAAAACCTCGATGAGATAACAATATTTGCATCAAACATTTTTTTTACTTCTTTCTCAATCAAAGGTAGGAGCAATGAATTTATCCTTCTTAGTTTCTGTTTAAATGGTTTCTGATCTTCTTTGAATGGGATTGTATGTTAGATGATGTTTGTATCATAAACCTTCAAATCTTCATAACTCCATGAAAACACATCTGAGAATTCCTTCATTAATTTAAGATACCTTTATTTGTTTTATGGAGTTATACTTTTTAACAATTTGACGAGTCTTGGTTCCTTCTCAATTCCAATGTTGCATTCTTCTTCCTTACCTTCATTTGGAGTCATCTTTGGGTTTTTTTCCACATTATTATTATCAAACAACTCTTCAAGAAAAAACAAACCCTTTGGGATGAAATTATTCTTTAATTGAATAATTTGTTTTCCATCTATAACATTCTTATAATCTTTTGAACTCGGAGTCAAATCTGCATCTTCTTCTTCATCAAAAATATTTTCTTCATCTATGTGTGTACTCGCAAATTCATCTAAATTTTGAAGAAAAATAATTACTTGTTTATCATCTTCAAAGACCTGCCAATATTTGATATTGTCAGGGATTGATGGCATGTGTTTGAATTCAATCTCATACTTTTTATTTGGATGAATGGGAATTTTAAAAAGACTGCTTGAGGTAGCTAAAGCATCAACAATCATATTCTTCCCTCTGGGTATCAATGATACATCATACTCTGTGAATCCTTCCAAAAAATCTAGTATTTCATTCATGTATGCCCTCATTATGGGTTGTTTAGTTTGGTAAATACCTATAACTTGATCAATCACTAGTTTAGAGTCACCATGCACAACTATTCTCTTATCTTTCAACTCTTTCAAAGTATTTAACCCCAAGATTAAAGCCTCATATTTGGCTACATTGTTTGTACTGTCAAAAGCTAGTTTGAAAGAACAAAGTTTTGAAGCACCATTTGGGGCAACAATCCATATACCTACCCCAACTCCTTCTCTACTAATAGCTCCATCAAAATCCATATTCCACAAGCCATTATCATCATCATCATCTTGATCTGAAATAGGCTCTTCCTGTAACTGTTCACCTTTTTCCTCTTAAATTTCTGGCTCATTCTTGTCCTCCTCTTCAAGACAGAAAGCATTATAAAAAATAGAAGCCCCAATATTAGTATCAATAGCATATATAGGGTGATTATTAGGTCTATGTGAGCTACTTACCATATAAGATAATTGTTTTCTCTATATAATATTCTTTGTTTCCCAAACACAGAAAATGTAGCATAAGACATATCCACCTATAAAGTACCCTTTAGTTTTTCTTCTCAAGACGTAGAGAATAGCATCGCAAATTTAGGTGGAATGTCAGCAACCACCACATCCATGATAACACTTTTAGTTGGGATCTGAGTTAAGGTGACAACAACATGTTTAATGAACCCTAATCATTTCACTTTCCTTGAATCAAATGAAAAAAAGTCTTTACATGGCCTGGTGATATCCAATCCAATATTTTCCATAAACACCTTTGGCATCAAGTTGTGGGATGCCCTTGAATATAACATGGCATTATGTAGGTTAATATCATGAAAATTTAGACTGGCATAAAAAGGAGGTACTTCACTGTCATTATCACAGTTTGCTTCAACCCTTGGGAATAAAAGAAAGGTAGGATGGTCATCATGAAGGTTTAGAGTGTCATAGGTTTCTCCTGTTCTCAACATTTTCATAATATGACCTCTATATTCAGTATTTTTGATAAGCTCATTAAAATGGATGGAAACTTTTAACTTAGAAATTTCACTTGCAAGACTAAAAGTAGACTGAGATTATCTACCTATTTACTGTTAGCATCCTTTTTTTCATCTTGATCTTTCTTTAGACCATCATCCTTTGGATTGTTTTTCTCTGGCATGCCTTTTCTTGGAGGATCTTTCTTCCTTTAACTAGTAGAGGGTTGATCAACTTGAGCTTTATTTGAATAGGGAACCACATTTTTGTTCCTAATATTATATTTTTTCTGAAATTCGTAAATAGCACTTTGATATCCTTGTCTGTACTCTTCTGAATCCATCAACACTTCATTTTATTGTTCCTGCTGAAACAAGTCATGTTCTTCTTTAGTCAAATAAATTTAAGAATCTTCTTCATCAAATAGATGAATTTGATCTTCAGTTTCTTCAAAAAAATCTTCAACATAATTTTCTTAAAACAAAGATCTGATTGGTTGGTCTCCCTTGATTTTTTTGGTCTCGTTGTCTTATCTGAGGGACTGGAGGTCTCCTAAAATTTAGATTCCTTACTTGAGGATCTTTCCTTTCTATGGGAGGAGGTCTATTATCCAAGGTCAACCTTTCCACTAGTTTTTCCATTTTCTTCACCATCATATCAAGCTTTATATCTACATATTTAGAGGATGAAGGCTAATTTTCCTCTTTGACCTTCTTTTTCTCAGATTCAAATTTACTCTTTATTTTTCCATATGCCACTAAATTATCTTCTACCTCTATAGCATCATTCATCATATTAGCTAAAGTGGTAGATATCCTTTCTCTTAGCAACAAAGAAAAGTCACTACTGAAAGCATTAGTATAATGCAACTAGGAATCTCCAAGAGGAGGTTTAACTTGATCAAGGATTGCATTATACACCTTCACAAACCCAGTGGAAAATTCTTGGACTGTTTCAACAACATATCTTTTCATACTGTTATACTTTCTTAGGAGTTGTAATGGGTTTTTCTTATCCTCCCATTTTCTAAGGAAAATTGTTTCAAAACCAGGAAAATCAGGGATACTTCCTGTTGCAAGTTCCTTGAACCATTTCTTGATCTCTCCAGCAAAGCTCTGTGCAAACAATCTCATTTTTGCATCTTCATAGTCAACTTCCTCTAAATCAACAAAATCATTAAATCTGTCCAAATGTTGTTGTGATGTAATATCTCCTTCTACATTATAAGTTTTAATTTATTTAAACTTATTAATGTCAAAAACTATCTTACTTAAATCAGACTTTGACTTAGTTTGGACCAAAAAAAATTCAAACTTCACAACAAAGGGAAAATTTTCAAGACTTCCAGACTTTGGAAAGGAAAATGTTCTTTCTAAGGAAACTACATGTATCTCAGATGATGTTTTCTGACTTTTCCCAATAATTTTTTCAGGGTCAAATGTAGCTTCTGGAGGATTTGGGTCTGGATTATTCCTTATATGGATATTCTTGGGAGACAGGATATCTGTTGGGGTCACCTTTTTGTAACTGATCTTGACAATGAAATCGTAGGGGTAAAATTATACAACCAACTTATGTACCTGATTCTCTACTTACCCTCAGGAATAAGATCTTGAAACCTTGTCTTTATTTCCCAGGGAAGTTTTCACCTTCGTTCCCCGGCAATGGCGCCAAAATTTTATCACTCTATAATTTTCTTGGCTGCAACAGAAAACCTTAAAGGTAACCACAAACCTACTTTCATACTAGAAGTTATCCTTATGTCAGTCTAGAGAGGGCTCTCTCTTACTGTTTTTTTTTTTTAATCAATACAACGGCCAGGTTCTATGAGAATAAAAGAGTATGAAATGGTTAGTAGGGATAAGAGGAATATATATTGGGCATGGAGTCATAAGGAAAATAAAATCAAGGTTTTCAGAACTTGGTAGAAAACTTTTAATATTAGAGACCAGACAACCAACAATTGGTAGAAATAAAATCTTAAAATATGGACAGATGAAAAAGAAAACATTCAAATTCACACAGAGCATCCAACTTAGATGAATTCTACATAAACTTATTAGTATGAAAATGAATATTTGAAACAAGATAGATACAGAGAATATGAAAATGATTTCTACATCAATACTTTCTCATTCAAACATACAAGAATACATTCAATGGAAATAAATAAAGAGAACAAGTACACTAGGAGCACAAACTACAATAGTTGAACACAAGAATCTCTGAGGAAAATATTTAAACACTTGTCTTCCAACCTTTCATTTAATATTCAGAAAATATTACAAAAACCAACAGTCCTCTTACTAAACTCTCGAACCCTTATATTTTCTTTTTCATTACAAAAAATAGAATTACACTTCATCTTGATTCCATGAAGTTGAAATAGTTAGGTTTATTATCCCAAAAGAAGTTACAACTATTAAACTAATTTCATAACAAATTCTCAACTAAATTTCCACGAGTTCCTATAATTTAGGGTCTCAGTCTCTGACTAAATTATATGCCCTAATACATTTTTGTTACATATATTAGATGGGAAAATGGTTTCATTATCCAAATATGACGTTGACATGTTGAACTCATTCCATCTGTTAGCCTAAAATACTCATTTACATGTTGATTAGTGATTTCGCAGCAATCAAAACATTTTGCTGCAAAATCTCTATTTTGGCAGTTTCACAGCATGAGTGTTGGTTGTGGATCCTGATTATCTTCCTAATTTATAGGTTTGTTTCAACCTTTCTTGGACCCCATTCCCTAATGGGCGTTTTGGGGGGGCTTTCGCCCCCATAATCTTCACCAGGGGGGGGACAACAACAATTTTTGTAGCCCCACCTGGCGAAGAATTCAGGGGTAGCACCCCCGCAACAAAATATTGGGAAAAAATTCCTTGTAAAATATTTTAATTCTGTAGTCAATCTAGACCGTTCATTATAAGGTCAGAGATCTGACAATAGAATTATTTTTAGTTTTTTTTTCCCTATAAGGAAACCCTTTTTTTTAGGGAATTGTATTACGACTATGTATTATCGCAAATATTGTATTTGGAGAGAGGAGAGTGTGAGAGAAATAAGAGGAAGTTACAGAGGGTGTGTTGTAGGTTGTATCCCTTCATTTTGTTGGATAATGATAAGGAAGGACCTGGTAATTTCTATCGTGGGCGTAGCCCACATTGGGTGAAACCACGTATATGTGAGCGATATTTCTTGCAAGGGGGGCTAGAACGTAGAAAATGGGTTAAAACCCACTTGTCCAAGGTTTCGGATGATAATGCACCCAATATAAGTCACGAGCAAGTCTGAGTGGTCCAGATTGGAACGCCTAGATCAACGGTGCATATTGGATTCCGGACCCCCCTTTCCTTTCTACGTTTAAGTGGGGGGGGGGGGTGGTCCAGAATTGGGGGCGCACCTCTTCGACGGCTCAGATTAGCGCGCCCGGATCAACAGCGATGAAAGCAATTCCAGACCCCCCCCTGCCTTTCTACCTTTAAGCGGAGGGGGGGGGTCTGGAATCGTGGATGCAGTTTTCCAACAGCCACAATCAAGGAGCCCGGATCAACGGCTCAGGCGCGGCCCCGACCTTCTCAGCTGCCTTGTCTTTAACCCGTGTGGGCCATATTTTCATCATGATATCTCCCCATCCGCCTTTCCCTTGCCACCATGTGTCATCGTTCACCCCTCTCTCACGCCTCCATATGACCTTTCCCTCGTCTCATCACCCATTTACCACCTGCCACGTCTATCCTCCCGCTGCCTCTGATCGCCTCTCATCGTTCTTGCTTCATCCTTGCGGTTGTGGCCCCGTCATTCAGTAGCCTTTCCCCACTTCTCGTGTTGGCCTCCATACCCGTCCCTCAAGCTATTCAGTTATTCCAGGTGGCAACGTGAGGGGTCTTCCATATCCCGAAGTGTTGAGTTGGCTGGGCCATTCTCAATCCCAAGAAGCAGTTATTGAAGCGGTTGGTGGTGGTTAGACATTGTCTCCGCCATAATGGGAAAGTCCTGCATTGGATTAAAGGCACGTCGATTCGCCGAATAAATTGTCAGAAGATCGATCGCGTCTGCCATAAGTTGCACGACCATTCAAAGATTGCAGCTCCGTGTTGTCAGAAGCCATTGTTGTTGGGTGTTTTTACCCTACGGACTAGTAAGCTAGGGTNAGTAAGAAGACAGCAGGCGGATGCCCGCGCCCAGTGAGAAGTTAGGGCGCGGGTTACTTGTTTTGAAAGGTTTTTTGAGGAGTTACTCAGCATGGCTTTGGCTAAGAAGAGGCGTGAGTTGGCCTGATGCCAGGTAAGCAGGGATAGTGCAATTTAGGGTTATAACAGCCATGCAGACGCAAATCTTTCAATGCTACGTCTCGATCTTGTTACTGTTGTTAGTTTGAGTATATGTAGGCATTTTCACAATTTTTGTATCTATCGATGGTAGAGCTAAGCTCCCGACTGTAAAGTTTCAGTAAACATTCTAGCTTCTGGGTTATGTATCTGTGTTTGAGACTTCTTGGTTTATGACAAATAGTTTCTCTTTCCCATCTGTGTTTCATCTCATATCAGAGAGTCCATAGTCGAAGGATTCGCGTGGATTATTGCAATCTTGTTATGTTAAAGGATTTGTTGTGGCATTATTGTATTCTCTAGTTTTTTGTGTTTGAATGTAAAAGGATTTTGTGTTTGAATGCATTCTTCTCTAGTCTATGATGAACCTGACGTTTATGATAGACCTTTGCACTCTTCTCATGCAAGTCTTCCACCTACTCACCCTTTATTTGCAACTCATTGTTTGAAGTTTATCAAGACCTCACTCGTTCGTGCATGCCCGACCTAGTTTCTTAGTTGACACGATACTGTCCTGAGTTTCCTCCATTTGATCACCCCTTTCAAACAAATCATGACATTAAAACTGATGGGCGTCAAGCTCTGCTCCTGCAAGCAATCCAGGAGTGACTTCCGGCTCAAACATTTCTGGCGTCGTTGCTGGGGACGAAGTTGAATATTTTCCCCGGGATTGAACGACAAAGATCAACTGATTCTGAAGGTGCATCAGATATCAGAACTTGAATATTGCTACTGTGCACCTGGCGACTCCATTGTGATGACTCCACTGAGGAGAACCTGCACTATCAACTGTGGCTTCGAGAGGCAGACACACGAGGTCAAATCCACATTTGCCTTTAGCCACACCAGAAGCTGACACGGAAGTAGTGCGCAGAAAGGGAAAGAGAGATGCAAAAGAAGTTTTCGCCGCTGAAACAGGTAATACGCCCTCCCCTTCTGTGAGAACTCCATTTTCAGATTCTCAGTTTCATGGTCATCCTTCCTCTGAGGTTTCCCGTTTTCTGAATTTTGGGAGTGTTCCTGCTGAGTTTTCTCCTCCTGGTTTGGTATCAGAGAGAGAAAGCCTTGTCACTCCCCCCTCCCTGGAGGTCTTGCTTCATCGCAGACCTCGATCTTATGAAGGTTTCACCACCCCTTCTTTTGTTGTTACTGCTGCATAGAGAGAAGCTTCTGCACACTCAGGTCCCTTGGCTCTCTCTCAATTTTCCCCGTTGTCTCCTCCAAGAACCTCTGTTCCAACATCTCCCATTCATACTCATTCTCCTCCGAGTTCCCCTTTACCTAATATCCCTATGGCTGGTGTTAACCCCCCTCCGAACAGAATGGATGCTATAGTTTCTTTCAGATATGCTCCTTTGATTCTCCCCCATCCTCTGAACCCCCTCTTTGCTGGAGACTATTTGAAGTACATGCCCAAGTTCAGTGGGGAGGGAGACATAACTGCTGAAGAGCACCTAGCTGCCTTTTACAGCTTTGCAGACAACTTGAATATCGAGAGTGAAGATGTCTGGATGAGAGTCTTTGTCCAGAGCCTAGATGGAGAAGTAAGGAAGTGGTTCTGAGGCCTGGCCCCTGGGTCTATTGCTGGCATAGAAGCCTTGGATAACATTTTCCTGAGGCAGTGGGGAGACAA
>JASDQU010104504.1:154596-167843 GCA_032191745.1 Picea mariana
TGATGTTCCCCCTAAGTTTGGCATGCTATTGTCAAGATCCTGGATCAAGAGACTGGGGGGAACCTTGCAAATGGACCTCACATATGCCACCATTCCAGTGTTTGGGGGAGAGCATAGGAGATTATATAGAGAATCTCAGCTAGCCTACATTTTCAGTGATGAAGCCAACCCTACCAATCATCCCATCTATGCTTTGGACACTGACTTAGGCTCCAGTTTACTACAGCTCACCAACACCCTTGAGGTCCCTTTATAGATCAGAAAGCAGCCCATTATTAGTCAGGAGACCTCCCCTCCAACCACCTCTGTTTGGAAGATGTTCTTTGATGGAGCTTCCTCCAGTATGGGTGCAGGTGCCAGAGTGATATTCATATCACCTTGTCATGAGACCATATCTCTGTCATACAAGCTGGAATTCAAAGTCACCAACAATGTGGCAGAATATGAAGCTCTGGTTCTGGGATTAAGAGCTGCCAAAGAAATGGAAATTAAAGAGATGGTTGTGTTTGGAGATGCAGAACTGATTGTCCAGCAAGCCAAAAATGTTTATCAGACTAAGCATCCTTGGCTCAGGAGTTACAGGAACGAGGTATGGGACCTGGTTGATAATTCCTTCCTGGCTTTTAATATTTCCTACATTCCAAGGGAGGAAAATACCTCAGCCGATTTTCTAGCTTTCACAGCTAGTGTGCTCGAAATCCACACACAGCCCACTGCCAGGTCTGATGTTGAAATAAGATACAGACCTTCTATACAAGACAACGTCAAATACTGGAAGGTGTTTGAGGATGATCAGGAGAATGAAAAATTCCTCTAGTCCATTGACGACTTTTCCACAATGCACATAGATGAGAATCCTGAAGAGGAAGATGACCATCACCTTGGGGAATTTGTGAATAAAATAGCTGATCACCGGATCATTCAGCTACCCAGCAACCACATACCGAGAGGACTAATCCCATTAGAAAGGTTGTTTGATGGGAATGATGTGGCAGTAAAGGGTAAAGTTTCAGGTGATGATGATGACACAACTGAATGCAACATAGGCACACCTGAGGAACCAAAATTAGTCAAGCTGTCAAGGAGTTTGACTAAGGAGCAGAGAGCCGGATACACTAAGTTGTTGAAGGAGTTTGCTGATGTGTTTGCATGGACCTACAAAGACCTCAAAACATATGACACGTCAGTCATCGAGCACAAAATTCCGCTGAAAGAGGATGCTAAGCCATTTAAGCAGAAGCTGAGACAGATAAACCCCATGCTGCTACCTGTCATGGAGAAGGAAATGAAGAAGCTGCTGGATGCCCAAATCATTGTCCCCTTGAGATACTCTGAATGGGTGGCCAATTTGGTTACGGTGAGAAAGAAAAGTGGAGAAATAAGACTCTGTGTCGATTTCAGGAACCTGAACAGAAGTTCGAGGAAGGACAATTATCCCCTACCCAACATGGAACATATACTGCAAAAAGTCACTGGCTCATCCAGGATGTCCATGATTGATGGCTTCTCTAGATACAATCAGATATCAGTCATGCCTGAGGACAGAGAAAAAACAACCTTCATCACTCCTTGGGGCACATTCATGTATGCCAAAATGCCTTTCGGACTGATGAATGCAGGAGCAACATTTCAGTGGGCCATGGACATAGCCTTTGTCAGGGAAAAAGACCAGTTTGTGGTGATATATCTGGATGACATCACAGTCTTCTCTAAGACTGATAAAGAGCACTGTTTCCACTTAGAAAGAGTTTTCCTGAAGTGTCGGAGGTATGGCCTATCATTAAACCCCAAGAAATCATTGTTTGCTATGCAGGAGGGAAAGTTATTAGGTCACATAGTGTCAGCAGAAGGAGTAAGAATTGACCCCAGCAGGGTGGAGGCGATTCAGGCCTTGTCTCTCCCTCGGTCTAAGAAGGAAGTTCAGGCATTTCTGGGGAAGATAAACTTTCTGAGGAGATTCGTCTCAAATTTTGCTGAGCTGGTGAAACACATCACATCCATGCTCAAGAAGGGCCATGAAATAAAATGGACTGCTGAACCCAGGGAATCTTTTGCGCAGATAAAGAAAGCATTGACTGAGGCACCTATGCTAATCAGTCCTGATTATTCTAAATATTTCTTGATTTTCTCATTTGCTTCCGACGACTCAGTAGCAGCAATCTTATTGTAGAGAAATGATCAAGGGCGAGAACAACCCATTGCCTTCTTTAGCAGGCATTGAGGGATGCTGAAATCATATATGAGATCATGGAAAAGCAGGCCTATGCATTGGTGAAAGCCCTTAAAGCCTTTAGGATCTATTTTTTGCACTCCAGGGTCACTGCATATGTCCCTTCACCCTCTGCGAAGGACATTCTTATACAACCTGACATAGACGGGAGAAGGGGTAAATGGATAGCCAAGATCCTGGAGTTTGACCTGTAGATTAAGTCTACCAAGTTAATAAAGGGGCAAGGTTTGGCTAGGTTGCTGGCTGAATCCAATTTCAAAACTCTGGGGATTAACTGCATCAATGAACAAGATGAGTCATCCAGCAGTAATTCCCAGATCACCACACCACTAGAAGAATGTCCCTGGTACAAGGATATCATGTACTTCCTGTAGGAATTAAATCCCCCTGACGGATTAGGAAAGAGTAGGGCCAGAGCCCTGAAGCTCAAAGCGGTCAAATATTGCCTCATTGACCGAGTCCTATTTTGGAGAGACCCTCTGGGGATACTATTAAGATGTCTGGACCCTCTGCAAGCCAAGAAGGTAATGTTTGATTTTCATAGCAACCTCTACGGAGGTCATCATTTTTGGAATACCACAGCCCACAAAATTCTCTGGGCTAGATATTACTGGCCTACCTTGTTCACTGATGTCTGCAGGGAGGTCAGGGCTTGCGTCAAATGCTAGAAATTCTTAGGAAAGAAACAGCTCAAATCCCTGCCATTGAAATCTGTGGTGGTCTCAACACGCTTTCAACAGTGGGGATTGGATTTCATTGGATAAATTCATCTTCCCTCAAGCGGCCAGCATAGATGGATCCTCACTGCGACTGATTATTTCACCAAGTGGATAGAGGCTGTCCCCACCAGAAGCACTTCTCACAGAGTAATCATCAGCTTCTTGGAAGACATCATAGCTATATTTGGTTTCCCAAGCAGGATTGTAACCGACAATGCCTCCCCCTTCAAGTCTGATCCTCTGATCAAATTTTGTGAACAGTTTGGGATTTCACTGATTCACTCTACTCCATACTACCCTCAAGGGAACGGACTGGCAGAGTCCTCCAATAAAAGCCTGATCAAGCTTATCAAAAAGCTACTAGAGGACAACCAGAGAGCCTGGGACTCAAAGCTCAAATTTGCTCTCTGGGCTGATCGAGTGACAACCAAGAAGTCCCTGGGCCTCTCACCTTTTCAACTTGTTTATAGAATAGAGGTCGTTTTCCCCACTCAGCTTGCCTTACCTGTGGAAAATTTCCTCTAGGTCTTAGAAGGAGAACCTAATCATATACTCAAAAGGATTCATCAGATGGTGGAAGTGYAGTAGATCAGAGAACGGGTCTTGGACAGAGCCTACAATCATCAGCAGAAGATCAAGCAGGCCTTTGACAGGAAAAGCAAAAAGAAGGAATTTGAGCAGGGTGATCTAGTGCTCAAATGGGATGCACCCAGGCAGGAAAAGGGCAAACACAGTAAGTTTGATGCCCTCTGGTTCGGGCCTTTCAAGATCCTTGAAGTGTTTTCAAACAACACTTACAGGTTGCAGGATATGGAAGGCAATGAAGTGTTCAGTGGCCCAGTCAATGGGCTTTTCTTAAAAAAAATGTTTTCTGTGAGCCCCAGTCGGCTCTTTTTGTTTTGTTTTGTAAATATTGTTTCTGTTTTTGTTTTTCGAACTAATAAATGACTCCATAGCCCAACAGCAAAGGCACTAAGTCTACAAAAGAGTTCTTAGAGCATCGCAAGGACGACTCTATCCCCCATGGAGCCAAATGTTAGCGATATTTCTTGCAAGGGGGGCTAGAACGCAGAAAATGGGTTAAAAACCCACTTGTCCAAGGTTTCGGATGACAATGCGCCCAATATAAGTCACGAGCAAGTCCGAGCGATCCAGATTGGAATGCCTAGATCAACGACGCATATTGGATTCCGGACCCCCCTTTCCTTTCTACCTTTAAGCGGGGGGGGGTCCGGAATCGAGGGCGCACCTCTCCGACGGCTCAGATTAGCGCGCCCAGATCAACGGCGATGAAAGCAATTCCGGACCCCCCCCCGCCTTTCTACCTTTAAGCGGAGGGGGGGGGTCCAGAATCGTGGATGCAGTTTTCCAATGACCACGATCGAGGAGCCCGGATCAACGGCTCAGGTGCGGCCCCGACCTTCTCAGCTGCCTTGTCCTTAACCTGTGTGGGACATATTTTCGTCATGATATCTCCCTGTCCGCCTTTCCCTTGCCTCCATGTGTCACCGTTCACCCCTCTCTCACACCTCCATATGGCCTTTCCCTCGTCTCATCACCCATTTACCACCTGCCACGTCTATCCTCCCGTCGCCTCTGATCGCCTCTCATCGTTCTTGCTTCGTCCTTGTGGTTGTGGCCCCGTCATTCAGTAGCCTTACCCCACTTCCCATGTTGGCCTCCATACTCGTCCCTCAAGCTATTCAGTTATTCCAGGTGGCAACGTAAGGGGTCTTCCATATCCTGAAGTGCTGAGTTGGTCGGGCCATTCTCAATCTCAAGAAGCAGTTATTGAAGCGGTTGGTGGTGGTTAGATATCGTCTCCGCCATAATGGGAAAGTCCTGCATTGGATTAAAGGCACGTCAATTCGCCGAATAAATTGTCAGAATATCGATCGCGTCTGCCATAAGTTGCACGACCATTCAAAGATTGCAGCTCTGTGTTGTTAGAAGCCATGCAGATGCAAATCTTTCAATGCTACGTCTCGATCTTGTTGCTGTTGTTAGTTTGAGTATATGTAGGCGTTTTCGCCATTTTTGTATCTATCGATGGTAGAGCTAAGCTCTCGACTGTAAAGTTTCAGTAAACATTCTAGCTTCTGGGTTATGTATCTGTGTTTAAGACTTCTTGGTTTATGAAAAAAAATTTCTCTTTCCCATCTATGTTTTGTCTCATATCAGAGAGTCCATAGTCGAAGGATTCGCGTGGATTACTGCAATCTTGTTATTATAAAGGATTTGTTGTGGCATTATTGTATTCTCTGGTTTTTTGTGTTTTAATGTAAAAGGATTTTGTGTTTGAATGCATTCTTCTCCAGTCTGTGATGAACCTGACGTTTATGATAGACCTTTGCACTCTTCTCATGCAAGTCTTCCACCTACTCACCCTTTATTTGCAACTCACTGTTTGAAGTTTATCAAGACCTCACTCGTTCGTGCATGCCCGGCCTAGTTTCTTAGTTGACACGATACTGTCCTAAGTTTCCTCCATTTGATCACCCCTTTCAAACAAATCGTGACATTAAAACTTATGGGCGTCGGGCTTTGCTCCTGCAAGCAATCCAGGAGTGACTTCCGGCTCCAACAGTATATCTGTGTCTTTATTGTATTATGTATCTTTTGTGTTTTATTTCCACATTTTGTTTTTATTGCTCTTGATCTTGTTTTTCTAACTAGTATCAGAGCGAAAGGTAACTCTCAGGAAAAGAGGGTTCCTAGTTCAAGTGGGAGCAATGGTGGAAGATGGAAAGTTTAGGGTCGATAAATTTAATGGAAAAACTACCAGTTATAGAAGATGCATATGGAAGATTATTTATATTGAAAGTATTTACTCCTACCATTGGGAGGAATATAAAATAATTTGGCGGCCATGAAGGAAGAAGAATGTGAGGTTCTTGATAGAAAGGCACTAGCAACGATACGGTTGAGCCTGGCCACGTTGGTGGCTTTCAATATTTCGAAAAAAAATACAACGAAGGCTCTGATGGATGCAATGGCTAAACTGTATGAAAAACCCTCGACATCCAATAAGGTATTTCTAATGAAGCGATTATTTAATATGAAGATGTCAGAAGGTGGGTCTGTTGCATATCATTTAAATGAATTTAATATGGTTACTAATCAGCTAAGTTCTGTAAAAGAGGAATTTGATGATGAGTTCAGGGATCTTCTAATCTTGTTCGCATTGCAATAAAGTTGGAATGGATTGGTCATGGTTGTAAGTAACTCTATCTCTAGTTCAAACACTCTAAAATTTGATGATGTTTTTGGCGTTATCATTAGCGAGGAAATGCGACATAAAATCACAGGTGAAACATTAGGTGATGCGTTAAAGATGGAGAAAAGGGGAAGAGGATAGAGGAAAGGGCTCTGAGAACCATTGGAATTCTAGGAAGGGAATATCCAAATCCATACTGGGAAAGATAGAATACTAGAATTTTGGGAAGAAAGGACATATGAAGAAAGACTGCAGATCTCCAAAGAAACAAAGAGATGGACAACATGAGAAAAATCAAGAAACAAATGTAACAGGTGTTGTTTTACAATATGTTGATGCTTTGATTCTTTTTGTAGATAATATTTCTGAGTCTTGGGTAGTATATTTAGGGACTTCATTTCATTCCACACCTCATAGGAAACATTTTCTAGATTATGTTCAAGGTGATTTTGGACAAGCTCATTTGGGTTATGATGCACCATGAAAAATTGTTGGAATGGGTAAGGTACAAATTAAGAAAACGAATGGAAACCAATGGTTGTTGAAAGAGGTAATACATTTTCTAGATCTAAGGAAAAATATAATTTCGACAAAGCATTTGGCAAGTGAAGGTTGTATATCTATATTTACAAATAAGGTGTGGAAGGTCACCAAACGATTATTGGTGATAGCAAAAGGAGAGAAGGTAGGTACATTGTATTTATGTACTGGTAATATTCACTCTTCTATATCTTTAGCTTCCATAGGAGTGGATACAACACTGTGGCATCATATTCTTGGACACATGAGTGAGAAGTGGATGCAGATACTTCACAAAAGAAATTTGTTTACAGATCTTAAACGAATTGATTTGGATTTCTGTAAGCATTGTGTTTATGGGAAACAAAAGAGAGTTAGATTTCTCAGAGTCAGAAAAGAAAATAAGAGTGAAAGGTTAGAGCTTGTGCATACAGATTTATGGGGACCAACTCAAGTATCATCTCTTGGTGGATCTCATTATTATGTTACTTTTATTATGATGCAACTAGAAAAACTTGGGTTTATTGCATTCGATGAAAATATGATGTTTTTGATACTATTAAGAAATCGAAAATTTTGGTTTGAGAATGAGACAGGAAAAAGGATGAAGTGTCTCAGATTAGAAAATGAAGGTGAATATTGCAGTAAGGAGTTTGATTATTATTGGTGATACCATGGGATTCATAGAGAGAAAAACGTTCTAGGAACACCACAAGAAAATAGTGTGTTAGAAAGGATGAACAGGAAAATCATGGAGCATACAAGGAGTATGAGATTGCATGTTGGGTTTCCCTTATAGTTCTTGGCACATACTATAGATAATGTTGTTTACTTAATAAACATAGGACATTCAAGTTCTTTGGATGGTGGAATTCTAGAGGAGGAATGGACAAGTAAAAAGGTAAACTATTCTTTTTTGAAGACTTTTGGTTGTGAAGCATTTGACCATATTGATCAAGAAAATAGAACAAAGCTTGAGGAAAAATCCAAGAAGTGTAACTTTATTGGATACGGTGTTAATGATTTTGGTTATCTCTTATGGAATTATTAAAATCAAAAAATCATTAGGAGTAGAGATGGCATATTCAATGAGAAGGTCATGTAAAAATATCAATTGCAAGGAAAGAAACAAGAAAAAGAAAAACCAGAATACATAGTGCTTGATGAGATCATTGAAAAAGAAATTCCAAAGGTACCATAAAATCAAAATGTACAACAACAGGAGTAGTAGGACCTCAAACTCCTACACATGTTGTTATAATATCTGCGAGGTTAATTAGACCCCTTGAACGATACTCTCCTTCATTGTATTAGTTATTGTTGATTGATTCTAATGAACCAAAATGTTATGAAGAGGAAATATAGGTAGACACTAAAAAGAAGTGGGAGAAAGGAATGAAAGAGGAAATGGAATCCTTGGTAAATAACCAGAATTGGGACTTGGTTCAGTTTCCTGCAGGAAAAAGAGCATTGCAGAATAAATGGGTTTACAAGTTGAAGGAAGAAGATGGAGGAAAAAGGTGGTACAAGGCTAGACTTGTTGTAAAGGGGTTTGAACAAAAGAAAGGTATAGATTTTGATGAATTATTTTCTTATGTTGTTAAGATGACTTCAATTAGGAATATTTTAAGTCTTGTGGCAGTAGAATATTTACATCTTGAACAGTTAGATGTAAAAACAACTTTTCTCCATGGGGATTTGGAGGAAGAGATTTATATGCAGCAACCACAGGGGTATGAGGTCAAAGGGAAGGAAAATTTGGTATGTAGGTTGAATAAGAGATTGTATGGCCTAAAGCAAGCTCCAAGGAAGTGGTATTTTAAGTTTGACAGGTTTATGAAAAAACAAGCTTATAGTAGATGTCATTCTAATCACTATTTTTATTTTAAAAGTCTAGAAAATGGAAGCTATATTATCTTTCTATTGTATGTAGATGACATGTTTGTTGCAAAGTCTAATATGTAGGATATAAATGTGATCAAGAAGAAATTAGATAATTCATTTGCGATGAAGGATTTGGGTGCTACAAAGAAAATCCTTGGTATGACAATAACAAGAGATAGGAAAAATCATAAATTGACATTGTCTCAAGGTGAGTACATAGAGAAGGTGTTGGATAGGTTTAGATTGCAAAATGAAAAACCAATTAGTACACCGTTGGCCAATGATTTCAAATTAACTAAGGAAATTTTTCCCAAGACACGGGAGGAGATAGAATACATGTCTAGGGTCCCTTATTCATCAGCAATTGGTAGCTTGATGTATGCAATGGTTTGCACAAAACCAAATATTGCACATGTAGTGGGAGTTGTGAGCAGGTATATGAAAAATCTAGGTAAAGAAAATTGGGAGGAATTAAAGTGGATTCTTAGGTATTTGAGAGGTACTTCTACTCATGCATTATTTTTTGGAGGTTCAGACACTGTTCTATAGGGATATGTTGATTCAGATATGTCAGGTGATAAAGATACTAGGAGGACCACCACAGGGTGTGTTTTTACTGTAGGTGGAACAACATTAAGTTGGATTTCAAAACTACAAAAGGTGGTTGCACTTTCAACAATAGAAGCATGGTATGTTGTTTCTACATAGGCTAGTAAAGAAATGATTTGGTTACATAGGTTTATGGAGGAATTGGGAAAGAAGCAGGAGAATAGCAGGTTGTATTGTGATAGTGAGAGTGTCATTCATCTTGCAAAGAATCCATGATTCCATTCAAATACTAAGCATATACAGCTCAAGTACCATTTCATACGATCTATCTTGGAAGCGGAATTTGAAGTTGGAAAAGACACATGGTAGCCAGAATCATGCAGACATGTTAAAAAAGGGAGTAGCCAGGGAGAAATTGAGTTCTTGCTCAGTTTCAGTTGGTATTCAAGAATGAAGGTGAATATGATTGTTAGGGACCTAACCTCCCTAACCCCTCACATAGGCAGAATAATATATTTCCATGTAATAAAGGCCAATTTTAATAAGTCCTAGGGATAAGGAATAATAATTCAAATGTAAGAAGACCTAATAGAAGCTTTCTCTTATAGAAGGATCTTCCTCTAGATTGTTCTTTTGGATAGACATATTTAATATAAATAGGAGTAGAGGGTATGAGAATTTTTTTATTGGATATTATTGTAATAGAGCTCTACTCTGCTGGAGGTTCCCCCCTCAAAGAAACAAGTGAACATTAATATCATTAATCAAGATGCTCTCTCTGCTATTATTTTGGTATTGTTCTGGTTATATCATTTTTTTTATGCCATTTCTAGATGAAATAGTTATGGTATACATACTATTTTATATCTGGAATACTACAAGTGGTATTAGATAACTTTCCTTGGAAGAAAATTGTGGGTTAATTTTTTTCCAGGGTAGAGATGTATTCTGGAATCTTAAAGATACAAAGATCTGTCATTACACACTTAAACCTATGATCAGGTACTCATACAAGAAAAAAATACAAGTGGTAGTCAAGCGCACATCTTTTGGCCACCCTTATAACCCTTGTTGGTACCCGTTCAAGTGGTAGCACATAAGACAACACATGTATAAGGATAGACCTAGATCTCCTTAAGTCGTCCATAGATAAATTGATCAACCGACTAACTGTTATCATTCCACCGAGAACAACACTTGGGAAGATACTCTCTAGTACATGGGTAGTCAAGTAGTATGGCTAAGGGAACCTTCTAGTCTCCTTAGTTGGTGCCCTGAGATATTGGGTTGAGTACTACTATTGTACCCTGCATGTATATAATAGACACCCTGCATACCCTAACCCTTGGGATGGAAACAAAAACAGAACAAACAATATATATTCCCATGCAACTGTGCCTCCTACATTCAGGTTGTGAAATTACTACACATTTCCTCCTGTTAAGAATTTGTGCATTTCAACCCTCCAGTATTCTTTAGATTGGAGTATAACTCCACAAGAGTAAAAAAAAAGTTTGGATCATGTTGGAACCATTATTTGAGCCCTATCCAGTTGTATTCCTCTCTTCTCCCTTATCGCAATCATACCTATCAGTTTTCAGCAAAAACAAATTTCACGTGGACCCAACACCCTTATGTGTGCCTTACCCCTTTGGATTCCCCTCGTCGCCTTGATTTTCATGATACACTTCACCCATAACCCATTTTCTGTGTGGTCTCACCCATCCCTTTTCATTTTCCCTCTTCATCATGGCCCACACCCATAGCCAAGACTTGGAAGCTCATTTCAATTCCTTGTCCTCTAATTTCACAGAGACCCAACAGGAAGTGAGGTAGATTAGTGCCAATTTTTCCACCATCAATAAAAACATGCATTCCTCCATAGATGCCAATTTTTCCACCATCAATAAAAACATGCATTCCTCCATAGACACCAAAATGGAGACCATCAAATAGGACCTCACTACCCAGATTGCATCCTTCATTACCATGATCTGCACCAAGCTGAATATCCCTGCAGATATTCCCTCCTTTGACCCACCTTCGCAATCTGAAGGTGAAACTTCCTCTAATTCCTAGAATTTTCAGCCCCATCACTTTCAGCATGACCTATGCCTTCCGCATGTAGATGTGAATAAGTTTTATGGCTCAGATCCCACTGGTTGGGTAACTCAAATAGAACATTATTTCTCTTTGTACGGAATTACAGATGAGTTGGCCAAACTTTGGTATGGTGTTCTCCATCTAGATCAAGAACGTTGGCAATGGTGGCAATAGAGAAAAAATTCCCACCAAGGGTATGTGGCTTGGAAAACATTTGTGGAAAAGATTTATGAACGCTTTGAAACTGACACCAACCCTTTAGGTCTTTTGACAAATTTGAAACAATATGGCACAGTGGAAGACTTTATAGCCACTTTTGAGCGATTGGATTTCTTTACAGAGGGAATGTCTGATGCTTTTTTTCAAGAATGTTTTATCAGTGGCCTTAAGGATGAGATTTGTGCCCATGTCCTCATGGCTCGGCCTCAGAGTTTGGTGGAAGCTACTAAAAGAGATAAGGAATCACAATATGTTGTCTCTTCTCAAACCCAAAAACCCTCATTTTTTCCTCGCCTTAAACCAGTCACTCCCACTCCTCCCTCCACTCCACTAAAGATCTATAAATTGACCAGGGAAAAAATGGATGAACGCCAACTCAAAGGCCTTTGTTATAATTGTGATGAAAAATAATTTCTTAGGCACAAGTGTAAGGAAAAAAAAAAATTTATGGCCATCTTCGAGGATGTTTCGGAAGACGATGTCGAGGACCCCTTGTGGCCAAGTCACTTGAACCCACTGACATGACCCCACCCTCCGACCCTCCTAAAGTTGAACCGGTCATTTCCTTGAATGCTCTCATTGGGTTCTCTTCTCCCCAAACCCTCAAGCTAATTGGTTACATTAAGCAGCATAAGATCAACATCCTTTTTGACAGTGGAAGCACCCATAATTTTATTCATCGTCGCATTTCCAAAGAAACTAATTACTATATCCATGCAGTCAATAATTTTAAAATCATGATTTCCAATGGCGGGTCCATGAAATGTGGGGGGCATTGTGAAAATGTGTGCCTCCAAATTGGTCAGTACCACATGAAATATCATATGTTTTCTCTCGACATAGGTGGTTGTGACATTGTGTTGGGTCCAGAATGGATAAGGACTCTGGGTCCCATTCTCATGGATTTTAAGGAATTATCCATGCAATTCAACTAGGGGGAGCAACAATATATGTTCCAAGGCATCGCCACCATTTCCTAGGAGATCATCAGTTCCCATCATGTGGAAAATATCCTCAAAAAAGGTCATTCTAAGATTATTGCACAACGGCATGCCATTCACGCCATTAAGACGCCCTATGTGTTGCAGGACCTCCAATCCATCCTCTACAAACATCAAGTTGTTTTTTCCACTCGCCAAGGACTTCCTCCTTCCCGTGGTGTTCATGATCATTCCATTCCCCTTGTTCCCATCAACCTTCCTCCCAATGTTCGTCCATATCATCATCCCTTTTCCTAGAAAAATGAAATTGAGAAAAAATTTCAAGAATTACTCACCGCAAGTGTTATTCGTCCTAGTACAAGCACCTACTCTTATCCTATGGTCATGGTCCTTAAAAAATAAGGCTCTTGTTGCATGTGTCCTGAATTCTGCACCCTCAAAAAACTCACCATAAAAGACAAATTTCCCATTCCTATCATTGATGACCTCTTGGATGAATTCAGTGGTGCCTAGTTCTTTACTAAACTTGATCTTCATTCTGGCTACCACCAGATACGTATGAATGAGGCAGACATTCCTAAGAATTCATTTCAAACTCATGAGGGCCACTATGAGTTTTTGTTCACGCCCTTTGGCATGTGTAATTCTCCCTGCACTTTCCAAAGCCTCATGAATCATGTCTTCCATCCTTTTCTCCATCATTTTGTCTTAGTTTTCTTTGATGATATCCTCATCTATAGTAAAACCTAGATAACCCATATTATTATGTGGATCGAGTTCTACATCTACTCTCTCAACACCAACTTTTCCTCTAACAATATAAATGTTCTTTTGGCACCTCAGAAGTCGAGCTCTTGGTTCATATT
>JASDQU010104504.1:167893-191075 GCA_032191745.1 Picea mariana
AATTATGCCTTTGGCTATCATTGAGAACCTCGATCTCAAAAAAACTTCATTTAGGCCCTCAAAATGGCCCCGGAAGCTAAAACCTGCTAAAAATAGTAAATTGCCAAAATGGCCAGAAAACTGTTTTGAGCCAGTTGGAAAAGGTGGGTGGCCACCGATATCCATCTGGATCAATTTTTGGGTTTAACAGGATATTATCGCAAGTTTGTTAAGAATTATGGAAAGATTACGACACCTCTCACTGCTCTCCTTAAAACTAATTATTTCACTTGGACTCGAGCAGCTAATCGGTCCTTCCAAACCTTGAAGGTAGCCATGTGCACCACTCCAGTCCTATCCCTTCCTAATTTCAAAAAGACCTTTGTCCTGGAATGTGATTCTTCCAGGAGAGGAATTGGAGCAGTCTTTATGCAAGATGGTCGACCTTTGGCCTTTACCTCCAAAAGGCTGTAAGAGAGAGATTTGGGCAAATAAATCTATGAAAAGGAAATGTTGACTATTTTGCATGCAGTGGATATTTGGTTCCCTTATCTATTGGGGAAATGCTTCCAAATTAAGATAGATCATCAAAGCCTCAAGTATTTTTTGGAACAACCCCATTTCTCCCTGGAGCAACAAAAATGGGTGACTAAGCTCTTTGGATATGATTATGAGATCATTTACATGAAATGAAAAGACAATGTGGTTGCTAATGCACTTTCAATAAAATATGAAGATGAAGGGTCCCTTTTTCCCCTCTCCTTCATTGTACCATATTGGCTCCAAGCTATTCACCAGAAATATGTACAAGATCCCAAAATTTTGCATTTGATCCAACAATTGCAGGCCAATTCTCCAGTTTCCCCAGGGTACTCTTGGAACAATGATAATTTTTTCTACAAAGGTCATTTGTATTTAAGTAAATAGTCACAACTTAAATCCACGGTAATTTTCGAGCTTCATGCTACACCCACAACTAGGCACTTTGGGTTTACCAAAACCTATGATTGGGTCAAACATTCCTTTTTCTGGGATGGTATGAAATAGGACGTTGACAATTTTGTGGCAGAATGTGATGTTTGTCAACCCTATAAGAGAGAAACAGTCAAAGCTCCTGGAACACTACAACCGCTTCCAATTCCACCTGCTATTTGGAGGGTTATCTCTATGGATTTTATTGTGGGCTTACCTAAATCAGGAAATAAAGCAGTCATCATGGTGTTCATTGATCGTCTTTCCGAGTATGCTCATTTATGTTCTATTCAAAACCCATTTACCACCTCCACTGTGGCTCAGATTTTCATGGATTGGGTCTTCAAGATTCATGGCATGCCTCATTCTATTGTTTATGATCAAGACCCCACTTTCACCATCAATTTTTGGCAATAATTGTTCAAGCTATAGGGCACCCAATTGCATCTCATCACAACTTATCATCCCCAGAATGATGGTCAAACTAAAGTTGTCAACAAGTGTTTGAAAACATATTTGAGTTGTTTTGCATCAAAAAGGAAAAATAAGTGGGCTCAATGGTTACCACTAGTTGAATGATGGTACAACACTTCTTACCATACAACTACATGCATGACTCTTTTTGAAGTAGTATATGTAAAAAATCCACCTTCATTTCTATCATACCTATTAGGTGTCTCGAAGGTCCAGGTGGTTGACCAAATGCTTATAGTTTGAGAGGCTATTCTCCGTACCCTCAAAGAGAATTTGGTCATGGCCTAGAATTGCATGAAGCAATAGGTAGATCAAGGTCACTCTAAATGTCAATTTGTTGAAGGAGACCAAGTATTTCTTCGATTGCAAACTTATAAGAAAACTTCCCTCAAGGATGACCATTGTCAGAAACTAGTGCCCAAATTTTTTGGTCCTTATATCGTTCTAAAGCATGTGGGACAAGTGGCCTATCGATTATATTTTCCCAGTCATTCTGAGCTCCGTGCTTTTTTTCATGTCTCCTGCTTAAATAAGGTGATTGGAACTAAATGCCAAACTCAAACCAGCCTTCCTAAGTTGGATGAAGAAGGCTCCATCTGGTTGCAGCCACAAGCAGGTTTGGACCAGCATGAGCATTGTCTGCATCAGTGCACCATAAGGGAAGTATTAGTCCAGTGGAAACATACCACTCCAACAGATGCCACTTGGGAACCAACTACCATTCTGCAACAATTTCCTCATCTCAAGCCTTGAGGACAAGGTTATTTTTAAGGGGGGGAAATGTTAGGGACCTAACCTCCCTAACCCCTCAGGTAGATAGAATAAAACATTTCCATGTAATAAAGGCCAATATTAATAATTCCTAACAATAATGAAGAATAAGTCAAATGAAAGAAGACCTAATAGAAGCTTCCGCTTCTAGAAGGATCTTCCTCTAGATTGTTCTTTTGGATAGACAGATTTAGTATAAATAGAAGTAGAGGGTATGAGAAGTTTTTTCTTGAATATTATTATAATAGATCAATGCTCTACTAGATTTTTCCCCCTCAAAGAGGCAAGTGAACATTGCTATCATTAATCAAGGTGTTGTCTCTGGTATTATTCTAGTATTATTCCGATATTATTCTAGTTATATCATTGTTGTTTTTCCATTTCTAGATTAAATATTTCTATTTTTCATATTATTTTATATCTATAATACTACAATAATAAATTTTCCGGGTCCAAGACAGATTCTAGTCTAGCAAGTACAACAACAGTGGAGTTGTTGTGATCAGTCTCCAAGTGGGAGATTGTTGGTTGTGGACACTGATTATATTCCTGATTCAGAGGTTTGTTTCAACCATGCTTGGACCCCATTCCCTAATGAGGGGTGTGGTCGGGCTTTCCCCACCACAACTTTCACCAGGGGGGTATAGGGGGGGTTGAAAACAATTTTTGTAGCCCCCCCTTGGCAAGGGATTCAGGGGTAGCACCCCCAAAGTGAAATATTGGGAAAAGTTGCCTTGTAAAATATTGTAATTTTGTAGTCAATTTGGACCGCTCATTATAAGGTCGGATATATTACGATAGAAGTTATTTTTAGGGTTTTTTACCCTCTAAGGAAACCTTGTTTTATGAGGAAATTGTATTGTGGTTGTGTATTATCACGAATAATGTATTCTGAGAGAGGAGACTATGAGCGAAAGAAGAGGAAGTTACAACAGGTGTGGTGTAGGTTGTATCCCTTCATTTTGCTGGATAATGATAAGGAATGACCTGGAAATTTTATGGTGGACATAGCCCACACTGGGTGAACCACGTATATCTATGCATCTATTGTATTGTATATATTTTTTGTTTTATTTTCACATTTGTTTTATTTATTTCTCCGCGATCCTTTTTTTCTAATAAAGAGTTTCTGCGAAATATCTGTTTTGCATTTGCTCATGTTGAAAACTGTTCCGGACTCGATTCAAAACCATATATAACTTCACAAAACAAAAACCAATAACTTATCCTAAGTGTTATCAAATTATTCCATTGTAGCTTGGGCCAACAAGTCCAGGTTCCTTTTTTCCATTTGTTCCTTTATCAGTCTTTATTTTTTACTCAATAGTGTATTCTTCTTGTATAGATTCTTCACATGTTTGTGTAGGGGTAGAGACCTCTTGACCATATTTTTCCATTTTCCAAATATTCTTCACACAGGAACAAGTGTTCTTCTATCCTCCTTTTCATATGCATGTTTTCTTCCCTTAATTTTACAATTTCAGCCTGAGCCTCCTTCAAATATTTCTTTAATATTTTGGTTTCCATGTCTTATTTTTTTGGAAGAGACTTAACCTTAACCAAATCCTTAGAAGCACAAAGAACAAGTGTCTCAGATTTTGTTTCCTCAACTGGGATCTTCCTTCTTTCTTATGACCTAGTTACAGGCCTGCCAATATTTTCTTTGTTAAATGTTTCTGGACTAAATCTCACTTTCTTTCCCGATGCAGGTTTATTTCCTTCAACATCCTTAACTTCAATACATGGAAATGTTTCATCTGTAGGAATTTCATCTACATGATCTTCTTCTACAAGTTCTTGTTTCTTTGTTTCAGACCTGGTGAATGGTTTCTAGGTTTTTTCACTTTTTCTTCTTCAAGAGGGAAAAGGATTTTTTTACCTTTTAGTTTGCTTCTTCTACTGCTAGGAGTCTTGTCAATATCTACAATTGTTTCAACATCCTGAAATGGACTTTTACCCCTTTTATGGATCCTTTACTAAGAGAAATATTCATTGCAGTCTCACGAGTTTCGATCACAATGGGTTGCTCTTTGTTATATCCCTTTTTCCTTTTCAAACTATTAAAAATTACTTTAGTAATTGTAGAAGGAATACTACCTTTGGATGGTGGGGAATTAATAGTTTCATCACAAAATCTCGATGCAGTTAGAAACAAATTCCATTCTCTTTTTTCTTTCTTGAGTTCTTCAAGGACCAGCAGTTTAATGAGACTAAAGTGAAAAAGACTGGGCTCAACTTGATTTTACTTAATTTGTACTTTATCATCCATTTTCCCTAGTCTCCTAGAAATATAATATGGGAGTTTTAAGGATTTCTTACCTATAAAGTGCATGAGCAATCTGATATGGTACAGGTATACCTTGTTGAAATTCCCTTTGCATGTGAAATATCTCTATATTACCCTCAACAACTTATTATGGTGTTCAAGCATGTAATTCCTAGGCACTCCTTTTGACAGGTTCTCATTTTGAAATTATACTTTGAAATAGTCATTACAATAGGAGGAATCTAGAGGTGTTCCCTTGAACCACCTTTCACTTTGCATGGGTGTTCTTGTTGCTAAGAAAATTGTTTTTTCGGTGACTTGAATCTCCAATGATCCAACCTTTGTCTTGGTCCCTTCATAATTTAGGGAAAAATTATTTTCCACCTCCATGTGTCCTCCCTATAGCTTTTTCATAAAATGTAAGGCATCCTAATACCTAAAAGGATTCTCTAAAAATAGGATTTGAGTCCAGCAACTACAAACCTTGGGGTTCAAATCTCACTATGTCGCCTCCCTTGTGAACTTTTTTCTTCTCTTTGTTTTTCTCCATGGTTGTTTGTGAATATTTTTGCGATGATGATGGGTGTAGAGGATATCAAAGATTAGACAAAATTCATAGAAAAACCTGGTTTATTAGGGTTTAGTTAGACGATAGGGTTACAAGGCTTTACCAGCAAGGATTTTGTAGTGAATGAGATGGCACAACTTTGATAGGAAATTAAGGTATTAGCACTTGAGGAAAATGCAACAGTAAATGGAGTTTCAAGGGTGTCAAATGATTGTTGGTTTGTACTCTGAGTTATACCTTTAACATACTTGACCAAGGTTCAGGTCTACTAGGGATCCAAAAAATCCTCTAAAACTATCATCCCTCCTGGCAACCATAAGTCAATGCAGTACACAGGGTGTATTGCACAGTCTCACCCGAGATAGTATTAATGGGTGACTGTAATACTCAAGTGTTTTCAGTCCAGGACTTAATGGGGATCTATGAGTTTCATGTTGAGATTTCTATTTAACTTATTAAAGAAAAATACTATCATTTCCAATTATGAATGTAATATAATCAAACTCATTAGCTCATTCATTGATCATGCTAACATCTACTCATAAATGGTAAAAGAGACAAAAGCATTCAATCACATAACACAAGTTTTATCGTGGTTCACCCCCTCCTGGGTTATGTCCATAAAGATCTCTCTCTCAAGTTCTTCTATTATGGTAGTTCCAAAACTACAGTGCCGCATGTGTTACAGCACGTTCTCAGTCAGGTTGAGATCTATTATGAGGTGAACTAGATCACACCAGGCTCCTCGGCCTGTGATCTAACCCTCAAGATCTACCCTTCTGACCCTCTACAACTCAACAACTTACAAAATTAATTTGTATAACATAAGTGTTACAACTAGTTAGCAAAAAAGGACTCCTTCGTCATGTAGTCTCTCTCTCCTTTCCTCCTAAGTATATATATATATGTTTCTGGCTGATCAGTAATTACAATGTATTACAAAAACCCTAACCCTAGCATCATTAGGTATTCCCTGCATACATGCATGATGCTCTTCCTTCCAGTTGCCGCTTTCCTCATGCATGCCTTTCTTCCCAAAATTGCCTTTATTTCTTATTCTTCCATGCCCCCGACACTAACATGTGGCTCGTCCCGAGCCACCTAACCCTTGTGTGATTCATCGATCTCTCTTGTGATCGCTTGGAACTTCTCCATGATCTCTCTTGCTTGAGTTTGGGCCTACGTGGTCTTCTTCTTGAGTGCGTCCAATATATGCACTGCAATATCGTCACTGACCATCCTTACACATTTTTCCTGGGTTTGTGACATATATGTTTTGGCTTCCTCTTCTTGTGCAATGACCTTTGTTTCTCACTCCTGGAGTGGTTCCATTTGAGCTTGCCACTCCTTTTTTGTGTCTGCCCAGCTATGAGTTCTGCCTATAGTTTCTTCATGTCCTACACTCCTTTGACACGCTCCATGATTGGCATTGTATTATACCTCTTCTTGAGGTCCTGGATAGCTACAACTATCCTTTCTCCTTCCTCGTCCCATTGTTGGACCTGTTGATCCTCTTCTAGTTTCGTCCAGAGTTGTGCTTCTTTCTTGAACAAGTCGGTTGTTGCGTGGATTTTTTTCTCTATCTCCTTTATTTGTGCTATTTCCTCTCGTTTCCTTTGCTCCTTCATCTCTGGTGGAGTGGTAGGTGTGAGATTCTCCTGAAAATGCTCAACCTCTTGTTGGTATTGATCGATTCTCTGCACAATCTGATCAATCTTATCTGTCACCATGAGTTCAGTCGTCTACGCATTCTTTGGAATTTTCTCATAGGATACGGACAATTTCTATTCCAGTCCATTCATGCGTTCCTTCTCCTCTTTGGTCTCGATCTTAGCCTACTCAAGTACCAATTCCAACCCATCCTGATTATCCTTTGTCTTCTACAATTTCATTGCATATGTGTGTGCATGAGAATGTGCCTACTGTGTAACGTTGACTTGCAATTTATACAATGCCTTGGTTGGTATCTACGTCAATACCAACTGTAGTTGATCCAAGTCCTTGAGGGGTGTCTACCCCACTATTTCGTCCATGCGCAACATGCTAGGTGTGACGTGAAATGTTGAGCTCGGTTGTGTTTTCGTCTGGATCATGTCCTGCTCGCTTGATCCAACCTCCCCTCTTGTCTATGATGATGATGGGATCATTTCTACGATGTTGGCGACTGTCTATATGCTTCTCCAAGATGCCTAAGGAATCGTCTTATGTGTGCCAGCTCTTCTTCATTTATGTCCCTTTGGTGCACAACATTCTCGAAATCCTCGAANAATGCCTTGGTTGGTATCTGCGTCAATACCAACTATAGTTGATCCAAGTCCTTGAGGGGTGTCTACCCCACTATTTCGTCCATGCGCAACATGCTAGGTGTGACGTGAAATGTTGAGCTCGGTTGTGTTTTTGTCTGGATCATGTCCTGCTCGCTTGATCCAACCTCCCCTCTTGTCTATGATGATGATGGGATCATTTCTACGATGTTGACGACTGTCTATATGCTTCTCCAAGATGCCTAAGGAATCGTCTTATGTGTGCCAGCTCTTCTTCATTTATGTCCCTTTGGTGCACAACATTCTCGAAATCCTCGACTGTGCGATCCTGAATCATTTGGGCCACCATGTCTGCATCATCCTCAGTGATCATGTATTCTGGGGGTGTTCTGTGTGCCTTATCCTTCTTGCACACACCCCCCGTCTAGATGAATGGCCTCTTAGTTTGGCTTTGCTCTTGTGGTGTACACTTTATGTAGTTCCCTTGTTGCCTTGTCCTGTTTCTTCCTGGTTTGGAGTCGTCCCATTAAATCTTGAGGCTTCTATAGGGTTTTTTGGTTGTACTTGGTTACCTGTGTCCTCATCCTATCGACTCTTTCCCTCCTCTAGCATATCTGTCTCCATGCTCATTGGTGTTGTTTGTTGGGTTTCCTCCACAATGGGTGTGGGTATTCTTGGTGTTGTATCCGACGATGGGATTTCGTCCACATTGACGACTTCTAGGTGATGAGATGGTTGTTGTACACTTCCCTGTGGTTGTGATTATGATTTGGTACTACTTCAGGGTCCTCTAGTAGTCTGGCTCAGTTCTCCCTATTTGGGTGGTGTCATGGTGGTAAAGTTGTCGTTCTCCAAGCTCAGTGGCCTTTGCAATTTTTGCAACCTTCACTCCCTACTTTATATGCTCTATCGCTCTGTTTCTTTTCCAATTTCTCAATAACCTTTCCACTCCCGCGTCCTTTCTTTGTATCAGCATTGTGTGAAGCTTGTCCAAGAGGTTATCATGATTATGATTTACTTGAACCATCAGTTCCTTCATACTTTACATTGATTTCCCTTGCCATCTCTAGTTGGTGCGATTAATGCGTCGTCCCTTCAATCGTTTCTGGCATTCAATTCTGATAGCCTCCATCAATTGGCGCTTCTTTTGTCGTATTTGCCTTTCCTGCTATTTATTATTTGAATTGTTCATTGGCCTTGTCTCCATCGAGCAAATATTTTCGATCATGTGTGATCCTTTTTTTTTAATGCACTATGCCCCTATTATTATATTTTGATGCCCTATTTTTTTTTTATTTTTTTTTTTACTGTGCGGTGACTTTCAAGTTGCGGGTGGTCGACTGTCCTTGTACAACTTCAGTCGGCTCCCATTAATAATCCCTCTGAGTTATGTGCTTCCTAATTCCTTCAAATGTATGACTCCCCCATATATGATTGTTTTTACTTCGTATGGTCCTAACCAGTGCATTCTAAGTTTTCCTGGGTGTTGAAAGGATTTACTGTCATACATCAATACTAGGTCTCCTTCCTTGAAATTTTTCCTCTTGATATGTCTATCATGCCAAGATTTGTCCCTTGCTTTCTGAACATATTGGTGGAACCCTACTAGGATCATATCTTCCTCCATGATCATCAGTTGATTCATCCTATCATGTACTGCACCACGTTTTGTCATGTTCGTAATCATTGTTATGTGCAAACTAGGTACTGCTAGCAGGAAAAACCCCCTATGACTACACCAGGGCTCAGAATGTAGGCAGATCAATTAACCATCTAAAATTCAACTACTTCTCTAAGATACCCCAAACATACCAAAACTCATACAAGAAAACAAAATATGAGAAGGATCAGGTAACTATACCTCTACTCCACGTACGATGATGATCCCCTCACGCTTGAAAGATTTGTTGACTACAAGCCTCTTCCCAAGCCTGACCTACATTCAAATATAGACAAATAGAAAGCTAAAAGAATGTTATTTCATATACAAATTAGGGTTAGATGTTAGAATGTCAAAACATAAACTATTAAAAGCATTAAATAAACCATGATTTGGTACAGGAAAAGTAATTATTTTATAAATAACTCAATGATTATACCTTTACAACCAAATTCGTCTACTGCTCCATGAACCTAGTTTGGGCTCCTCTTCACCAAGTTCAAAATGCACCTTTCTATGGATTCTCCTCTCAACCTTCTGATCTTTTCTTGGGAAGTGAATGGGTTCTGATGGAGGAAGAAGGACTAATTGGGGAATGTTGAGGCAATTCTAACAAAAGGGATGCAATAACTTGGGCAAGGAGGGGATGTGAAATGGGAAGATTTTCACTGTTCTTATGTCTATATGTGGAATGAGACCCCAACACCTCATATATATTAAAAAAGGATGGTTATTTGGTTGGTTGACGGGCTATAGGTGGTGGATTAGTTGGGAAACTACCCAATAGCCCGTAATCTCAACGAATTCCTTGCAACTTTTTTTATTTTTTGCAAATTTTGCAAGTATACATGAGTTGTAATGGTGCAGCATGCATATGTACGCAAGTTGTAGTGGTGAAAATAGCATATGTACGCAGGAATTATTGGTGCAGGGTGCGTACCTCTTCAAAAAATTGTTTTTTTAGAAGAGAAACTAAACAATGGCTTGGCAAAAAATGAAAGTAAGAGGGCCAAAGGCCAAGTATGCATGTGTAGAGAAATTTAGGGTTATAACTGATGCCCCCTAATGTGTGAGGTCAGAATATCATATGATGGCCAAAATATATTACAAAAGATTCTCCAATGTACGAAACGAGTGAGCCAGGGACTAGAGTTTGGGAGGTGCCATCTGCAAAAATAACAATTGTCTCTCCGAGGTGGGCATACCCATGCTCGGAATGAAATAAATCATGGATTCCAATCAAATACACTATATATCTATGTTACATAACTATATAAAGTGTAGCCACAAGAAATCCATAATGGATCTACATCTCAAAATCAAACATATACAAGTATAGTATCCATATTCAAGAAGGAAACAATGCTCGATGGCTAGAGATGAGGTTCATAGCTCTAGAAACAACTTCAAGATCTTCAAAACTCAGGTAGGAGTACAATGTGATTGTATTAATTCACTACCCAGAGGTCTTCGACATCTCATCGGGAAAAGACAAGAGGATATCGATGATCAGGGAGAGAACTTCATTGATTTTGAATAAGGACTTGATTGGACTTTCGGGATGGCCAGGTCATGAGGTCAAGAGACAAACTGCAGAAAGGCCGACTCAGGTTGGGTGAAACTTCCCCTCAAAAAAATCACGAAAGATGATTAGACTCAAGCAACATGACATTGACATAAGTTCACGATGCAGGACGCAAGGCAAACAATCCATGTGTTTGGAAGAGTAACCAAACGAAGGAGGACATGACTCTATGTAGAGAGAAAATATTCCTAAGGTCATATTAGACCCCAATTCTTGACAAACAAACGAAAGGATGTGCTTTGTCCAAGGGCGACTCATTGTGCTGCCAAAAAAAGAATATATATTTCACGTCCCCTCTTTTTGGGTTTTTTTATTTTTTTGTCTTTTTCAATTTTTTAAAGATCTTTGAAAAATAATAAAAGAATGCTACATTTCAAATAGAAACGAGTGTCGCAAGCATACTAGTTTTGGGCGCAAGGAACACACTAATGCTCAGATCAAGGAGACATGTGCAGGAAAAGAACACTCGGGGAAAATTCCTCCATGGGTCAAGGTGTCAGGTTGTAGAGGCAAAGTTCTACAAGGCTTGCATATAAGGCATGCTTCAAAGGTTCAGTTGAGAGAAACATGGAGCCAACATTAGGCCAAAGACGCAGAAATGAAAATGTGATTAACAAGACACAATGAAACCCCCCTCAATGTAATTTTAACGAGCCCATAGAAGGTAAGCTCGATAGTTTTTTCATGTTTAGAGAGTATAAAAAAATGTAAAAGAAGATTCCAAGGGATACCCCGTTTTGTAAATATTCTAGTCGGTTCGAAAAAGGGGTAAAATGGCACTGAAAAGACATCTATTCAAAACCATTTTAATGAGTGTGAMAAATACAAGATCACTCGTAAATRTTTTCAATTTTAAGRAGTCTGAAAAGAGCTTAACTATGGACTCACTGCCTTTTTCTAGATTTAGTCTCCTTAGCCCGAAAAAATATAAAAGTTACTGAGGAGAACTCTCCCAGTGAGACAAATCTGCCGAGGCATACCTTTTTCCTCCATAATCTAGAGGCCAGAAAAAGGGGTAAACTCATGTCGATATATTTTCTTATGTAACAATTTAACGAGTGTGAAGGAACAATGTCACTCGACGATGTTTTCAATTTTAGGGAGTCTAAAAAGAGCTTAACTATGGACTCTGTGGGGGTTCCTTTTTCRTAACTAATTTCCAAGGCCCAAAAAAGGTGATAAACCAAAACCAAGGAGAATGTTCCTCTTTCATAAATTTAGCCCCTCAGGCCCAAAAAAGGGTTAAACTTATACCTGAGATTACTCTTCTAGCGAACCGAAGTTCCTAGAAGGGGTAAACTACCGCCAGACAGACGTGCCTTCAAATTTGAGTTTGGCGAGCATGAAGGGAAACAATATCACTCAAAAATATTTTCATGTTTAGAGAGTCTGAAAAGGGCTTAAAGAAGACTTTAGGATGTTACTTTTCTTAGTTAATCTAGACAATATTGAAAATCATAAATGTAGTCTCACCGGATGTTGCTTTCGTATTTCAAAGGGAGTTTGAAAGACAATAAAGCGTGCTCATTTTGGGAGTATCGAGGGTGAGGCCAAGATTGATGGTGCATCAGATGAATGAGGCTCAATATCATATTCAAGACAGGTCTAGCAAGGACTCCTGAGCCTATAGTCATTACAGACAACATGGACGCCAAAATGCAACAAGGATCTATCTAGGGAATCCATGTAAAGGTAAGATCTACCACCTAATCAAGACACTTCTAAAGAAGCAATGACAGTTTCGTGTCACACGTCGGTGGGATATATCCTATGGAAAAGACAAAAATACAACAAGATGCAGTAAGTGGAGGTGAAATCCTAACTTATATGCAAAAAGTTGGAAAAAAATGACTTTTACCAAAGGATTTTTAAAGTGACCCACCTCCCCAAAAGTTACCAAACCAAAAGGCAAAGTGTATTGTAACATCCAATAAGAAACTCAAGAATGGAATTAAATGATTTCCAAGCCAGAAAAAATGACAAAGGGGGTCAAAAAAGTGGCAAAAAGGGACAAAAAATTATATAAATAGAAGCTAACAACTCATTTTCACCATTGCAATTTGAAAATTAACCAAAAATGTAAAAAAGACCCCTTTGCTAAAAAAGTTGATTCTGGGAGCTTCAAAGGATGAAATGAACTTCCTCTTGGACCAAGTAAGTACAAACTCATCCCTCTTGCATTTCCATTCTTCCTTTGTGCAGTTATTTTTGTTTTTTGGGGGGTGTGCTTGTTGGAAGATCGGTTGTTGTCATCGATGTCATTCCTAGTCATTGATGAAGGTATTTGGACATGAAAAACAATGTACATGCATAAAAAAAACCCATGGATGGATAGTATACATCATGTTGTTTCCGGTTGTAGGTGGCATGTCACATGGAATGTCAGAAATGAATTTTTGAAGATGACAAAGTGAATTGAAGAAGGAAGTACATGTAGGGCCTCAAGATAATTAAAGAAAAGAATTACAAAATAAGAAAGTATCAGGTCAGACCCAATGTTAAAAGGAAGTGACATAAATGGTATAAACACATATCATTATACATTCATTTGATACACAAGTCGAATTTCAGAGGAAATCATAAGTAAAGAAGGCTGGATTTCAAGGGAGGATGAAGTCTTATGGTGATGTGTTCTAAGGTATGCTATTTACAGTCATCTTAACATTTTCGCTATAAAGTTTTTTATAGAATGATTCAGATGGTTAAATGTATATGGTATTAAGAAGACGTATCAAGGTACCTGTGGTAAAAGTTTTAGCTCTTGATTCGCTATAATTATGGAGATACACTCTATGGAAGATAGGGTTTTTTACCAGTCTTGAAGTTATTCAATAAACAGGTGTTCTGGGTAAAACAGTCATAAATTATTCATAGAGAATCCAAATTAAGTGGGACCAATTTCATTATAAATAGTATGGACTGTAGTTTCATTTGTGTGAGTTTCAGAATATGATGTTAAGTATTGAGCGCGGGGCATTATGTGCAAGTTCACTCTCCTGAATAAACTAGAATTGAATAAAGTCTGCCATTCTTTCTATAACTTCTTTTTGGGGAGGATTAAAGGAGTGAAACTTGGAGGAGTTTCAGAGAATACATTGAGTAATATTATATATAGGATCAGAGTATTACAAGAATTGAATAATTACAGAAGTTGAAGAAGTCTCTAGAAGCATTATCAGGCTCTATGTGATGATTGGTTGATGGTGATGATTTAATGTAAAGTTTTATTATCTCTCATATATTATTGGGTGGAAGGAAGTGGCAAGGATGGAGAATTCAACCCTCTCTTGATATTGGAGGATTGTATCTTCCTCTTGGATTTTTATCCCTCCCTTTATATTTGGAAGTTGTAGCTACCTTTGGAAGTCATTACTTCCCTTGAATAATAATTATTGATTATTTTTCATATATTTTACATGGTGTATTGTGGTGCATTGGTGTAACTCTTATACTATTGTTCATTTCTCATTTGATATAATTGAATGGTTTAAGTATGAGTTGAAAATATTTTTAAATTGTACTTGATACTGATTCACCCCCCTCTCAGTATCAACAATTGGGATCAGAGTAGGTTGCCTTCAGAATAATTTAACCACTGGAAGGAAAATACTGAGAAGAGATGGATGACCATGAGCACATTTCAAATGGGATTCAAAGATTTGATGGAACAAATTATGCATACTTGAGTGATAGATTAAAAACTTACCTAACATCTTTGGGAGTATACATTTGGTACTCTGTTGTAAATGGCTATGTAATCTCAAATAATGCTCCAACCGATCCAAATGAGAAGAACATTATGAGTTGTAATTCAAAATCCAAACATGTTATTCTAAGATCATTGGCACCAACCATTTCTAGCAAAGTGATGGGTTGTAGCACTGCTAAAGAGGTATGGGACAAACTCAAGAGTATCTATGAAGGTGATCCAAAAGTTAAGCAAGTCAAGCTTCAACGACATAGAGAAGAATTTGAAAATTTGAAGATGAATGAAAAGGAAGATATTGCAACATATTTTTTTATAGTTGATGAAGTTGTTAATGCTATCATAGGATTAGGTGAAGGTCTCGATGAACCCTTGGTTATACAAAAAGTGTTGAGATCACTTCTCTTGAAGTATTATCCTAAGGTCTCCGCCATTGAAGAAACCAGGGACTTGACCAAAATGACAATTGATGAATTACATGGGTCTCTTATAGCATATGAAATGAGAACAGGTACAGAAAGTGACCAGCCAAACAATGAAGCAACCTTTAAAGCCATAAAGAAAACAAAAGACAAGGATAATGAACTTGATGAAGAAATAGAAAATTTCGTAAGAAGATTCCATAAGGTAAGTAGAATATACAAAGGTAAGTCTCCTCTCAAATGCTTTAACTATGGTAGAATAGGACATATTGTTGAAAACTGCTACTATAAAAAGAGAAGTCTCAACAATAAAAAGAGCTTCTACTCCAAGGATGATGACATATCCTCAGATGAGAGTGATGAAGAAGATAATGATGGAGGAGAAGTCCTCTTCATAACCCAAGAAACCCAGGATGATGATCACAAGAATTCTAAAGAAGAAGAAATCATTTCTGAACAAGAAACCAACCTTGATTCCTTTTGGGGATACAAAGACAATGCAGAGAGTGAAGAAGAAGATGAGAATCTTGAAAAGTTGAAGCATGTTGAAACTGAAAATAGCAAGCTTAGAAACACAAACATAATACTAAAAGGTGAATTGAGTAGTTGTGAAAAAGAGAATTACAAGCTTGAAAAGACCATTGATATCTTGAAGGAACAATTAGAAGATTATGAGAAATTGAAAGAAGAATTGGATCACACAAAAGGGGAGCTACTATTGACAATAGAAAATTTGAAGTTCGAAAACATCACTGAAAATTAGATGAGATCCTTAGCAATAAAAGATCTCCAAATGAAAAGATAGGACTAGGATACAATGACAATTTGAAGACAACAAAAAAAGAGAAGGAAGATGAAAATGATGAAACCAAGACTCCAGAACAAGTTGAACAACAAGATAGAAGACTAGAATTCAGAAGGAATGAGACATCAAGAAGATCCTCTCCCATCAGGTATGAAAACAATCATTATGAAGGAAACTGCAGAAGAATATATTGTGAACCCAGATGGACCACACCACAAAGAAGATCACTTACTCCCAAGTATCAAAATTTATTTCTTGGACATTGTTATACTTGTGGAAATTTTGGACACAAGGAAATCAATTGTAGAATCATAGAAAGGCATAACTATGCAATCTACATGAACGGTGAAAATAGTATATATGGAAATGTTCGTAGACCTGAAAACAAAAATTACAATTCATTTGACCCATTAATGGATCAAAATATTGTATGTTACAAGTGAAATAATCTTGGTCACAAAGCATGAGATTGCAGAGAGATGAAGGAAGATAATTGTATGCCAAATTTCTATATACCAACTACAACATGGAAAAGGAAAGAAATTCCACAAAATGAAAACTGTCAAATAACATTGGTCGCTAAAGAATGCAAAGAATAAGATGAATGGTTCATAGACAGTGGTTGTTCATCTCATATGACCGGAGATCAAATCAAATTTGCCAGCTTGAAGAAAAAGGGTGGAAATGTTGCATTTGGAGATGACTCATCTACCAAAATACTTGGAAAAGGAACTGTAAAGATTGGAAGTGAAAATGTAAAACTAGGAAAAGTCTTATTGGTTGAAGATCTTAAGCATAATCTCCTCAATGTTAGAAAAATATGTGATCAAGGATACACTCTTACGTTTGACTCCCAAAAATGTAAAATCAGAGAAAATAACTCAGGAAGATTGGTTGCAACTGCAACAAGAAGACCAAACAACATATACATCCTAGACATGAAGAAGAGAGAGAAGACAGAAGCCCCACAAAAGGATTCCAAGGAAGAAAAAGTACTGAAGACCAAAAATAAGGATGAAGTATTATTGAGTGCCACATGTTCAGGGGGAGCAACCCCAAAGAAGAGAGTTACCTTTTGTCATTAAACTCAGGGGTAGAATCCCTACCATTTTCCATTGATGTCAAAGGGGGAGATAAATTGGGATCATGATGATAGGGGGAGCATGAGTGTTTCCATCAATGACAAAGGGGGAGATTGTTGGAAAATTGGTTGTTGTAATTGATGTCAACCCTAGTCATTGATGAAGGTATTTGGACATGAAGGACAATGTACATGTAGAAAAAAAACCCATGGATGGATAGTATACATCATGTTGTTTCCGGTGGTAGGTGGCATGTCACATGGATCCTCATGGTTGAGGAGAAATGAATTTTTGAAGATGACAAAGTGAATTAAAGAAAGAAGTACATGTAGGGCCTGAAGATAATTAAAGAAAAGAATTACAAAATAAGAAAGTGTCAGGTCGTCCCTAATGTTAAAAAGAAGTGACATAAATGGTATAAATACATATCATTATACATTCATTTGATACACAAGTTGAATTTCAATAATTTCAAGAATTGAATAATTACAGAATTTGAAGAAGTCTCAGGAAACATTATCAGGCTCTATGTGATGGTTGGTTGGTGGTGATGACTTAATGTAAAGTTTTATTATCTCTCATATATTATTGGGTGGAAGGAAGTGGCAAGGATGGAGAGACCAACCCTCTCTTGATATTGGAGGATTTTATTTTCCTCTTGGATTTTTATCCCTCCCTTTATATTTGGAAGCTGTAGCTACCTTTGGAAGTCATTAATTCCCTTGAACAATAACTATTGATTATTTTTCATATATTGTGCATGGTGTATTGTGGTGTATTGGTCTAACTCTTATACTATTGTTCATTTCTCATTGGATATAATTGAATGGTTTAAGTATAAGTTGAAAAGGTTTTTAAATTGTACTTGGTATTGATTCACCCTCCTCTCAGTATCAACATTTCTTCCCTAAAAGGAGCGGCCCTATGTGTACGCAGGTTGTCCAAGAACAACCCACATATGTAGTCAGGAAGAAAAYAGTCTACCCATGTACATATGCGACTGTGGCCAAAACAGCCCGTGTACACCCTCAAAAGCATGGAAAATTTTAGAATACACAAGTTAACTCCCTTTTGAATTGTCATGGAATGGGATGTATGTCCACTGGAGGGAGAGGGAACACAATGATATTGATATCTTKCTCGATGGGGACCCTGCTTCCATTKCCGCATTGAAACAATGTSGGATGTGGAAGTTCTTCCAATGTTCGTTTATGAGGGAACAACCCAGGTTATTGAACACCCTAGTATATTACTGGCATCTAGATGCAGAGGATTTTATGATAGAGGGGAAGTCGTTGACTCCAAAAAATGAGGATATATACTTCCTGACTGACCTCTCGAGAAGAGGGGAACCAGTCAATCTGTGCACCTTTCCCCCTGGGCATTTCAACATCGAGGATTACATCAGGATGTACTGTGAGGCCGACACTAAGAAGGTAGGTTCACAAGTGCCCATTCACAAGGTCACCAGTTTGACACTGAGGGTGATCTTATTACTCATTGGGTGGATCACTGGATCTGCGTCGCTTCACTAGGCTTCCCAGGAACACGTTCATTATGCAATTCAGTGCCAAGAGGCACATATCTATGATTGAAGTACGACCATGCCCACATGCATGAAGAGTCATTTGATAAACTGTCGAGATCATAGCAACAATAACTTTGGGTTTGGCACCATCCTATGCTCGTTCTTCTTCGAGAGGGTTCCCACTCTGAGTCACAGAGAGACTGTACAGGGGCATGTGGCCTCCTTCCCAACAATATGTAGATGGGTAGAACTTCTACCATGATAGGGGGGAGGAAGGACCATAGAGGCCTTCGACGACAAATTCTTCGGTTGGTGGGCATGACAGATTCCACTAATAGAGGACTACCCCTATGCTGGAATCAACTTCTCCAGAGATCTAGACATGCCCGTACCTCCTGGAGAGGAGTGAGGAGAGATAGGTCCATGTTTTTAAAGTTATTTAATTTTTATTTTCTTTTATATATATAAATTTTATATGCATCAAAGTACTAACATCTATGAATTTTTTATGTACAGATGTGGGACTAGTGTGCCCGACGGACTTCACGAGGACTCGAAAACATCCTCAACCAGAGGTGGGACCAGCAACAGTCGTTCAACTAGAAGCCATAAGAGGACCTCCAGTCGGAGAGGCTGAGGGTGTTTTGAGATGGGTGGAGTGGAACCTCACCGCACTCACTCGCACAATTCCTATGGCCAAGATTAAGGATCTCCCGCCTTCTATGCAGCCTCATGTAGTGGGGGTGCCACGAACTTGGGTCCAACTTTTTCAGCATTTGGCCAATGTCATTGTTCACTATGGCAGGGCCAATAGACCCCAAGATTAGATAGGCTAGACTATTATGTGCCGAGAGCATTTTTTGTATATTTTTTAGGGCATAAGCCCCATGATGTATGTCATACCTTAATTTTTTAGGCGTTCGCGCCCACTTATGTACTCTAATATTGTGTAATATATATATATATATATATATATATAGATAGATATACATATTTATCCTCTTATGGATCACATTTTTTTACAAATGTATGTACATGTGTATGTGTTTGTTTCTTTTATGTGTGTGCAACATGCCAATCTGATACTTGATTAGCTAGAGTATCTATCATTTGATTTAATCTCCTAGAAATGTGGATATACGTAATGTAATCAAAGTAACTTTCTAAGAGACGTACCCTAAGGAAACGTCGGTGTAAAGTAGGATCATAAACGCGGTAAAATCCATTTAACTTGGGACAAAACCAGTTGAGCATCTAAGTAGACCCAAAGGTGAGAGATTCCATGTGACAACGCGTCACGAAGCAGCTCTATCATTGCGTTGTTATGGCGTCACCTAGACAGATACCTCTGAAAGATAGTAATTGGCCTTCAGGTGTGAAAATCACCCAAGCTGCGGAAGCAAGCCTCTGAGTGTGTCGGGTAGTTTCATCCACGAACCCAAAGAACACTTCTGATTCACTTGAAATCTGCCACAGTGAAAAATATGACAAAAATAACTACACGTCCACAAAATGAAAAAGACTGAAAACTGTATAAGAACTATACATATGTACAAGAAGTCACCCTGGCAACCAACCTAAGAGTAATACTTATTGAGGTAGAGCCCATTTCTAGGCTCTGCCAAGGAATTTCCCTCAAAGTAAACCAGACAATAAGCACCCTTCTTTAAGACCTCTTTCACGATGAAAGGTATGAACCACATGGTTTTGAACTTGTCTGCTCCGAGGGGATCCTTGTCTTGGTCATAGACCAGGAAAAGATCACCTTCGGAGAAAATACGAGGATGAATGGATCGATTATATTGACACTTGACTCGTTTCCTGTGAGCCTCATTGGTTGAGGATGCATCACGGTGTTTCTCATCGAGTTTCTCGAGATATAATAGGTGTTCCTCAAGCAGTGAAGTGGATGGAAATAACTCCACTGTCAAATTAAAAGATAGGATTTGGAACTCAATAGGAAAGGTTGCTTCCATCCCTTATACGAGTTGAAAAGGTGAGAAACCGATGGTAGTCTTTATAGATGTTCGGTAGGACCATAATTCCAAGTACAACATCAAATTCCAATTTGACTTGGCAGAACTGATAGTTCCTTGAAGAATAGTCTTAAGGGACTTATTCACAGCTTCCACCTGACCATTCACTTGTGGGTAGTAGGGTGATGAATTTTATTGCCTCAACCCAAGCTTTGATGTTAACTTGGACATCATTTTATTTTGGAAGTGACTGCGATGTTCAGTGACAATCTCCTTCAGGATGTCGAACCTTGCTACTATATGGTTAAAAATGAAGAGATTTTTTGTTTCTCCATCATTGTTAAATGTTGGCATAACCTCGACCTACTTTGTGAAGTAGTCTACCGCTACGATTATATAACAATGCCCCCTCATTGAAACCGGGTGGAATGTAGTAAAATCAATCCCCCATTTAATGAAGGGACCAACAACGATGACGGGAAACATGGGATCATGATGTGATCGCATCTTCCGAGAGAATATATGACACAAGTAGCACTTCTTGACCAACTCAACGCAATATTTAATTAACGTAGGCTAAAATTAACTGGCATGTAGAATATTTTGGGTAGTTTCCAACCCAAAAAAATGACCACCACATACTCCAGTGTGGCAGTCATTAAGAATGAGTTCTTCTTCATCATGTATAAGGCATCGACGAAGAATGCAATCTACACCTTGACGATACAAAGTGTCATCGAGTATGAGATAGTTTCGTGCCTAATGGAGAATTCATTGACGCTCGTCACGGGAGGCAGAAGGAGGGAACTTCAAAGTATGGAGATAGACTAGTATATATCCATACTAGGGGTCTGAAGATGCGATAAGAAAAATATCTCCTTTAATAGGTGATTCTTCGGGTGTAACATCACTTGATTCGATCGACAGTTCCGAAATAAGTTTCACAAAGACGGGCAAATTTTTGGATTTTGCGGAAACAAAATCCAAGTCAAATTCGTGGAGGATTACTATCCATATATTGATATTTCCAAAAATTACCTGTCGTGTCAACACATATTGAAAGGGATTCAAAACAGCAATGATGATGGTCTTGCAAAGTAGAATGTAATGACGGAACCACTGGACAGTATGCACTGCTTCCAACGCAAGTTTCTCAACGTGGGAATAGTTGAGTTCCGACCTAACCAGGCCTCGACACAGGTAATAAATGACATGCTCCTCAAGAAAATCATCCTATTGAACCAATACCATGCTGATGGTCGACTCTGCAGTGGCCAAGTACAACAAGAAATCTCTTTTATAATCGGGAGGTTGAAGCAGAGGAGAAGATGTAAGGGCTCATTTCAACGCTTCAAAAGAGAGTTGAGCAGCTTCATCCCAAAAAAAATGGACTCCCTTTTTCAATACATGCATGAACACTTTAGTGATATTGGCGTAGTTCACGACAAAATGCCGAAGAAAGTTCACTTTCCATTGTAAGCTCTGAAGCTAGGGTATTGTGCATGGGGGAGGCAATTGAACTATCACCTCAACCTTAAGAGGATCGACCATGATCCTTATTATCGAAACTATGAAACCCAATAGACGACCCGACACCACGCAGAAACTGCACTAGTTAGGATTCAATCGAATCTTATAGTAGTGACATCGTTAAAATATTAGTCGGAGGTCTATGGGATGATCAGATCTCTTGTGAGAGCATGATGCTATATCATAAAGATAAGTCTCGACTATATGTATAAGGTCGTGGAAATAAAAATACATGACCCACTGAAAAGTAGCTCCAGCATTCTTCAGGCCAAAAGGCATCTTACGATAAGAAAATGTGCCCAAGGACAAATAAAAGTTGTTTTATGCTGGTCTTTGTGTTTGATCTGAATCTCGTTATATCCCGAAAAACCATCCATAAATGAAAATACCTCACAACCTGCACATTCATCGACAATCTGATCGATGAATTGGGTGGGAAAATTATCTTTCGGACAGGCCTTTTTCAAGTCACGGAAGTCCATGCACACACGAATCGTACCCTGTTTTTCGTTAATCGAAACGGGATTTGAAATCAATTATGTCAACTGTATGGGGTAGATAAAACCGGCTTTAAGCAATTTTTCTACTTCAACCTTTATTGTTGTTGCTTTCCGAGGATTCACCAAATGAAGCTTTTGTCAGACCAGCTTGGCGTCAGGATAAGTTTTTATCTCATGTTTGGTGATTGTTGGATCGATGCTTGGCATTTCCTCATAAGACCAGGAAAAAACATCTCGGAATTCCTTAAATAACTCCGTATAAAATTGAATATCTTCAGAGGAATAGTTTGCTCCGACAAAAAAAAATTCTACGACATAAGGGGTTCTAGAGATATCTATAGGGATCGTTTCAATGATACTCACCATATTACCCTTGAATTAAACTGTGTTCTTAGCCAGAGGATTAATAGGAAAAGACCTATCTCTAGTCATAGTCAAAAGAAATTCACTACCTTTATTCTTCTTAACTTTGGGAGGAAGTAGGATCTGTGATGGAGATCATCCTAGGGTCTTTCTGGACCAATCAATGCCTCAAGAATCTCCTCTTTTGAGGGAAAGACCAGGTCTAAATAATCTATAGTGGCAAGGGAACCTTGAGCCCAAATAGGCTCGAGAACTGGATCTAACTCCTGTGCGGGAGTCGGATTAGGGTTGGCGGAAGCTTGATGGACAATGTTGTATGCAAATTTTGTCACGGACAAGGGAATGTCCATGCCAGAATGCCCTGTCCCTTCCATCAAGGCCATTGGGGAAGGAAGAGCCCACAGATCGTGAAAGTAATTCTTTCATAACAACGACATTTGAAAAATTCCAGCCCTAGGTTGGTTGGGGGAAACTGATATAAGCTTGACATCACCAGACAGAGGTAGGTAATCAAAATTACCCATCAGTGATGGACACAAACCAACCCCTACATTGGCAGTGTCGGGCTAAGGATTGTCAATCATCAGGACCGTGGATGCCCTCAATGAAGGGTCGGGATGGGAGAAGGACAACTGGTCAATGGTCACGATTCAGCCCTCATGTGGAAACAAAAAGACCTGAAAGACTGTGGAAACCACTGCATAGATTGCATAGTTCCAACTCCTTCCTAA
>JASDQU010104505.1:0-15453 GCA_032191745.1 Picea mariana
CCAAAATTAACGGCTAGGATCCCATCGGGTTTTTTAGACTCGAAAGATCTCGGTTGTCTTTCCCTTTAAAATCCCGATACCAATAATGTTACTAACACCTTCAAGTATTTATACAAACAAAATTGTAACTGAAAATACTAAAAAGACTCCTAATTTGAGGATTATATCCACAAAATATGATAAGAAGGTCGAATCCCTCATTCATATCCACAAAATGCGCACATATCCGAAGAAAATCTAAAAGTGTCCATGATTTTCTGCTGAAACAGGGTGTTTTCTATTGAAGTGGCCTTGTTTGACCAACATTGACCGAGCACCTGGAAGGCTCAAATATCGAACTTGATAGATATTCATTCATCCTTGGTTGTCAAGGATCATGACACATGTCTCTGATTTCCCCCAATCAACCTGCAAGTACAAAAACCTTGGAGCAATTACGGGATTTTGTCAAATCCTGTAATTTTCTAATAAATTTTTAATTTTAATGCCAAAATTCTAAAAATTTGATTCAAATCTAGGAAATGATAAGTGTACCTTATATGATGTATTTTAAGGAAAATGAAGGTGAATGGAGGATTTTTAAAGGAAAATGTGTGATTTTTGAAGTGAAAATAAGCATAAAAAGGTACCCAACATCTCCCCCAAGAGGAAGACCTTGCATGTCCTCATGCACAAAAAAAATGTCGTTAGACTCTTGTCAATAGTCTTCTGACACCTATGTTTCCTACAATAATGTATCCACATTGGCCTGAGCTATATGAAGAACCTTTAACCTCTGATATTTTTCCTTGAATGTTTTCTTCTACTGAAACCATTTGTATGCTTGTTTGGAGATCAGAATATTTTGAATTTGAAGCTTCTAATTCTTCTTCTTCAATTTTTCATTTTCCTCCTGAGTTTTGTGGCTTTGAGTCCTCAACATTTCATTTTATGTTTTCAAATATCTCTCTAGAACCTCTATTTCTTCGATTTTTCTTTTCATCCTTTTGATTTTCTTATCTTTCTTTTTAATCCATGATGTTGACCCATTAACAATTTCTTCAATTTGTTCCACTATATTTGGTGATTGAGTTTCATCTTTCATTTATTCAATTAATGTTTTTACTTCTTCTTTCAATTGACTATATGTGGAAGTTTCATGTCCTTCAAAATTTTCATATTCTAATGATTGTGTTTTATGTGTCCCTTCTTTCTCTTCTCTCCCCCTCTTGTCTGTCAGCTTCCGACATTGTAAAAAAGTTTTTTGTAGTCAAATCATATACTTCTGTTGGAAAAAGAGGTTGTTTACCTTTAGCCTGTTCTAGTTGTTCAAGAATAGGTTTTTGTATTTCTTTTTGCTTCCCTACAGAGGATGTTTTTGGTTGTGTTTTTTTTCTCTTTACTTCATAAGCTAATAGAATTTGTCTTTCTATGAGAGTTAAGCTTTGTCCTGGACGTTGTTTTTCTTATAATTCTTCCAAAGCGATTTTCCAGTAGTTGGTGTAGTGAATTGGTTTTTCTCAATTGTCGATGTTCCTGCTCCCACTGATGGTTGATTAGTTTTTTGGGGGGTTTGTTTCAAAAATATACCTTTGTCATCTCTATGTCTAGACATAAAGAAACATAACTTAAATTAAAAACTATTTTTTTTTAAGTCTATCTCTAAACGTGCTTCCCTGGCAACGGCGCCAAAAATGTTGGTCCAATCTACTATTGTAAATTAGATTATGTATTTTAATATCAATCGGGAGTTCATAGAACTTAGAAGCACATCCAAAGTGTATGGATTTAGAGATAAATTTAGTTCTTTAATGAAATAAGTCTAAAACTAATCTAAGTGTTGAATACGAAAGAAATGCTAAACTTCTTTACAGAAGATTCATTCATAGATTCCTTGTCATCTACTAGCAACTGTTATTCAAAACAAGAGCATTCAAACTAGTCTAGAGTATTCAAAATTGCTTAGATATGTAAATTGAAGAAAGACTAAACTCCTTTACAATAGATGTATTCATAGTTCCATCACACTTATCAGCAACTTAACTAGTTCTTCTAAATCAAAAAGCACTTTTTTGTCCAATATTCACATTGGCTGGACCTAAAAGTGTCCCTCTATCTCTACCTGAATCAGATGCCAATCAATAACATGGTTAGGATCATGTACATATTTTTTTAGCAAAGAGACATGAAATACATTATGCACATTCATGGAAGCAGGAAATGCAAGCATCTGTGCAACTGGCCCTATTATGTCCAATATCTCAAATGGACCACATAATATGGCTGCTAGCTTTGTACAACTACCCAACTTCAAAGAGATCTTCTTGGGCTTCACTTTTAAAAACACATGCTCTCCCACTTTAAATTCTTTAGTTGTCTTGTTCTTATCTACAAAAAATTTCTGTCTATCTTGAGCTGCCTTTAAATTCTGCTTAATTCTAACCATCTGGTCTTCCATATCCTTGAGAAATTCTGGCCCAAGTACCACTCTATCTGTTGGATTGTCCCAACTCACTGGATTATTGAATTTCCTACCATACAAATCTTCAAATGGCCTCCTTTTCAATGAATCTTGATACCCATTATTATAGGCAAACTCAACCAAGTACAATTAATCTTCCCACTTAAATGGCTTGTCCATCACATACATTATCAACATGTATTTGATTACTTGGTTAACTCTCTCTATCTGCCCATTTGACTGTGAATGGTATGTTGTGCTAAATTTCATATTTGTACCAAATCATTTAAACAATCTGTTGATGGGTCTTAAATCCCTTGACTCAACAACAGGAACCAAACCCACCATCGAGGCCCAATTAGACTCTGTAGCATTTAAGATGGAATGGTTCTCCATATCTTGTGATCCGGCCAATTTATCGATGGTCTTTATGTTTTCTTGTGAAGGCTCCTCCTTCAGTTAAGACTATTATTTTCAGTACTTCTCTTGGGTGGGGCTAGTATGAGAGATGCAAGACAGTATAAACCAACTTGACAAATAACAGGACAAAGTTTTAACTATTGGGAAGAGGTCGAGCTTGGGATAACCCCTTGCTCAAACATGCAAATAGGGATTCTATCCAAAAGGGCCTAGTACTAATACATTAACCAAATGAGCATCCAATTATTGTCTGATAAAACTAATTAACAAAAAGAAAACACATATGCAATCAAGATCACGGTAACAAAAATAATTCATCTACCATAAAATTCATCACATAACAACAAAATGATTTTATCTTCATCATTAAAGCAAAGAATATCAAAACATTGCACCAGATAACTTGACAACAAAATTAATTGCTCTCACTCATTTACTACATCATTCATGGAACAGGATAGGAAGTAATTCTTCTCCAACTCCAATCGCATACATCTGATGAAAATAGCTTGTCTTTGGTCTAGAAGGATTTCTTAGTTCATAGTAGTCTCAAAATAGTTATCAACAACCAAACAGAAAGAGTTCTTACAACAACCATAGACCCTTGACTAATTGGTCGATGTCCTTATTTATAATATAAAATTCGATCGAAATTAACAGCTAAGTATAGTTTGAACCAAACAAAAATTTTCGTGTGGCGTTATCATCTAACAGTTTCTTCAATAGTCCACCCAAGATGTATCTTGAAAAGGGTGACTCCTTTCATATTCAGACCAGGTGATAAATAGTTCTTCACAAGTGTTGGCCCACGAAAATATGTGATGTTCCATTGGAGCCTCATATATCCCTTTGATGTCTGTTACATGTGCTCGGTACTTTGTTAGACTGAATTTCAATTTCTTAAGCATGGTTCGGGCTCTGATTGGATGTTCTGTGAACCGTTGTACTTACCTTGGCCTTGCATCAATTATCTTTGTGAACTCTTTGGTCCAAAGTGAGTCATGTTTGGAATATAACTTGACCACTTCACTCAGGTCGATAAACTTATCAGGGGTGACGAACTCGGGGAGCCTGATGTACTTCATTATTTTATTGATTTTATCCCATTGTTTCTAGCATCAGGTCCATTGTCCTTGGATTTCTTTATGTTGGTCTCGATACATTTTAGCCCAGTATTCGGCCGATCGCTTCATGCAATTGAGACTGCATTTACCCACAAACCGAATGCTATGTTATTCCTTCTCTTGGCCCCGTTGGACTACCTCAATGTACTCGAGCCTTTCTACCACCTGATGCGCTTTCTCATACCATTGCTCCATCTCCTTACATGTCGCGAATGCCATGAGAGTGTCCTCCTAGAATTCGGCTACATTCGAGATTAACAGGTGCCTTTCCTTATTGAACTCGTTGTAAACTCTACCGAACTCATCTTTCAGATACACAATGGTTTGCATAGCACCCTTATAGTATTCAAAAAGATCGCATAGGTGTTCGAGCTCCTTCAGGGTGTCGGCCAATTCCTTTTCATCCCTCCTGGCTCTATACTGGGCGACATCTGAGAGGGATTTTCCTATGCCGATTAGTTCAGATGCACGGGCATTTGCAGTGTTGATTAATTTCTCCTCTGTGGTAATCAAGATGGATTGATCCAAAGTGATCCTTCACTTCTTTGAATTCCTTTGAATGATTCCCTTCCTCTTTTGATCGTAGGAGATCCCATAGATATCTGCTACCTCATCTACTGGCTCTGGTATCTGTTGATCACCCATGTGAGGTTGTCTCCCAGGCTACCCATGGTGTGTATCTATTCAAGAGTGAGCTCTCGAACCTCATCGTTTTGTCTTGTGGGTCCGACCTCTATTTGTCGCTCGTCGGGGATTTGGATATTGGGCAAAATAGATATGTCGGGTACATATTTGTTTCTTACTTTTCCGTCAGCTATAGAACTATTGATTTACCTAATGGCAGGAAAACCACAATGCATTCGTCGTTATCATCATTAATCATACATTTTTGTGCATCAGCGTGATCAATAAGCCACTTCAAGAGCTCAATGCAAGGAAAGACCGGAGATCGGCTTGACACCATGTGCAAATAATCCCTACGAATATTTGGGAGGACATCGTCGTCGAGCTTCCTTGTATTAGGGTCATTGTGCGGGCTTTACTCAAGGGGTTCTTCCCTCTTGATTTTCTTGAACACTTCTTCCCAGTGAGGAAAAGTTGTCTTGTCTCCAATACTCGCCTCTGTATCTCCGAACGTTGGGGGTTGGACAAAGGGCTCTTTGGTGATCGTCTTAATGACAAACATCGGCTTGGGAGGGAACTCTAATTTTCTTGCAACTGCTGAGGAGTATCCCTCTCCTACTTCTAATTCTTGTAGTTGTGGCACTCTTGGCGATTTCCTGGTGGAAGTCTTATTCAGAGGAATTGTTCCTGCAATTAAAACCCGCCCTTTAAAAACGTATACTAAGCAGCGTTGGGTGAGAACATATAAAATGAAGCGTAAAACCATTAAGAGGACCCATACCTATAATTCTTGCTAAGATAACTATTTAATACTCACTGGACTTTGGACGCTTCCTTCGGACTGTTAGCTTCGCTCTTCTGTCTGTTATGAATTTCTTGCTGCGCAAAATGGGATCACACACAATGGCTCGAAAAGGGTATAACTGGGGAGATACTATCAGTCATATCAATTAGTTAGTACAAGTAATGAATTCAAATTCAAAATAAACCACTATCGGATTTATGCGGATAAATCTTAATTGGTTGACAGCAGAGGCACGTATGGAGATGCATTGTATCGACAAGTTTAACGATTCTTTTTTATCTACGCACGAGTCAGTAAATAATGTGTGATCCACGAATTACTAATAATTGTAAGTGCAGTGTACCTAACACATTCAAGGGTTAACATGTCTCATCACGTCACGTCACCCGGTGAATGGATCGGGGGTCAGCTAGTATCTGTGTGTACTCCCAATACTATCCTTATGATAAAACTTTCGACGTCGATAATATCCGAGATTGGTGATTGAGAGAAAGTTCAGGCATGCAGTCTATCAGCGAGTCATCATCTCCATAAACTTTCGTCTTCGAAAACGTTTTGGGAGTCGACAGTTGGCTAAGTCATTATTCTATTTGTGTAGAACTTACTATTATACTTATTTGTCGAAGCCAAATGAATTGGTCTTCGACAAAGTCCCTGCCTAGGCTTATTCGCATAAAAATAAATCTTTCATCTGCCAACGCCGATGAAGGTCGGCACTTAGCTACTTTGACTTCTCAAATGATTTCGCCATCTTTAAATTTTACCGATGCCAAACTTCGAGTAGTTGTTAAGTCCCTTTTAAAGTTAAGATGACTCTTTGTTGTATGTTTAATCAAACTTTACTTAATTTAATCATGAAACATATAAGATAAGTGAAAGCATCAGTTTCATACTAAAGTGAAAATAGGCAATGCAGAGGATTGAGTGGTACCCAAAAAGGAAATGGTCATAGACTTTTTAGGGTGTGTTGAGTGCTTAACAAATGGTGATTCATTGGGTGAATGCAGAATCTCTAGTTCCCCTTTGTTTCCCTTAGGGTAATAATTCCACGCAGAACATGGAGCACACATATTTATTCATATANTTTTATTATTATTATTGAAAGTATTGTTTTAGGGCTTGGCTGTTTACTGGGAGGGCATCAGGTTCCCCCTTCAGATTTTGCAATCAATAAGTACCTTCCCCGATTTTCTCGACCATTTGGAAAGGTCCAAGCGATAGGCTTTGGAACTTGGAGTGTTTCTCTTTTGTTTCATTTTCCCTATCCCACTTCAGGACTAAGTCTACTACTTCAAAGTTCTTTTCCTTAGCCTTATGCTTATCAAACCATATTTTCACTATTTGTTGGTGGGCTAGGAATTTTGACTTAGCCTTTTCTCTTTCTTCTTCCAACATGAGAAAAGTGTTGATTCTTTGTTGCATGGACGAGGATGGTTCCTCATTGGAATCTTGGGCCAATTGAAGAGATGGAAGATAGAGCCCATTTGGGATGATGGCTTCTTGCCCATAAACCAGAAAATATGGGGAATTTCCTATAGCTTCTTTTAGTGTGACCCTATCGGCCCATAGAGCATTATGCAGTAGATTGTGCCAATTTCTTTGGTTATCCGTAATCGTCTTCTTTAATATCCTTACCAGGTTTTAATTTGTTGATTCTACCACACCGTTTCCCTGAGGGTAAGAATTTACATAGTACTTGATTATGATCCCTTTGTCTAGAGAAAACTCTGTCAATAAGCTAGAAGAGAAATAAGTTGCATTGTCAAAGACCAGAACAGAGGGAACACGAAACCTTGTGATCAACTATTTTTCTATAAATTGGATTACTACCTTCTCATTTACCTGAGTCAGAGGAATGGCCTCTGCCCATTTTGTGAAATAACCGATGGCAGTAAGAATAAACTTGTGCAATTTTGAAGAGCTCGAGGTAATTTCCCCTATCATGTCTAACCCCCACTGTTCAAAAGGCCTCAAGATTGTCACAGGATGAAGTGGGATTTCTACCCTTTTCTCCTTTCCAGCGCTTATTTGACAAGTCTTATAGTTCCTAGCGTAGGTATGAGAGTCTTTGAATAAGGTGGGCCAGTAATAACAGGCTCTTAGAATCTTATGAGTGGTGGTGTTTCCTGCAAAATTTCCCCAGGCAGGGCTATCGTGGAGTTCTTTTAGCACTTTATCAGCGTCTTCTCGTTCCATACATCTCAATAGTACTCCATCATAGTTGATCCAGAAGAGCACCAAATTTATAAGGCGATGTTGTGAAGATTTTAACCTCAGGGCTCTCCTTTCCCTAGGATTGAGGTTCTCAGGACAAGTCTCGTGATGTAGAAGATAAGTTAAATCCTTGTACCAAGAGCCTTGTTCTGGGGAGATGTATGTTATTTCATTACACCATAGCGCTATTTCATTTTCCCACCCGGAATCTGGAATTGCTTGATCCTGGGCTTCGGCTGCAAGCTTGCACAAACCTTGTCCTTTTACTAGTTTGGCAGGTTTTATATCTAGATCAAATTCCTGGACTATTTCCATCTAGTTCCCTCTCCTTTCCCCCATTTCTTGTGGGTAAATAGGGATCGGACCGCAAGGTGTGGCACAATCACCTTAGGGTGATTCTTGAGGATGTAAGACCTAAAATTCTTGACTGCCTTATAGACCGCATAGGCCTGTTTGTCTATGGTAGGGTAATTGAGCTCAACTCCTTGAAGATTGGTACTTATAAATGACATTGGGGCTTCATTGTTGTCATCATCCTTTTGAGTTAAAACCGCAGCTAGTGATTGGTCAGAGGCGAAAGTATAGAGGGAAACATCTCTATTAAAATTAGGACTTTGCAACACAGGGGCCTGGGATATGGCAGCTTTGATATTGCCGAAGGTGTATTTTCGCTCATCATCCCACTTAAATTTAGCATCCTTCCGGATCATCTTTTGTAAGGGTTTGATGATTTCGGCGAAGTCGAGAGTGAATTTCCTTACAAAGTTGATTTTCCCAAAAAAGGACTGCATAGATTTCTTGTTATGGGGTAGCGGGAGTTGATATATGGCCTTAATCCTTTCGAGGTCTATGTGAATTCCTACTTGCGAAATAATATGGCCTAACAACTTACCTTCCTTGACACCGAAAATAGTTTTCTTAGGGTTCAAAGATATGTTGTATTTCCTGCATCTCTCGAAAATCTGAGTTAAGTGTCGGATGTGATCTTCTCTATTCTTCGAGTACATTGTAACGTCATCTAGATACACTACCACACATCTATTGATAAGTCCTCGAAAATATACGTCCATGGCCCTTTGGAAGGTTTCTCCTGCGTTGATTAACTCGAAAGGAATGCATTTATAATTGAAGGTTCCCCATTTGGTTCGGAAGGTGGTTTTTAAATGATATTCTTCTTAAACCAACACTTGGTTGTAGCCTAAGAAACCGTCTAGTAGGAAGAAAATCTCCGAGCCCGACACGGTCTGTTGTAACACCCTGTTTCCCCTAGTCTGTAAAAATAACTATATTGGCCAAGAACTATGGCAAACTCAAAGATGTGAATGTTTGATTTGACGGACCTTTGTATAAAAGGTCGATGAATGTAAATTATGTTATGATTATGTGTTGCATGACTGTTGGGAGGGGAATGTGCTAAAAGAGACCATGATGGCTAATGAGAGGTGGTGGAAGGGACCTGGAATGGTTGCGTTAAATTCCACTGAGCCAGTACCGTACTGGTTTTTACTTGCTCAAAGACCAAAGAAACTCTATGACCCTAGAATGGATTTCCTGTTAGATTGGTAGGTGGGGAGGCTCATCAAGAGTTAATGAGGTGATGGGGGTGAACCGCCCATCTGTAACATCTCCCAGACCTGACCACAGATGGGGAAATTCACGCCACACGCAATCTTGTAGAGAAAAGGCAAGAGAGGAAGTGTGGTGAAGAGAGAGAAGAGAGAACGCATGACAGGGATCACGAAAGAAAACCGAAGGAGCTTTGGAAATACAAGGAGTTCTGAATAGAGGAGAAGGAGAGTAACCTTCGTCCTTGACTTCCATTGAGTTGGAAGTAGGAGACTGAATCTCAGGCATCGTGGTCTAACTCGAGGGTGACTAGTGGTAAATCCGTTTGGATTCATTGAGCCTACAGTTGGGTGGAAATGAGCACCCCTCTCAGCAGTCGCGTCACACCTGGTGTTTTATGATATCTTGTATCTTGAATTGAATATCCTGGATGCATGCTCATGTTTATACACTCATAAATGGTTTTTGTATAGAAGTGTTTGTCTAGTGTTTTGATCGGAAATAATGGATACATTCTTATACTTATATGACCATAATTAGTTTATGTATAGAATGAATAACTTCAGATTACGAGTCCATTCCCTTGAGATTTTTTCCATCTACTTGACTCACGCTATGTCCTAGTTTGATTTCCCGAAGGCACCTCCTCCCAGGAAGTCTCCTCGCATTCCAGAGCCGGAGTGAGTTCCTAGAAAAGACTATCGTTATGGTAAACCCACGAGTTTACTTTACCCCTGTCACAGACTCATAGCTCGGTGAATTAGGAAGGATTTTCAGTCAGGTCACCAAGCCTAGGGATAATTACCCAAGAAACTGTTGAAGGATCATGTGATCTGAGTATGGAAACCTTGTACAAGATAGAGTATTTCTCTCAGGTTTTCGGTGTTTTGGCGTTTCGGCACTCGGGAAACCAAAGGGTAAGACCCCTCGTTTTCGCAAGTCGCAAAATCCTGGTACCCGAAACCCCGACGCGCTCTGAGGATGAGCTGGTTTTGCATGAATAGGTTTTGGCATTTTGGTACCCGAGAAACCAAAGGGTAAGACCCCTCATTTTCACAAGTCACGAAATCCTGGTACCCGAAATCCTGACGCGCTCTGTGGATGAGCTGGTTTTGCGTGAATAGGTTTCAGTGTTTTGGCACCCAAGAAACCAAAGGGTAAGACCCCTCGTTTTCACAAGTCGTGAAATCTTGGTACCTTAAACCCAGATGCACTCTGTGGATGAGCCGGTTTTGCATGAATAGGTTTCAACATTTCAGCACCCGAGAAACCAAAGGGTAATACCCCTCGTTTTCACAAGTTGTGAAATCTCGATACCCAAAATCCCGACGCGCTCTATGGATGAGCCGGTTTTGCGTGAATAGGTTTTGGCATTTTGGCACCCAGGAAACCAAAGGGTAAGAGCCCTCGTTTTCGGAAGTCATGAAATCCTGGTACCCAAAATCCCGACACGCTCTGTGGATGAGTCAGTTTTGGGTGAATAGGTTTTGGCATTTTGGCACCCAGGAAACCCAAGGGCAAGACCCCTCGTCTTCGCCAGTCGTGAAATCCCAGTACATGAAACCCCAAATCAGTTTAGCGTGAATAGGTTTTTGCATTTCGGCACCTGGAAAACCCAAGGGCAAGACCCCTCGTCTTCGCCAGTCGCGAAATCCTGGTACGCGAAACCCCAATGTGCTCTGTGGATGATCCCTAGGTCACCGGACAGGGTCTTGTGGTAGGAAGGAGGAGTCTCGAAAGAATCTGGACTACCCATTTGTAGGGATGTGTGGCAAATATCTAAAGCCACGAGGGTTTTGGACATCAGAGGAATAGGAGTTAAGACCTCGCCAGAAATCTCGAAAGGTAGAATGTCAGGATTTAATCTGAGCCGTTGATCAAGTCGATGATCTGGACCATAGATTCGGATAATACTGGGATTTCGGGTTCCGGAGATTCGAAAGGGAAAGGAGGAACACTTGCATTGTGATTCCCCGAATCGTGAAACCCTTAAAGCATTTAGAGGAATAGCAGCAGGTCATAGGACCGTTCGTATGAAAAGAAACCCAAGGGAGGAGCTAAGGATCTGTTAGACCCTTTTGGGTTTCGACATTTCAAAAGATAGAGAACAGGGGAACGCTTGCATCGCGATTCCCCGAATCGCGAAAGCCGGAAGCGCCTTTTTGGTAAGGCCTGTGGTCATAGCCAACGATCACATGGAGGAGGATAAGGGAAGGGATGGTCTGCACTAGGCCCCATAGAAATTTGGGGATTCTGTCCCTCGAAGAAAAGACAAAAGAAAAAGAAAATCTTAGTTTCCATAATGGGTGTGTGACAAATTGGTATCAGAGCATGGTTACAACACTTGGTCTGCTTGGGCTTATGGACGAGTTGCGCAGAAACTGCATTTGAAGTACTCTTAAAAGGAGTAACTCTCTATCCTAACCCCCTTTATCAAAAGCCGAAGTTAAGAATGAAAATTCCTATTGTGTGTATGCATTTGAAAGATATGAATTATACGTTGATTGTGAATGAATATAATGTTGACTAACAACAAGTGTTTTTCTTGCACAACAAGCAGACGATCAACCGCGGGAAACTACAGACGCATAGAATGGTGATGCACCACAAAGTGGGGGATGGCTCCCACAATAGAGACGAAGAGTCTGATGAAAGGAGAGCGGTAGAGGCCCCTCCAGATCTAGTTGAGATTGTGAGAAGCCTCATGGTCGAACTGTAGAGTTGCAAGGTCGACAACGAGAGGTTGATAAAAGAGCAAGAGAAGCAAATGGAAATTAATGTAGTCTTGCTGCAAAGTTTATCCGACATACAAAGACAATTGCAGCATGGACCTGACACCAGTCACGTGGACCAACGACAGACAAAGAGAAGTCGAATCCCACCTGGTATGTGGAAACATGGTCTTTTAAGTGGCCACACTAGGAGGAGCACCTCGAGAAAGGTTCACCCAAGAGATAAGGGAAAAGCGTCGGACGATTCCTCTGGAAAGGAAACTAGCGACTCGGAAGGATCTTCTAGTAACAAAACTAGTTCTTATTCCCGAAGAAAATGAAAGAAGCGAAATCATTCCAAAAATCATAATCTCGAAGAATTGAAGAAGGCCAAACCACCCTCTTTCGACGGTGAAATAAAGAAGGGAGAGGAAGCGGAGGCCTGGCTACTTGGACTAAAGAAGTATTTCAGAGTCCATGACTTCTCAGAAAACTTGAAGGCCCAAGTAGCCACTTTCAACTTGAATGGAAAGGCTTCCATTTGGTGGGAAAACCTTAAGAATGTAAAAGGGATTCACGAAGAATACCTATCTTGGGAACGTTTTGAGAAATACTTCACGAAGAATTATCTGTCGGAAAAGTATTTCGACGAAAAGACTAAAGAATTCTATGAACTCAAGCTGAGGAAACGCACCATAGAGGAATATGTCAACAAATTCCTCGCGTTTCTGAGGTACGTACCCTATATAAAAGAAGAAAAGGAAAAGGTGCAATGATTCATCAATGGACTACCTAAGGACTATCAGAACAGGATTGAGTTTGACGAGCCAAAGACCCTAGAAGACATTATCTGAAAGGAAAGATATTGTTATGAACAGTTTGGGCATCGGACAGAACCTCATGAAGTCTGGAAGCAGAAGAATAGTTTAGGATTACAGAAAAAGGGGTTTAAATCCCCAAAATTTAAAAACTATAAAAAGGACTCAAGGATGAGCTTCCCAACCCGAAGTGTACACCAACAGAATTTCCCCTCCCAGAGTGGAAATAAACCTTTGGATATACCCTGGTAAATATTGATAACCCAAAGAAAGAACCCTTGAAATGTTGGGGTTGTGGAGAAGGACATCTACTGAGGGACTTCCCGCACCGACAATAGAACAGTCAAAGAATTTACAACATTCAAGAAGCTACCACCATCAATGACATGGTCGGGAGTATGCCGCAAATTTATGTAGTCGTGGATAATAAACAANCTGGTTCAAATTTGAGTTATATAGCTCCTAAGGCTGTTGATAAGTGTAAATTACAGCTGCATAAACATGCAAAGCCATGGTTGGTACAGTTAGCCACTGGCACCAAAAGAAAGGTAGTGGAGGTCATATCAGCTTGCCAATTCACTATGGGTGAATTCCCCACCCAAGCAACCCTTAACATACTACCCTTAGGATCGTATGACCTGTTGATTGGTATGGACTGGCTAGCCACATATAAAGCCAGACTAGACCATTACCATAAAACCTTAGAATGTGTAAGTGAAGAAGGAAAAAGGATAACCCTTCAAGGGATTCAAAAACCTGTCTCAGTGAGGCGAATATCAACCCTTCAAATGAGAAAGTATTGCAGGAAAGGATGTCCACTATATGCGATACAGGTGTTGGAATCAGTTGAAGATGACAAACCAAACCTCGAAGACCACCCCACACTAAGAGAATATAGAGATGTGTTTTCTAAAGAGGCACCAAGTCTACCTCCGAGAAGGGACATTGACTTCTCTATAGAACTTGCACCAGGAGCGGTGCCAGTGTCTAGGACACCCTATAGGATGAGCGCACCCGATCTAATTGAGCTTAAATTACAACTAAAAGAAATGATGGACAAAGGATATATCCAGCCCTGCATGTCTCCATGGGGAGCACCAGTCCTGTTTGTGAAAAAGAAAGACGGTACCCTCTGACTGTCCATAGATTATAGACAACTCAATAAGGTAACCATAAAGAACAAGTACCCCTTACCCAAGATCGATGACCTATTCGATCGATTGGGAGGTGCTTCCATCTTCTAAAATATTGACTTGAGATCTGGATACCATCAAGTCTGAATCAAGAGTGAAGACATCCACAAAACTTCCTTCAGGATGAGATATTGTCACTATGAGTTTGTGGTAGTACCATTTGGATTAACCAATGCCCCTGCCACTTTTATGTGCTTGATGAACAATGTGCTCAGCAAATTCCTAGACAAATTTGTACTGGTTTTTATTGACGATATATTATTTTAATCCAAGAATAAAGAGGAACATGAGGAACATCTTAGACATGTGCTTCAAGTGCTAAGAGAACATCATCTCTATGCCAAATTTAGCAAGTGCGACTTTTTCCAAAAGAAAATACATTACTTGGGCCATGTCATATCTAAAGAGGGAGTAGCAGTAGACCCTGACAAGATTAGGTCTATCATGGAATGGCCTACCCCAAAGGATGTTTTAGATATCAGATCCTTTATGGGCTTAGTAGGATACTATAGGAGATTTATAAACGGATTCTCCAAGATTGGTTGTCCAATCACTGCCCTCCAGAATAAGGGAGCTAAATTCACGTGGACACAAGAATGTGAAGAAAGATTTCAATCCCTAAAACATATACTGACCCACGCACCCATGTTGAAGATCATCGATCCTAAAGATGACTTTCTAGTGTGCACAGATGTCTGCAAGGAAGGCCTCGGAGGAGTCCTTATGCAAGAAGGAAGTGTAGTCTTCTATGAATCCCGAAAATTGAATGAGCACGAAGCTAACTATGTGACCCATGATCTAGAGCTGGCCGCCATAGTGCATGCCTTAAAAATGTGGAGGCATTACCTCCTAGGAAGGAAATTTGTACTTATGATAGACCACTGTGGATTGCGATATATGTTTGACCAACCAAAGCTCAATGCTAGACAAGCTAGGTGGATGGCCCTCCTTATTGAGTTTTATTTTGCAATCAAACATGTTAAAGGAAAGGAAAATAAGGTGGTCGATGCCCTTAGCAGAAGTATGAAAACAATTCACCTGGCAGCGGTGAGCACCTGCGAGACGAATGTCAAAGAAAGAGTTAGGAATGCACAAGAAATAGACACATTCTTCCAGACCGTAACCTCGTACCTGGAGCAAGAACCCACGGGGATAAAGTATGAAGGCTACCAGATGATACATGGAGGTATGCTAACTTATAGAAACAGATTGTATATTCCAGATTGTGACGACTTGAAGAGGTTCATAATGGATGAACTACATAAAAGACCATAAACTGGTCATCCAGGATACCAAGAGATGATCACGGCCACCAGGAAACAATTCTATTGGCCTAGGTTAAAGAAAGACATAGATAAATATTTAGATAAGTGAATAGAATGCCAACAGGTTAAAGCAGAACACCGGCACCTAGAAGGATTATTACAACCTCTACCAATCCCAGAATGGAAATTGGAAACCATTTCCATGGACTTCATCACAGGATTACCAACATCGACCAAATAGAATGACACCATCATGGTAGTGGTGGATAAATT
>JASDQU010104505.1:15553-33585 GCA_032191745.1 Picea mariana
GGCAAACTCAAATATGTGAATGTTTGATTTGACAGACCTTTGTATAAAACGTCGATGAATGTAAATTATGTTATGATTATGTGTTGCATGACTGCTGGGAGGGGTATGTTCTAAAAGATACCATGATGGCTAATGAGAGGTTGTGGAAGGGACCTGGAATGGTTGTGTTAACTTCCACCGAGCCAGTACCATACTGGTTTTTACTTGCTCAAAGACCAAAGAAACTCTCTGACCCTGGAATGGATTTCCCATCAGATTTTTAGGTGGGGAGGATCCTCAAGAGTTAATGAGGGGATGGGGGTGAACCTCCCATCTGTAATAGCTCCCAGACTTGACCATGGGTGGGGAAATTCACACCACACGCAATCTTGCAGAGAAAAGGCAAGAGATGAAGTGTCGTAAAGAGAGAGAAGAGAGAACGCACCCGACAGGGATTGTGGAAGAAAACCAGAGGAGCTCTGGAAATACAGGGAGTTCTGAACAGATGAGAAGGAGAGTAACCTTCGTCCTTGACTTCTGTTGAGCTAGAAGTAGGAGACTGAATCTCAAGCATCATGGTCTAGATCGGGGGTGGCTAGTGGTAAATCCATTTGGAGTCACTGAGCCTACGGTTGGGTGGAACGAGCACCCCTCTCAGCAGTTACGTCACACCCAGTGTTTTTTGATAAGTGTTTATATATTATATCTTGAATTGAATATTTTGGACGCATGCTCATGTTTGTACACTCATAAATGGTTTCTATATAGAAGTGTTTGTCTGGTGTTTTGATCAAAAATAATGGATGCATGCTTATACTTTTATGACCATAATCAGTTTATGTATAGAATTAATAAATTCAGATTACGAGTTCATTCCCTTGAGATTTGTTCCATTTATTTGAATCACGCTATGTCCTGGTTTCATTTCCCGAAGGTGCCTCCTCCTAGGAATTCTCCTCGCATTCCAGAGCCGGAGTGAGTTCCTGGAAAAGACTACCATTATGGTAAACCCATGAGTTTACTTTACCCCTATCACAGAGTAATAGCTCGGTGAATTAGGAAGGCTTTTCAGTCAGGTCACCAAGCCTAGGGATAATTACCCAAGAAACCGCCAAAGGATCATGGGATCTGAGTCTGGAAACCTTGTACAAGAGAGAGTAGTTCTCTCAGGTTTTCGGTGTTTCGGCACACGGGAAACCAAAGGGTAAGACCCCTCGTTTTCGCAAGTCGTGAAATCCCGGTACCGAAAACCCCAATGTGCTCTATGGATGAGCCAGTTTTGCGTGAATAGGTTTCGGTGTTTCGGCACCTAGGAAACCAAAGGGTAAGACCCCTCGTTTTCGCAAGTCGCGAAATCCTAGTACCCAAAATCCCGACGTGCTCTATGGATGAGTCGGTTTTGCGTGAATAGGTTTCAGCATTTCAACACCCAGGAAACCAAAGGGTAAGACCCCTCATTTTCGCAAGTCACAAAATCCTAGTACCCGAAACCTCGATGCGCTCTATGGATGAGCCGGTTTTGTGTGAATAGGTTTTGGCGTTTCGGCACCCGGGAAACCAAAGGGTAAGACCCCTTGTTTTTGCAAGTCGCGAAATCCCGGTACCTGAAATCACGATGCGCTATGTGGATGAGCCGGTTTTGCATGAATAGGTTTTGGTGTTTCGACACCTGGGAAACAAAAGGGTAAGGCCCCTCGTTTTCGCATGTCGTGAAATCCTGGTACCCGAAATGCCAACGCGCTCTGTGGATGAGTCAGTTTTGCATGAATAGGTTTTGGCATTTCGGCACCCGGGAAACCCAAGGGAAAGAGCCCTCCTCTTCGCCAGTTGTGAAATCCTGTTACATGAAACCCTGAATCGGTTTAGCGTGAATAGGTTTCGGCATTTCGGCACCCGGGAAACCCAAGGGAAAGACCCCTTGTCTTCGCCAGTCGCGAAATCCCGATACGTGAAACCCCGATGCGATTTGTGGATGAGCCCTAGGTCACTGGATAGGGTCTTGTGGTAGGAAAGAGGAGTCCCAAAAGAATCTAGACCACCCATTTGTAGGGATGCGTGGCAAAGATCTAAAGACACTGGGGTTCTGGACATCAAAGGAATAGGAGTGAAGACCTTGCTAGAAATCTCGAAAGGTAGAATGTTAGGATTTAATCTGGGTTGTTGATCAAGTCGATGATCTGGACCATAGATCCCGATGATATCGGGCTTTTGGGTTCCAAGTATTCGAAAGGGAAAAGAGGAACGCTTGCATTGCAAGTCCCCAAATCGCGAAACCCTGAAAGCATTTAGAGGAATAGCACCAAGTCATAGGACCGGTCGTATGAAAAGAAACCCAAGGGAGGAGCTAAGGATCTGCTAGACCCTTTCAGGTTTCGACATTTCAAAAGATAGAGAACGGGGGAACGCTTTCATCGCGCTTCCCTGAATCGCGAAAGCCAGAAGCGCCTTTTTGGTAAGGCCTGTGGTCATAGCCAATGATCACATGGAGGAGGATAAGGGAAGGGATGGTTTGTGCTAGGCCCCATAGAAATTTGGGGATTATGTCCCTAGAAAAAAAGACAAAAGAAAAAGAAAATCTTAGTTGTTGTAATGGGTGTGTGACATCTGCAAGAGTTGTTCCACCGACGGGACGGGATAATTGTCCTTTTCGGAAGCTCTGTTGAGGTTCCGGAAATCCATGCATAATCGGATTTCTCCCAACGTTTTCCTCACCGGAACAAGATTTTCTACTCAAGCGGAATGCCTAACTTGGAAAATTATCTTCGCATCTAAAATCTTTCTTAACTCCTAATACATGAGAGATTCTAGGGATGGATGATACTTTCGGAGCTTTTGCTGGAAACGTTTTATTTCAGGTTTCAACAGGATGGTGTGTTGAATAATGAAGGTGTTATACGTTTTCAAATCCTTATAGGACCATGCGAAGATGTCCTGATATTGTCTAAATAATTTAAGGTAGGATTTCCTCTCTTCCTTAGATATGGTTTTGCCGAGGTTCACATTCTTCAGGTTCTCTAGGGTTCCAAGATTTACAGTTTCATGGAGGGGCCAAGAGCTACCGATATTTGCGTTTTTAGGTCCTTTAAATCATTCCTTCAGATCAAACGGATTCTCTAGATTAGCTACCCCCCTCGAGATTGTGTGAGCCTTCGGTTCCATCCGAAGATTGGTTCCTGTTGATTTCTCTTGGAACTCTTCATCGTCAATAATGAGATCTTTGAAATTGTCTTGGTTGGTTAAGAATTTTATGATTTGTTCATCTCCCTCAAAGAATTTCCAATTAGAAATTCTATTAGGTACCGATGGTTTGTAGAGTAGTTCTAGAGTGAATCAGGAGGCTTCATAATATTCTAGAGGCGACAGTCGGGAAGCGGTTATGGCTAAGGAGTTGGAAAGAATATTCTTTGCTCTAGGAATCGTCGTGATATTGAAAGCCTCAAAGTGATCTATTAATCTATGCACCTCCTACTGGTAGTTATCAAGATGAGGTGAATTGCAATGTATAGTATTCCTCACTTGTCTAACAATAATTTCAGAGTCTCTGAAAACTTTCAATTCTTTGACATCCAGATCTATGGCTTTCTTTAACCCTTGTACTAGAGCTTCATACTTGACAGTGTTGTTAGTACATTCGAATTCTAGTCTACAGGACAGGAAATGACGTTTACCTTTATGTTCAATGAGGATGAACCCTGCTCCTGACCCTTCTTGTGATTTAGATTCATCAAAATAGAGGGTCCAAATGGGTGAACGACAGTCGCTCCTTTCTCTTTCCTCTTTAATGTTTTGTTCTCCGATCTTTTCTCCCACAAGTCCTAGCACAGAGTTTTGATAGAAGAGAGAGTCTCCCATCGGCATCGGTGATTCTTCTTGGAAAATAATTTCGGATTTTTGGGTAAACAGAACATTAGATAGGAGAGGAGAAAAGTTCCTAAAATGGGAATCACAGGAATAATTACCCAACACGGGAAAGTTAGTGGATGTGGGTTTGTTCGGGGTTTCTAGATCAGTGACCGTCTGCTTCAAATATTTCTTCCTATCGATCCTAATCATGTTGTTGTATCCCTTCAGTGGTAGCCAAAGGTGTGCCCAATATGTACTGAAATATCCATTGAGCTTTTCAGACCAATCTTAGCTCAGCAATAGCCCATATGCCTCTGGGATATATACTACAATGATGTCAATCACTTGCACAAAATTAGGATGTGTTGTTATCCTGATCATCACATATTTGAGTTCTCCCATGACCTTGACTTGGGTTCTATCTAATTGTATGACATGCTTATCACTTTTGAGAGGGACAATGCCTAATTTATTACTAATGGACAAGGGCATCACATTGGAGGACGCCCCAGAATCTACCAATCAATTGTGAAGGTTCATGTTGAAGACTTCAAATGTCAGGAGAAAAGGTGGACAAAAAGAGAGTTTCCCTCCTATCTCCCAAATAGGTGTTCACAGTCAGCTTGCTCACCGAATCGGTGGAAGACATATTTATTTCCAGATCGCTTGTCGTCGTCGGGTTTCCTACGGAGATCAGAGCCTGTAGTAGAAAGTCTTTCTGCTGGGGGATCCTACACATGTCCATAACAGATATGTTGTCCGTTAACTTTTTTAAATATTTGATCATGTTATAATCTTTTTGGGCAATTCTCGGGTGTGAATGCTTATAGGCTTCTTGTTGAAAGAGGAAGGTGTTTTCGAGCAATCAGGAATTGCCTTACTCTTCGAGACCTCAGTGGCGTCGGCATCTTTCGATGCAGGTAGACCCTTACTGCTCGTTTGAATCGTCGAGACTTCTGTGGGTCGTTCCTGGGACTCAAACAGGTCATTGGAAGGCATGATCAGGTCGGGATCCCATATCAGCATGGTCGTGTCTCATGGTGGATCAGTCTCTTCCTGATCAACACCATTGATAGTCGAATTACTTGGCTGTTGGGTTAGGGAGACTTCATCTCGAACTCAATTGGCCATCAAATTCATGGCGTGTACCCATTAGGGGAAATTTATTTCAAAGTGGTTTTCCTGGTGATACGTGCAGAAAGAATCAGATGCGACATTCCCTAGATCAATATTTAAGTTCGTTGGGGGAGGTTCAATTTCTTTGAACGGCGGGTTTCTTTTGAAGAAAGGCTTATAGGGCCTTTGGCCTAGGTTTCCCTCCCCTTCGCTTCTCTTCATGTCTATAATATCATTTGATAATTTCTTAACCTTGCATTGCAGATCCTCTATATCCCCATTACCCTTGTCGGGAGTTTGTTCGGCAAGTTTCCCCGGCGGTCTAGTTAAAAGGAGTCCTCTCCTAGGAGGGTGTGGGGTCTCTCTTTTTGCTAAAGAAGCTTGGCTTCCTTACATCCTTTCATCTAGAACTCTATCATCTTGTCTTCTTCAAAATTTTCTACAAGGGTTTTCTTAGCAGCTCTTTTCACAAACATAGAAATAGAAGCCGAAAGCACGTTGGCATAAACCTCGATTTGCAATTCTTGAGTTGGCTTCATTGCGGACTAGAATTTGTTTAAAATGGTCGTGAATCTTTGATTGAAATATTTGACCCTCTCTTTTGGGGTCATGGTGGCTATGAACAACTCAACCATCAGGGCTCTTGTAGTAGTTTATTCTGCAAATTTGTCTAAAAAATCTTTTAGGAACTTAGTCAAGTTGGTTATAGATCCTACTGGAAAATTAAAATACCACTTGGAAGCTGAATTTTCAAACATGTAGGGAAAAAGTCTGCAGACTATGTCTTCATGTTGAATGTTCATCAGCCTAATTGCAAGTATGAATTTCTTGATATGATCTTCAGGTAAACCTGAAGTCTCAAGATCATACTTGGGGAGCATCTTTTCCAGGTGTCGGGGAAGATTATGTACTCGTCCGGGGATGACCACAACATCTCCGACCAACCAAGGTTGGTTGTCTTGGAGTGGGATTTCCCTTTCCTCCCCATGATCATTATTACCTTCCATATCTTCAGAATCCAAGTTGAGCTCCTCTTCTTCCGAAAAATCGTTTGGCTCGGAGATATTGCCAGCTGGCGTTTTGGGTATTAGATCAAGAGGTTCTTGGATTTTAGTAATCACGAAATCTATCAAGTCTTCTACAAAGTGTACGAAAACTTCTTTGGAATTACTAACCACTGGTCTTCTTCTTTTTTTTCTTCGAGGAAGGATAGGAGCTAAGGACAACACGTCGATTTGTCGAGTGTAGGCTCTAGTGATTCTCTGGAATTGATTCACTTCCTCGTGAGGAAGGGCATAAGGTATTTCAGGGTGAAAAGGTTCTTCCTCGGGCTGGGGTGAGTTACCCACTTTGGGAGTACTCAGTAAGTGTGGGTTGTCTGTTGAATGACTAGCCATGCATGTGGACCATTATGAATCTGTAGGATGTTTGAAATACTATATAAAATATATACTAAGCCATTCATTCTCAGGACCTCCTTCTAGCGCCAATTATGTTGATGGGTCTTAAATCCCTTGACTCAACAACAGGAACCAAACCCACCACCGAGTCCCAATTAGACTATGCATCATTTAAGATGGAATGGTTCTCCAGATCTTGCGATCTGACTGATTTATCGATGGGTTTTATGTTTTCTTGTGAAGGCTCTTCCTTCAGTTAAGACGGTTCTTTTCTGTACTTCTCTTGGGTGGGGCTGGTATGAGAGATGCAAGCTAGTATAAACCAACTTGACAAATAACAAGACAAAGTTTTAACTATTGGGAAGAGGTCGAGCTTGGGATAACCCATTGCTCGAACATGAAAACAGGGAGTCTATGCCAAAGGGCCTAGTACTAATACATTAAGCAAATGAGCATCCAATTACTGTCTGAGAAAACTAATTAACAGAAAGAAAACCCATATGCAGTCAAGATCACAGTAAGCAAAATAATTCATCTACCATAACATTCATCACATAATAGCACAATGATTTTATCTTCATCATTAAAGAAAAGAACATCAAAACATTGCACTAGATAACTTGACAACAGAATTAATTGCTCTTACTCATTTACTACATCATTCATGGAACAGGATAGGAAGTAATTCTTCTCCAACTCCAATCACATACATCTGATGAAAATAGCTTGTATTTGGTCTAGAAGGATTTCTTAGTTCATAGCAGTCTCAAAATAGTTATCAACAACCAAAAATAAAGATTTCTTACAACAACCATCGACCCTTGACTAATTGGTCGATGTCCTTATTTATAATATAAAATTCGACCAAAATTAACGGCTAAGTACAGTTTGAACCAAACAAAAATTTCCATGTGGCGTTATCATCTAACAGTTTCTTCAACAGTCCACCCGAGATGTTTATTGAAAAGGGTGACTCCTTTCATATTCAGACCAACTGATAAATAGTTCTTCACAAGTGTTGGCCCATAGAAATCTGTGTTGTTCCATTGGAGCCACATATATCACTCTGATGTTTGTTTCATGCGCCTGGTATTTTGTTAGATTGAAGTTCAATTGTTGAAGCATGGTTTGGGCTTTGATTGGATGTTCTGCAAACTGTTGTACTTACCCTAGCCTTGCATCGGTTATCTTTGTGAACTCTTCAGTCCAAAGTGAGTCCTATTTTGCATATAACTTGACCACTTCGCTCAAGTCAATAAATTTATCAGGGGTGCCGAACTCGGGGAGCCCAATGTACTTCATCATTTTATTTATTTTATCCTAGTGCTTTTGGCATCTAGTTCATTGTCCTTATATTTCTTTATGTGGGTCTCAAGACATTTTATCCCAGTATTCAGTCGATCGCTTCATGCAATTGAGACTTCTTTTACCCACAAGCCAAATGTCATGCTCTTCCTTCTCTCGGCCTGGCTAGACCGCCTCAATGTACTCGAGCCTTTCTACCACCTGTTGTGCTTTCTAATACCATCGCTCCATCTCCTTACATATCATGAATGCCATGAGAGTGTCCTCCTAGAATTCGGCTACATTCGAGATTAACAGGTGCCTTTTCTTCTTGAACTCGTTGTAAACTCTACCAAACTCATATTTCAGATACACAGTGGTTTGTGTAGCATCCTTATAGTATTCGGCAAGATGGAATAAGTGTTCGAGCTCGTTCAGGGTGTCAACCAATTCCTTTTCATCCCTCCTGGCTCTATCCTAAGCATCATCTGAGAGGGCTTTTCCTACGCCGATTAGTTCAGACGCACTGGCGTCTATAGTGTTGATTAAGTTCTCCTTTGTGGTAATCAATATGGATTGATCCAAAGTGATCCTTTTCTTCTTTGCAGTTCTTTGAACGATGGCCTTCCTCTTTTTATCATAGGAGATCGCATAGATGTCTGCTACCTCGTCTGCTAGCTCTGGCATCTGTTGATCACCCATGTGAGGCTATCTCCCAGGCTACCCGCGGTGTGTATTTGTTCAAGAGTGGGCACTCGAACCTCGTTGTTTTGTCTTGTGGGTCCGACCTGTATTTGTCACTCGTCGAGGATTTGGATATTGGGAAAAATAGAGATGTCGGGTACATATTTGTTGCTTACTTGTCCGTCAGCTGTAGAACTGTCGATTTCCCTGATGGAAGGAAAATCCCGACGCATTTTTCGTTATCATCATTAATCATACATTTTTGTGCATCAGCATGGTCAATAAGCCACTTCAAGAGCTCAATGCAAGGAAAGACCAGAGACCAGCTTTCCACCATGTGAAAATAATCCCTACGAATATTTGGGAGGACATTGTCGTTGAGCTTCCTTGTCTCAGGGTCATTGTGCAGGGTATACTCGAGGGGTTCTTCCCTCTTGATTTTATTGAACACTTCTTCCAGTGAGGAAAAGTTGTCTTGGCTTCAATACTCGCCTTTGTATCTTCGAACGCTAGGGGATGGACAAAGGGCTCCTTGGTGATCGTCTTAATTATAGACACCTACTTGGGAGGGAACTCTANATGCAAGGAAAGACCAGAGACCAGCTTGCCACCATGTGAAAATAATCCCTACGAATATTTGGGAGGACATTGTCGTTGAGCTTCCTTGTCTCAGGGTCATTGTGCGGGGTATACTCGAGGGGTTCTTCCCTCTTGATTTTATTGAACACTTCTTCCAGTGAGGAAAAGTTGTCTTGGCTTCAATACTCGCCTTTGTATCTCCGAACGCTAGGGGATGGACAAAGGGATCCTTGGTGATCGTCTTAATTATAGACACCTACTTGGGAGGGAACTCTAATTGTCTTGCAACTGTTGAGAAGGAGCCTTCTCTTACTTCTGATTCTTGTAGCTTTGTCGCTCTTGGCAATTTCCAGGTGGAAGGCTACTTTAGAGGCATTGTCCCTGCAATTAAAACCTGCCCTTTAAAAATGTATACAGAGCAGCGTTGGGTGAGAACATATAAAATGGAGCGTAAAACTGTTAAGCAGACCCATACCTATAATTCTTGCTAAGATAATTGTTTAATACTCACTGGACTTTGGATGCTTCCTTCAGACTGTTAGCTTCGCTCTTCTGTCTGTTCTGAATTTCTTGCTGCACAGAATGGGATCACACACAATGGCTTGAAAAGGATATAACTGGGGAGATATTATCAATCATATCAATTAGTTAATATGATTAATGAATGCAAATTAAAAATAAACCACTATCAGATTTCTGTGGATAAATCTTAACTGGTTGACGGGGGAGGAGTGGATGGAGATGCATTGTATCAGCGAGTTTAACGGTTCTTTTTTATTTTCACACGAGTCAGTAACTAATGCGCAATCCATGAATTAACTAATAACTATAAGTGCAGCGTACGTAACACATTCAGGGGTTAACACATCTCATCACGTCACATCCTCAGTGAATGGATTGGGGGTCGACTAGTATTTGTGTGTACTCCCGATACTATCCTTCTGATAAAATTTCCGACGCTGATGATATCCAGGATTGGTGATCGGGAGAAAGTTCAAGTGCGTAGTCTATTAACGGGTCATCATCTCCATAAAATTTCATCTTCGAAAATGTTTCAGGAGTCGACGGTCGACGAAGTCATTATTCTATTTGTGTGGCGCTTACTATTATACTTATCTGTCGAAGCCGAATGAATCGATCTTCGAAAAAGTCCCTGTCGAGGCTTATTCGCATAAAAAAAAATATTTCATCGGTCGACGTCGATGAAGGTCGCCAATCAACTACTTTGACTTCTCAAACGATTTCACCATCTTTAACTTTTACTGATGTCGAACTTCGAGTAGTTGTTAAGTCCCTTTTAAAATTAAGATGACTCTTTGTTGTATGTTTAAGAAAACTTTACTTAATTCAATCATGAAACATATAAGATAAGCGAAAGCATCAATTTCATACTGAAGTGAAAATAGGCAATGTAGAGGATCAAGTGGTACCCAAAAAGGAAATTTTCATATACTTTTTATGGTGTGTTGAGTGCTCAACACAATCCCCTAAATAAATTTGAAGTAAACTTTGTATCTCTATCTGAAAAAATTTCCTTAGGTACCCCATGCAACCTAGCAAAATCCCTCATGTAAACTTCTGCAATATTAGCTAATGTATGCATCATTTTTACAGGAAAAAAAATGAGCATCCTTTTTCAATTGATCAACCACTACCATCTTTGAATCATGTTGTCTTGTTGTCCTTGGAAATTTAGTTATTAAATCAATGGTTATCGCTTCCCATTTCTTCTCTGGAACTGGTAATGGTTGTAGAAAAATTGTTGGGTGCCTATTGATCTGGAATATATTTGCAAAACAAAATGAATACAGATTATTATCAAATGATGCTTAATACATAATAACAAATATAGAGTAAAACCGGTTTCTATTCAATAAGGAAATAAGATGAAACTGTAAAATGCAGTGGAAACAAGCTTGCTAGAATGGTGGGGGCTTATCTCTGAGAAGAGATGTGACAGTTGCGCTCATTCACAAGAAGATGATTGCAATGAGGCTCTGAAGGCATTTTTACAATAAACAGGAATGAAAAAAACCCTATACATCCAAAAACCTAACCTTAAAAGATGAAGCGCCAAAAGTCATGTGGGCCCCGTTTGGGTAAGTTAGTACATAAACTTCCTAGGGTCATAACGTTTGCATATGATCTTCATTTTAGGCGCACAATAGCCCACTGGAAAGTTATATCCGAGGACTACACATTTTTATACTATGTATAAAGGTCATTCTGACTGTGGCTATCCCTAAAAACGTTGTTCAGAGCCTCAAAACGACCCCACAAGTTAGGGACCCGAAAACTAGGGAAAAAACTGTCAAACTGGAAAACTGCCAAATTGATCTAATTGGAATAGGTGGGAGGCCACCGAAATCCATCTGGATCACATATGCTCAGCCTTCACTCACTGACATTCCATACATATGGCAATGTAATCAACAACATATTTCTTCATTCATGGCCAAAAGAATTGGCTTCTTACTGCTACAATTGTTTTCTGGTAACTGGGATGCCTGGCATATGGAACATTATGCATTTATTCTAATACAAAATTCCTAAGTTCTCCAGAACTAGGAACATAAATTCTATTTTTATGCATAAGTAATCCATCTTCCTTAATCTCATATTCTTTAATTTTATGTTGTACATTTTTCGGTTGTAATCTTTCTTTTACCTATAGGTAATGTTGATCTGTAACAACATCGTCTAAAAATTTTCTCTTTAAATATGGCTAATGCATACTAAGAGTTGTAGCATGCATGAGATGTACTCTTCTACTAAGTGCATCAACAACTTTATTTTCTTTTCCTTTGATACACTTGATGTCAAAATCGTATTCGCTTAAAAATTCCAGCCATATTGTTTGTATGGCATTCAAAGTTGGTTGTTCAAAAAGATATTTCGAACCACTATGGTTTGTTCTTAATTTAAATCTCTTCCTCGTGAGATAATGCCTCCACATATTCAATGCGTGAACAATGACAACAAATTCCAAATCATGTGTGGCATAGTTCCTCTCATGTTCTTTAAGATTTATGGACTCATAACCAATGACATGTTCATTTTGAGTGAGGACTCTACCAAGTCTTTCCTTGCATGCATCTGTACATACCACAAAGATTTTATTTGGGTCAGAAATCTTTAAAACAGGTGCACTGGTAAGTAATTCTTTCAAAAAATTAAAGTTCTCTTCACACTCATATTTCCATTCAAATTTAATTCCCTTCTTTTGCAATGAAGTGATGGGATGATCAATCTTAGAGAGCCATGCTATAAATATTCTATAGTAACTAGCTAATCCCATAAAAGATCTAACTTTTGAAACATTTTTGGATGTTGGCCATCCTCTAATGGCTTCAATCTTCTCTAGATCCACTCCTATACCTTGTTCTGAAATAATGTGTCTCAGGTAATGGATATGTTCTTGGTAAAAAGAACACTTACTAAGCTTGGCATACAGTTGATGTTCCCTCAACACTTGCAATACCAGTTTTAAGTGATATTCATGTTCTTCCTCTGACTTATAATAGATAAGTATGTTGTCCATGAATACTATGACAAACTTATCCAAATAATTTTTGAATATGTCATTCATTAAGCACATAAAGACAGTTGGTGCATTGAGCAGTCCAAATGGCACCACTACAAATTCACAATGCCCATACTTGGTTCTAAGGGTTTTCTTATTGATGTCATCTTCCTTGATTCTTACCTGATGGTACCCTGATCTCAAGTCTATCTTTGAAAATATTTTTTCCCCTCTTAGTTGATCAAAGAGGTCATCAATTCTGGGTAGAGGGTATTTGTTCTTCACATTGGCTTTATTCAGTTGTTGAAAGTAAATACACAACCTCAATGTTCCATCCTTATTTTTGATAGAGTATTGGTGCTCCCCAAGGTGAAACAATTGGATGTATGCACCCTTTCTTCAACAATTCTTCCAACTACATTTGTAATTCTTTTAATTATGGTGTACTCATTCTATAAGGTGTTTTTGATATTAGGCCAGCTCCTAGTTCTAAATCAATGGAGAAATCTATCTCCCTCTTTGGTGGTAACCCTGGTATTTCTTGGAATACATTTTCAAAATCTTGCAGTACCAAAAATTATTCAAGGCCTGGCCCCTTTGTCTTTTCTGACTCCTCCACACGGGATGCATACAATTGACATTCTTTTTTGAAACATATCTTCAACTGTAAGGCTGAAATATCCCTTATAGAAATGGGTCTTGGAACTCCTTTCGCAGTGCCTTGTTTTCCTTCTTCATCAAGACATGTAAATGTCTTGTTATGACAATCTAGGACAACATGATGCTTTTCCAACCAATCCATTCCAATTAGAACATCATAAGATCCCAATGGTATAATATTTAGATCAGCATTAGTAGTCACTCTATTAAGACTTATGGAACAACCTCTGATTGTTTCATTGATCCTTATTTTGGTTTCAGTGGCTAACTAAACCAAACTTGATTTTTCAAGCTTACTTTTTTCCAAATGTAAACTATCCACTAATTTAGGATCAATGTAAGAATGACTTTCTCCTGAATCAATTAAAATATAAACAGGTTGATTAATGATCTTACCTTCCACCTCGATCATATTGGATTGGTACTCTGCTTGTCTATTATCCAAGGTTGCATATATTCTTCCCATGTCTTCTACTATTATAGCCTCTTTGATGTTGTGCACAGTCTTCACTTTGTCTTTTCTGTGAGGGAAATCCTTGTACAAGTGATCTTCTTTGCATCCCAAACATTGGATAGGTGGTCTTCCCATTTTTCCCAAGGAGTATTCTCTCTTGGATTCATCCTTATCATATTGATCTTGATGATTTTTATTAGGGTCATTTCTGTTGAAAGGAGGTTTGAATCCCTTCCTCCTCTGATCAAATTTCTCCTTCTTCTTATCCTTCCAATATTTTTGCATGGATTCTCTACCCTTTCCTTTCTCATATAGGTATTTATCCTTCCTGAGGGTCTCAGTCAAAGTCGCAGACTCATCATATTGAATATTATCTTTATAAAATGAAGGAAGTCCACTCAAAAACCTTTCTATTTTCACCTTCTCATCCTTTATAAACCCCACATATTTTAGTAGTCCCAAGAACTTCTTTTGATACTCGGCTATGGTCATGCTTCCCATCCCGAGTTCAAAGAACTCTTGCATTTTCTTGTCATATAATTTCTCTAAAAGGTACTCCTTCTGGAAAAAAATTCTTAAATTTCTTCCAAGTGATCCTACTCTCATTTATTTTCTCAACTTTCTTAAGTTGATCCCACCAGATAATAGTTCTTCCATGTAGATGGTAAGTGAAAATTTTGGCTTCTAGGTTTGATGAGTAGTTATGAAATTGAAAATATCTTATGAGCCCAAGCAACCATGTTTGATAATCATCTTCCCTTTCTCTTTCACCATCAAAGGATGGTGGCTTAAGCTTCCTCAATTCTCCTTGCAAATTGTACAATTTGTGTCTTCTTATTTGGTGCCTAACAAGAGACACCTCTGGACTACTTATGGAATCTTCAGATGCATAAAATTTCTTTACTGAGTGAGGTCAGTGATGTCGATGAGTTATGTTAGTACTTATTGAATATCCATCTCTTCTGTAGTTATCTCTTCTTTCATGATATCTTCCCTCTTCTCATGTCTTGAGTTTGATCCATTCTTTGTTTGCCTCTGCAACTGATTTAATCTTTGCATCACTTGACAATTTATCTGATTTTCCTCTCTTGTCAGTCTCTCATTGTATTCTTTGTAGTTATTTACTTCTATCATCAGGATTTTCACAATCTCTATTAATGTTTATTTATCCTCTCTGCCCTGGTGTCCATTTGATTATGTCTCTGCATTACCAACACTGATATTTTGTCCTTTGGCCTCTTTATAATGGTTGTAATCTCCCTCTCCTTCTTCCATTTCTTGAATATGTATTATTATACTGAAATAATATGGTTATACCCCTAATTCTGCAAAATGTGGAAGCAACCATTTTTGTTAGAAATATGCATGTCATAAAAAATTGTCAATTAACACTACAGGTCGTTTTTTTTCTACTCAATTTATGAATATTTTTGTCACAATTATCCCAATTCTAACAATTCCATATTATTATCCTCTTAATCATATTTCCAATGATTGTACTCTTTCCCCAATCTAATTTTTGAGCTGAAAGTTATGGCTTCCTAAAAAAGCCACTTTCACCATTTTTATGCATTTTCTCCACTAGTGCAATTTTACTGATGTGTCAACTTCTGTCAACTGCAGAGGAAAATATATCAGGAAATAGAGAAACTTTTTTAGTATAAATAGATAATAATATTGACAAGGAATTCATAACAACTTTCTTGTTTTCAATATGATACCCCAATAAAATACTACAACAATATGGAATCTATAGCTTTGTCCTTTTTCACTAATTTTTCCAGATTTAGATTTTTTGGCAAAATTGGCTATCTCTCAATTTATGCACTTCTGGAAAAATTTCTCTAAACCAAAGTTTCTTTTCATGATGAGTGTATAAAATGTTTAGTAAATAAAAATTTTCAGTTTTGTGATCTAGGGTCACTTTTCCTCCTCCGAAAATCTCAAAAATCCCAAAAAAGTGGCCAAGAATAGTGGATTTTAGCCTATTTAAGTATCCCCATTTCAATCCACTTAGTATTTATCCAGTTCCTTCATGGGTTATTTGTGTTTCTTCTTTATGGACTCTCTCAATTAATTTCATCTTAATATGGACCTCTACCAATGATCTGGACCCAGATATTTAGAAACCATTATTTCGTCATTTTTGACAAATTCAAGCAAAAATGGGAAATGACCCTCTCAGGAACTTTTGTATATCTCATATCTATGGAAAAAATCCATAAGTTTCATCCAAATCTGACTTAATCTTCTCCAATTATGGCCAAAATACACAAATGTCTCCAGACATTGTGGAATAGTTTTGCCTACGGGGCAATCTACACCGTTGATCTTAAAATTGATCTTGAACCGTCCATCGGAGGTTCCCATTCGGAGTGTTGTAGATTCAGGCTCAAATGGGACTCTGAAAGGAGGGTATCGAATAATATCCCTTTTCAATATCATCAGACCTTTTCATTCAAAGTTCATAAAATTAGGTAAGTGTCGCCACTCCGACCAGAGGGTATCGAGGAATATTCCCTTCTCGATACCTTATAACTCAGAGTTCAAAAAGTAATGGAAGTTTCACTACTCTGAAAAAGAGGGTATCAAATAATATTCCACTTCGATACCTTAACACTCGGAGCTCAAAAATTCATGGAAGTTTCACTACTCTGAAAGGAGGGTATCAAAGAATATTCCACTTCGATACCTTAACACTCGGAGCTCAAAAAGTCATGGAAGTTTCACGGATCTGAAATGGAGGGTATCGAAGAATATTCCACTTCAATACCTCAACACTCAGAGTTCAAAAATTCATGGAATTTTCACTGCTCCAAAAAGGATGTATCAAAGAATATTCCACTTTGATACCTTAACACTCGGAGCTCAAAAAGTCACAGTAGTTTCACTACTCTGAAAAGGAGGGTATCAAAGAATATTTCACTTCAATACCTTAACACTCGGAGCTCAAAAATTCAGGGAAGTTTCATGGCTCTGAAAAGGAGGGTATCGAAGAATATTCCACTTCGATACCTCAACACTCGGAGTTCAAGAAGTCACGGAAGTTTCACGGCTCTGAAAAGGAGGCTATCGAAGAATATTCCACTTTGATACCTTAACACTCGAAGCTCAAAAAGTCAAGGAAGTTTCATCCGAAAAGGAGGGTATCGAATAATTTCCACTTTGATGCCTTAACACTCGGAGCTAAAAAAGTCACGGAAGTTTCACTGCTCCAAAAAAGAGGGTATCAAAGAATATTTCACTTCAATACCTTAACACTCAAAGCTCAAAATGTCACAGAAGTTTCACGGCTTCAAAAAGGAGGGTATCGAATAATATTCCACTTTGATACCTTTGGAACTCTTTCGAATGAGATCTTTCGAAAACACCTTTCTAAAATCACACCTCAGCAAGATCTGATGGCTGAGAACGATCCCAGTTGATCTAATGGCTCTCGTTCTCTTGGGATCCTACATCAGCTTCTCTTCATGCCTGAATTTGAAGTCCTTCTAACACTTCCTTCCCAAAGGCCTGTCGGGAATGACTTTCTCGGGCCTCTGAGATTGAATCTTGTCCATTGATTTCCTTTGACTTCCCAAATGACTGAAAATGAACGCGGACTGTTGATTTACCTCATTTCTCAAACCCCTGAAACGAATCTCGTTTTTCGATCTAGTAACTTTGTCAAACTTTAAAAACATTAATATTTAAAACAAAATTAAGAACGAATATGGGTCGTTAATCCCAAGATCAAACATGATCTCAGTAATTGATTCTCTGAAATATCCCCCGTGCTACTGCGGCCATTAAAATTATGAATTTTTTTTTCATTCTTCCAAATCAAATTCAACTTTGCAACTCCACAGATCAAATCCATTAAACCTGTCAAACAATCTAAATCATTTAAACACGGATTTTCTCACGAATTTGGGGATTTCACTCTAATTTTTCCACAATTTTCCCCAAAATTTGTACTAGTTGAATCTGCAATAGCAAATCTACCCGATTCCCACCCATTTCGGCCCATATAAGTCTAGTGTTTCAACCAAAAGCTCTAATACCAATCTGTAACATACCCAGCCACTCACAGGCTAGCCATGCTACTTCAAAACTCGCTTATGAACTAAATTTGAATTCTAATAAATTTTTAATTAATAAAGAGGCATGAAATAATCACATGCAAAGACCAAGATTCATGCTACAACATGTTAGTAACATTATTGGTATCGGGATTTTAAAGGGAAAGACAGCCGAGATCTTTCGAGTCTAAAAAACCCGATGGGATCCTAGCCGTTAATTTTGGCAGGATATCACGAGTCCGAGGAATGCGTGCTCGTCGACATCGCAAACGCTGAAACTCCGATGGTGTTTGGCTCTGGTCGCGCGAGGACAGGTCATATGGATCATGTTTAGCTGGTAGGGGCTAGCCCCTAGGAAAGGAGCTCATCGCACATCGGGATATCGGGGATCCCGGATATAAGGAACTCGCACACTCCAAACTCGCGAATCTCGAATTCCCGAAATCCCG
>JASDQU010104505.1:55487-66989 GCA_032191745.1 Picea mariana
CATTATTTATTTTCAAGCATTTTTAAGAGAAATTCTTGATTAAAAATTAGAAAATAATATATTTTACTTCATATATGGAAAGTGGATTGTTTTTGTGACATGTGTAGGTGCCAAGGAAGCTTCCAAGACACCTTTATGTGGCCTTGAATGATCAAATTCGAATTTGATAAGATAATAGATCATGATCTCATGGAGAAGATCAAGGACAAAAGAGGGTTATGTGTCTAGATGGTTGAGAGATGTATGGAACTAAAGAGAGATTAGTGGATCACATTTATGATTTTGTTATCATAGATCTTGTATAAATAGGAGTGTTACCTCCTTCATTGGTAAGCTTGTAATCCTAGAATTAGAAAGAATTGTAATCTAAGAGTTGGTTTTGGAGATTTTGAAATAAAGAATCATATTTTGCTTCCACATTTGAGTCTCCTTTGAAGTGGTGTGCTTGTGGAGTTATGGAGGGTCCCCATGGCCTCACTTGCATGCTGATTTGCTTATTTTAGGTATAACTTAATTTATGTTTTTGTTTGATTTCGGCTTTTAAAGTTTTGTTAAATGTTCTAATACTGGAAGGATCTTATTTGAAAGTGTTTTTGTAACAGAACCATAAGATCTCGGACAATTAGTAGATTTAGGTTTGTTTCATTTCAGCTCTTAAGTTTTGTTAAATGTTCTAATACTGGAAGGATCTTATTTGAAAGTGTTTTTGTAAAGAGAACCATAAGATCTCAGACAATTATTAGATTTAGGTTTGTTTCATTTCAGCTTTTAAGTTTTGTTAAATGTTCTAATATTAGAGGAGATCCTAAAATTCAGGTGTTCTTGTAAGAGAACCTTAGGGTCTTGACAATTGTTAGATCTAGGTTTGATTAGTTGTTGAAAGAGATTTTGATGAATATGTTCTTGTAAGGGAACTTTAAGATCTCGGACATATTATGAATCTTTCTAGATCTATATATTTTAGGTAGCGCTTCTAAGTTTACCTTCCCGGGTTGACATTAAATTAAACTCTGATTGACATCATCAATTAGAACTAAACAGACCTTCTTTGAGAAATGACAAGGAGAAGGTGGCTTTGATACCACTGATCTAGATTATGCTGAGAATGAAATGAGGGAAAAACAAAAATGTAGCAGAGAACACATAAATACAGTGAAACCAAACTTCTATTAATGAATAAGATAGAAAAACATTGTAGAACACAAACTGACAGAATGGGGTAGCTTATCTCTCAAAAGAAAAAGATGTTGGCTATGCTTCATTCACAACAAGCTTTACATCACACTCAATTTCATTCTTAAAGGTCCTCCTCCACCTTAATTATATATGAGAGAGTGAGAGGAGAACAATTTCCATGATGCATGTAGGATAAATTAGTCTAAGTTTATAAAATGACATAGACATGTAAACCACTAGGACTTCCTGAGTGGTCACCCATCCTAGTACTACTCTAGCTCAAGCACGCTTAACTATGGAGTTCTAATGGGATCCAACACATTAACGATATGTTGTAGGCATGTACATAAGACCACTAGGAAATCATTACATCAAGTTTATAATTAACAAATGAAGATGGAATTACATTCCATTCCCCATCAAAAGGGTGAATATCATGGTTTGTTAAAACCATAAGCTTGAAATGTTGATTCCATGGAAAAGGTGGATAGCCACCGAGATCCACCTGGATCATATATTTCCCTCAAAGAAGTGAAAAAGCAAGGACTGTGCATAGCGTACAACAAGTTGTGACAATTGAAGACATGCGTAGAAGTGTACTTAGAATTTACGCAACCCTCGACAACAAGAAAGTTGAGTTTTAGTCACACATGATCGAGGTGGAAGGTAAGATTAATGACCAACCCATTGCTATTTTAATTGACTTGGGAGCTAGTCATAGCTATTTAAATCTTGAAATGGTGGAAAGATTTCAATTGACAAGAAGCAAGCTTGGAAAACCTTGGTTGGTGTAGTTAGCTACAAGGGAAAAAAGGAAAATTAATGAGATGACAAGGCATGTCCAATGGAGATGAATTGACTGCACATGAAATATTATTTGAATATCATACCTTTGGGCTCGTATGATTTCCTCATTGGCATGGATTGGTTGGACCATGATCATGTTGTTCTAGACTATTATAATAAGGCATTTACATGCATGGATGAGCAAGGAATTTTGAGAATAGTTCAAAGCATTCTAAGATTTGTGACTATCAGAGAAATTCCAGCCTTGCAATTGAAGAAAAGCTACAGGAAAGTATGTTAATTGTAACGTCCCTGACCATCAACCCCACTGTTGGGCAATGCTACTACGTGAAACATTCTCATACATATATATAGAATTTGAATTAAATCAAATTAACACATTTTAACATGGAGTTACTATTGTCATACAGACTTAAATAGAATTAACAACAATTCAAACTTTCAACGGAATACATGATAACATTTCAAGACACAGACATGCATCACATATAAATTAAGTACATAATTAATAATTATCTTTGAAACTGGCGTAACACCACCAAATGCGTGTAGACCTTCCCAAACCTCCCAGCCTTAGACTGCGTTGCTCATCACTCTCAGCAGTAGGTCACCCCCAAGCTAGGAATAAGCTCCACCAGGAAAGGGAATCCTAGGCTAGGTAAGTTCAATAAGAAGTCACGCAGTTTATGAGGAAGGATTCTCTCCCAGGAGCCACTTATGCCCACTGCTCACAGACTCTCATTCCCCACATGCCTGTCCCACCCTAGGAGTATACACCTTCAATGTCACACAAGACAGTCCTTCGGCTGCTAAACCTCCCTTTCCTTGGGCTTCAACAATAGGCCGGACCAGAATTATCCAAGCTCTGTGGCAGCTATAGGACCCCTTCCAGGAGTTCCCCCTTCCTCCGCGCACTCTCTCACTTGGAGAGAGTCTCTCATAGGCCTGAGAACCTGCTTCTTCAACCACAACCACCTCTCTCACCTGGAGAGAGAGTTGAACACAGTCCTGACAACCTGTTTCTTCAGCTTCATTTCAGCACAAGGAGGACAACAATAAGGCTCAACAAGGAACAAATGATGGTAGAAATTCACACTCAGCCAAGGGACTATGTGGCCACAACATCCCACAGTTAAAACACACACAGCATAGAAAATTACAGTATGCTTAGGTTTCTCAGAAGACAACAACCCAAGAAGTTAAGCACGAACTTGGATTTGCAGGGTGGATAAACTGGGTTCACGGGACACAGAGGAGACATGGCTCAGTCCACAGTTTTTCCACTGTTTTTCAGAACTACGTGACAAGTAATCAACATAGAGGTCAAACACAGACTCTAATGGTTCATATGAAGGATGTGTTGACTTCTTAGGAAAACATCACAGTTCCGGGCTTCAGAGCTACGTGAGGCATGCAGAGATCAGATGCATAGACAACACAGTTCAGACAACCGACGGAAGAATGGAGGACGAACCGCCATCACAGCTCAATTCTTGGGTTAAATTAAATCTTCCTGGGCTGACACATGTCGCCCAAGAAGCTGCATGCACTCCATCAAGTATGTGTTCCCTTTTGCACACGTTGGAGCTGCATGCGTTGCCTCTCCCAGGATTTAGGATAAAATCATACCTTTCACACCACTTTGGAATAATAATAAATTATTATTCCCAAGGACTTAAGCCCTCAAGCTTAACCCATCTTCCAACCTTTCAGCCCCCTTTCCCTTACCCATTCTGTGGAATCTTAGTCCCCCATCACTCTTTCTTCGTGGTCGGTCGACACGCAGCGATGTTTATATATTATATTAATGATCTCCATAATTACATATACAAAAGCAGGTTCCTGGCCTTTAACTCCTAGGCTCTCTGTCCTAATAAACACATAAGCCCACCAGCTTATATACACTTGGCTCACCGGCCTATAAAACATATTTACAATACATAGACATAACTGGGGCATGTCCTTGGGGTATTACATTAATTATTTGTAATGCAGATGGAGGAGGCACCAATGGATAAAGTGGAAAGTGTTGAAGATTGTGCAATACTAAAGGAATTCAAGAATCTGGGGTTGCCACCGAAAAGGGATATTGAATTCTCTATAAATATGATGTCGAGAGAAACTCCTATATCCAAGACTCCTTATAGGAAGAGTACGCCATAACTAAAGGAGTTGCATATGCAACTTAAAGAGATTTTGAAGGAAGGGTATATATGCCCAAGTGTGTCACCTTAGGGTGCACCAGTTTTGTCCATGAAGAAGAAGGATGGTACGCTGAGACTTTGTATCGATTTCAAATAGTTGAACAAGGTAATAGTGAAGAACAAGTATCATTTTCCAAGGATATCTGACATGTTTGATAAGTTGAGGGGCACAAGGATATTTTTCAATATTGGCCTTAGATATGGATATCACCAAGTGATAATAAAAGAGGAATAAATCAGCAAGACTTCCTTCAGAACAAAGTATGCTCATTATGATTTTATAGTAGTGCCATTTGGGTTGTCAAATGCACTAGTTGTCTTCATGTGTTTAATGAATGTAATTTTCAGAAATTATTTAGATAAGTTTGTCATTGTATTTATAGATTACATACTTATTTACTCAAAGTATGAAGAAGAGAATAGGAAACACTTGAGGATGGTGTTGCGGGTATTGAGGGAGCATCAACCTTATGCAAATTTGAGCAAGTGTTCATTTTACCAGAGGAAAATTCATTACTTGGGTCATATCATTTCAAAGGAAGGAATAGTTGTGGACCTAGTGAAGATAAAATCCATTGAGGAATGGCCAACACCAAGAAATGTCGCAGAAGTGAGATCCTTTATGGGACTAGTAGCGTAGTACAAAAGGTTTATTGAAGGATTCTTAAAGATTGCACATTCAATCACATTCCTGCAGAAGAAAGGTGTGTGATTTGAGTGGACCCCAGATTGTGCAAGGAGTTTTCAATGCTTGAAGAGTTTGTTGACAAGTGCACCATTTTTGAGAATTTTTTATCCAGATACAGACTTTGTGGTGTGCATGGATGCATGCAAGTAAGGACTCGATGGATTCCTGAGTTAGAATGGATAGGTGGTATGTTATGAATCAAGGAAGTTTAAGGAGAATGAAAGGCTCTATGCTTCTCATGATTTAGAATTGCAAGCTATAGTGCATGCCTTGAATATGTGGCGACATCATCTCATGGGTAAAATATTTGATCAGAGAATAGCCCATTGTGGTTTGAAATATTTGTTTGGACAACCAAGTTTAAATACCAAAAAAAGTAGGTGGTTAGAGTTCTTTAGTGAGTATGACTTCAACATAAATCATATCAGAGGAAAATAGAACAGGGTGGTTGACGCACTCAGTGGGAGAGTGCATGAGATGCATGCTACAACCATTAGAAGGTACCAGAAAATTAGTGTGACCGAATTTTAGAAATTTCCAAATCAGATCTATGATATGTGAACATAAAGGTGAACTTACAATAGGGTATGTCACAACAAAAAGTTGAAGGTTATGAGTTGAGAGAGGATGGGATCCTCATGTGTAGGCGTCGATTCTATGTGCCAAATGATTAGTAGTTGAAAAGCCTGATATTTTCAAAGATGCATAAGGTTCCTTATGTTGGACATTCAGGCTATCAAAAAAAAAAAATCCCAATCAAGAAGCAATAATATTGGCCAGGTATAAAAAAAGAAGTTGTTGATTTTATTATTAGATGTCTTGAATTTCAGAAGGTCAAGGTTGAGCACAGTCATCCATCTAGTTTGCTACAGTCTTTTCCCATTCATGAATGGAAGTGGGAAGTTGTGACCATGGACTTCATAACTAAGTTTCCTAGAACTGCTAAGCAACATAATTCTATTATGGTGGTGGTGGACAAGCTTACTAAATCTTCCCATTTTATTTCAGTGAAGTCAACGCACATGGAATTCGACATTGTTGAGATTTACATGCGAGAAATTACCAAGCTACATGGTGTACCGAAGACAATTGTGTCTAACAGAGATTCCAAGTTCACCTCAAACTTTTGGAAAAGGATATTCTAAGGATTTGGAACAAAACTGAACTTTAGCACATGATGTTACCCTGAGACAAATGGTCAAACAAAAAGAGTAAATTGGGTGATTGAAGATATGTTGAGGATGTATGTGATGGATAAGCCATGAAAATTGGAAGACTACTTACGTTTGGTAGAGTTTGCTTACAACAATGGATATCAAACATCTTTAAAGATGATTCCATTTGAAGCACTCTATGGTAGAAGGTGAAACATGCCTGTTAGTTGGGATAACCCAGTAGACCACGCAGTGGTTGGGCCAGATCTGCTCTGGGAAATGGAAGAGAAGATGGTAAAGGTAAGGAAAAATTTAAAGAATTCCCAGGATAGACAAAAAAGCTGCGCAGATAAAAGAAGAACCCACTGAGAGTTTAAAGTGGGTGATCATGTGTTTTTGAAAGTCAAAGACAGACATAGTTCCCTGAAGTTGGGTAATTTTTCTAAGTTGGCAACACGCTATTGTGGGCCATTTGAAATCCTAGAGAGGATTGGTCATGTCGCTTATATTCTTGCATTTCCTACATCCTTGTGTATTCATAATGTTTTCCATGTTTCATTTCTTAAAAATTATGTACCTGATGCTAATCGTGTCATTGATTGGAATGTGATTCAGGTGGAGCGAGAAGGTGATTTCTGAGTGTGACTAATTTGCATATTGGACTGGAAATTCAAGCGGCTCTGGAATCAAGTCATGGAGTTGGTAAAGGTCCAATGGACATGGTACGGTCTTGTGGATGAAACTTGGGATCATAAGGATAATATGCAGGCAGAGTATCCTCATCTTTTTGAAAATGTTTGAAGTTTTGTATGAATATGTGTATATAATGCATTGAGGGAAATTCATAAATAAGGGGGACGTGAATGTAATGTCCCTAATCCGAACCCCATTTGTAGTTGCGCATATAGGATGGTGAGCCATTTTGGTTTTGTACGCACCTGAGTAGTGTGCAATGTAATAATCCATATAGGTTGGTGAGTCATTGTCAACAACTGAAAATGTAATGTACATATAGGCTCGTGAGTCGTTGGTACCAATTTTTGATTTTCCGTGCACCTGTGGAGTGTGTGAGGCTTGTTATCAAAGAAACGGTGCACACATTCCATAGTATTGCACATACCTGATCTAGTGCATATGGATTTCACATCAAGGGAGGGGGCGCATATTCCATAGTGTTGTGTGCACAAAAGTAAGTACACGGGAATCATTCTGATGTGTGTGTGTGTGTGTGTTTTGAGGTCGAGAGCTTGTGTGACTATTGGGATGTTGAGCCAAGACACAAATAGGCCAGTGTGCATATTCTTGTCAAGTGTATCACACTCAATTTATTAATATATTACATCGTTACGCACAGACTGAATCAAACAAAAAGAGACGGGGGGATGAACTCCACCGAAAAAGGGAAAAGGGAGGAATATTTTAATAATATTTCCAAAAAGTGTAACTTTACGAATATATTATTTATCCTAAGTTCCTGAGGGATGTGAAATAAGTCACCAAGTGGATAAAGTAAATTATGAAGGTGACAAGTGTTGAGTTAAAGGCATGCAGTTTACATTGTTGGCATTAGTGTAATTCAGGGGAAGGTCACTCATTCAGAACCCTTTAGACAAAATTTCCTTTGTGAAGGAATGTGTATTTTGATGTAACTTATTTTCATTTTTCTTAACCCTTTGCTTGGGAAAATCTTGGCATGATTGAAGAAGTGGGTTTCCAGACTCATAGTTTGTCCAAGAGGTGGGTTTTCAGGCCCGTGAGCAATCTCTCTAGGTGAGAGATTAGCTGGGAATTGTTCCCTGGTGCATAGGGAATTAGTTGCAGTGCTTTAAGACTTCCTGATCCATCCTGTTGTTGAAGCCCTGAAAGGGAAGTGGGGTAGTCGAATGACTGTTGATAAAAGAAGGGGCACACTTCCTGGGGTGGGAAAAACATGTGGGGAATGAGGGGTTGTATAATAGTTGCAACAGTCAGCACCATGGATAGAGAAATTTCACTAATTGTTAGACCATAGATTGGTACTAGAAGTCCTTTTTCATTAGTAGAGTTTGAGCCCCAGCTCATGGGTGAACCTTTGTTGAAAGATTGTAAGTGACAGAGTCTATGGTTGGGAGGAACGTCTGAGTCATGTGCGTAGTTGGTGAATTGTTTAAAAGATAAGCGTTATTATGTCCTTGTATATTTACTGCATGTTCATTACTTGTATTGGTTATGGTCTATCTCTTGTATGATAATACATGTGAATAATGGTTGTTATTTTGTTTAATGTTGTTTATTCATGTAAGTGCAATATGTTAATTCTATTTAGTAGTTGTACATGGTGTGTATTAGTTGATAAGTAATTTATGTTAAGATAATCCTGGTGAATGGTCAAAAACTTTCTGAGTGAGGCTAGGAGTGTCGTGCGCGCGGAAAGTGGCCAATGTTCACAATTGGATGGATTTATTGTGTGTGTAGGAAAGTAGTATGTGCATGCAGGAAATAAGGACTTGCCAAGGGAGTCAGTATGGTTATGTGCATGGTGGTATTCATGTGCTCTGTATTAGTATGTGCACAATAGTGTTCACATGTTCATAGTGGGTTATACACACAGTAATGTTGGTGTGATCAGCATGTTGGTGCGTACAATTTTATTAATTTGTACTTCCATTGTTATAATTCATTTAATCAAGAAAGAGTGTGGTGTGGCATGAACCGGTTTGGGTTGTGTGCATTTCCTCGAGTGCTTCCGTGTAGTCTAAATGTTAACTGCGCACTAATTTTATTGAGGTAACATTGCTCAACAGTAAGTCACAGACATTACTTGAGGTATCATACTTGAAGTTGGGAGAGTTTGTGTGACGGATCCCAGCCTAGGTGGTTGGGGACGTTACAATGATGCTTCTTTGATTGTCTACTATGACCACAATTATGGAATTCCACAACCAATTTGCATTTGCTATCACTAGTTTGACTAAAATCTGGGCACTCTATAAAAAGATATATGATTTGCAAACTCTGTGGTTTCCACTAAAAAACCTTAAAACAATTGATTTAAATAAGCGATAACTCCACTTATCTAACTTCCATTTGGACAATTTGTTTTTGAAATTGTGTTTTTTTTAGAGGAACTCAAATCTACAGTTGTATTCTTCATATTCCGCACAAAAAGTTTGATAAATTGATCTGAATGCTACCATCCTCTTTTTCCATTGAAAAAATTGCAAAAAGAAAAAAAATCCTCCACTTTATGCCCAAGAAAGAGATTTTATACCACTTGTAGTGAACCTTGATATATAAAAAATAAAAAATAAACCTTAACTTGAGAAATAAATCCTTAACTTCAAAAATACCACAATACATCCATAGAAGATTAAACATAGGAATGTAGAGAAGAACCCTTAAGGTAGGGTAACACCATCAAATACTCCTTAAGGAAGGACCCACTCCACAAGACATGCTTTCTACAACCACAATATGCTTCACAAGACATCCCACTGCATTGGTTCTATTTCTTTATATTTTTTATCTAACCTCCTAGGAACTTTGTCGTAGGTGGAAACTTCTAGTAAGCCTTCTTAAAAGTATGATTTCACTTTCTATCTAACCTCCTAGGAACATTCTAGTGAAGGATTTTTTTAGTAGGTGGAACCTTCTAGTAATCCTTCTTACAATTATTACTTTCCATGCCCAAGAAAATTCTAGGTGACATTAAAACATTCCCATGGATACATTCCCAAGCCAAGTGACCATTGACAAAAATTATGGCCATCAAGTCTTTTTTCAATTCCAACAAAGTCAAATACTTGTCAAATATTATTTCATGTTCCTTAACCATGGTTGTATCTACAGGATTCGAAAAATCCAATCTAGAAATGATTGTGCTCTTAGGTAGAACCTTGAAATTTGTATTCCCTTTGTTTCCCTTTTTGACAACCTAAGTCAAATCATCTACATCAGAAGAGGTTAAGGCCTTTTGAGTTTATTTAGTTGAGGTAGTACCCAAAGGTGAGACAGTTGATTCAACCTTGGCCAACAAGGGGAATTCCCTAATCATATGGTTAGGACTCTAGCAACAAAAATAAGTATTTGTAAGTTTAAGATACATATTGGATTTATGGATAAATTTTAGACTGAACGATATAAACACATGTTCACAAAGGTCTTTGTACATGTTGACTTCAATATAGACTTGCTTCTAAGTGAAAGGGTTAAATAATGTTGGGGCTCATGGAAAATGAATTTCCTAAGGGGAAATGAAATGTGCTTGTTAAAATCTCATTATTGCATGGGAAGGCCCATGAATTCAACCCAGGCAAGACAATAACATTAAGAAGATTCATCAACCAAGAAGTTTTCATATCGCTTAGGTGAAGCCAATAGGGTATTATGTAACATTTAGAGGCCACATGTGACTACATCATAAGCACAATGCTCTTTTGTGGAGGAAAATTGAATGAATCCATTTTTCAATCTTCTAGTAGTCAAAAAAATCTAGTGGTAGGACTCTTAAGCTTCTTTAATCCTGGACCAAATGGAAAATTGAGGATGAAATCTACTATACAATAAGCTGTCAAGGTTCAATGTTTAAGGTCATCACAAACAAAAAAATATTCATTAACATGAATAACAATAATGATTTCATTTAAAGGAATCACAGTGCCTTGTCGCAAACTCTCAAAACAAACTTGTGAAGAACCTTCCATGCACCATTTCATTCTTTGATAATACCTTTTATATAAATCTTTGTAATGTTTGTGGTGGAGTGGCCAACTACCCCCTCAAGCCTTATGGTAGCAAAGCTAGGTCCTCCAAGCCAAATCATAACAACGAAATATATCAAATTTAGTTATATCACCAATTTGATGATTGGTAAAAGCAACCAAGACACTCCAACTCTTTAGATTAAATACACAACTTTTCCCTGGAGAGATCTCTTAACATCCTCATATTTTCACTTTGAATAAATTATGTAATAGTGATTTAGTAAGAAAAAATGTTTACACTAATTATGATGAAGACATAATATATTTATTTTCTATTTTCATGATATAGATATTTTTATGATGGTTGGATTAAAGTAATGATATTTATATTTTTTAATCTTATTTATAAATTAAAGAGACTACAAACTCACCATACCACACTTCATAAAATATACTTGCAAAAACTTCAATGAAAAATCCGACAATATAAAATGCTCTAGTGAAGAAAACCTCTTTATTAACAAGGCTTGCATGGCAACGCAGTCCCTGCGGAGTTAGTTGGGAAATACATGTTGAACAATGAAACTTAATATAACTAAATGCACAAGTAATAAATATTTTTTGTCAAAAGATAATAATTGAGGGTTGTTTGTTATTCAAAATGTATAATGAACCGTAAGCTCAATGGAACTATAATATTCATAAATATAATAATAAATAATATATTAGATAATAAATATAATAATGCATAATAATAAATACATAGTACAACTTTTTATATTTAAATGTGG
>JASDQU010104505.1:71178-83519 GCA_032191745.1 Picea mariana
CGCTATATCTTTCCAGCAGGTAAATTCTGTCACTGAAAACAGCAGAGGAGAGCCATGTGGAGGATGCGCTTGCTTTGAATTGGTATGGCAGCGGATCCAACAACTCCCAGACACCTGAATTCAAATCTAGCATCTCGGCGCATAATGGATCAATTTCTTCGCCTTCAAAATCACAGACCCCCCCAACAACGAATATATGATTATAGGCAGGACCTCCAAGGTAGCAGACCACGGGCTGTTGATGCCTCCAACAGCTCATGGAAGCGCTCTCCACCCATTCACATTTCGGATTTAGAAATCTCAAAGTGTAGTTAATACGGCGCCCTGCGGGGTAGAATAAAATCCCATTCCCTTCCTCAACATTCATCATAACGCTACGCGCCTCATGAGGCTCTTCTAATTTCTTGGAGTCGATTGCTTCATGCAGACCGATACGATTCCACCTCCAGGCCAGCGGATCGAATCCTATTACTCGATTTTTGGCAGGGAGGAGGCTCCTTGATTGCCTCAGAACAAATAACCAGGGCTTCGACGCGTGAATGGAAGAAGAAACTGAGCGTAGCAAATGGCTGGAAGCGATGAAAGAGTGCCATTCCTTGCAAACGAGGGCCGCATTCAAAAGATCTGTAATGGGGAGAGAAGCAAGAATTAACTCGATCACCTCATCTGTTAGCAGCGAAATACACGGTGGCGATCCCTCAACATTATCCATCGAAATTCACGACTTCTCCTGTAACTGATTCAATGAATTGGTAGTCAGTACAAAGATCAATTGTTTGACATCTTGCTCGGTTGGAGGAGAGAAATAGTACAATAGGTTTTTTCGACATCAACAATTATATAGTTGTCAGATATGTATATTTCATTTACGAACTTTAATTATAAAAAAAACCCTAATTAGAATTTTTACGAACCTTAATTATAAAAAAAACCCTAATTAGAATTTGTAATGAAATTAACCTTTCGACATTCATCAACTACAATCATGTGACTGTGCTAATATATCTTATAAATCAATAATATATGAATCGGTATTATAACCTAGTCATGATCGTCATTTTCCCACACTTGATCTTACAAAGGTTTGTAGCAAAGATTTTTTGGTATTCTTTTGTTGTTAAATGGACCATGACATCCACTTACTAAATTAATGCACCACCAACAACATCATTTAGGGCATTAGTACATGGTGCACATAGCATTTAATGGAGCTTTGGCATTCATATTTCCAAATAGTTTTATGATGCTCCAAGGGTTGCAAAGGACACGTCATTAATGGTGTGATTGTATATTCGATGTGCATTGTTTGTGGTGCACCATTATATATATCATGTACACCGTTTTTATTTTTAATTGAAACAATTTAATTCTGGCGCTTCTAGAATATATCACACATTATAACACATTGAACATATATTGTAATAGAGCACCTATATGATATTGCCCCACCATATAAACCACTTTTCCACTTAAAGGTTCATCCATTCCCGCGTATAACACATATTTACAATGCACATTGTTAACATTGTGCCAATATATGTAATGCATGTTTTTTTTCTAAATGACACTGCAACCATAAAATAGTGGCGCACTTATCCATTTGGTATGGAAGCATATCATTAGGGTAATAGAAAAAGAAATTTCTATGTTCAGTTTTACTCACTTTTCAAAAATTTTAAGTATACCATTATTTGAGTAATAGAAAAAATAAATTTCTATGTTCATTTATACTCTTTTTTAAAATTTTCTTAGTGATTCTCTACATTCCAATCACACATAATCCCTTACAACTCATCTTTCCATGGGCTCACTGTGTTTATATAATATTTCTCTTCATTCTTCATTTGTGGCAGAGTAGGATTCCAAAGTTCACCCTAAAAAACCCACTAGAATCAAATCTATGGGGCATGGAGCATGAAGACAATAAGGAATTTTTTACTCATTTTAAAAAGTTACACTTTTGTTTTTCTTTATTCTATTTTTAGAGGAAAAATGTTTTTTTTTGTTTAGTTTTATTTAAAATTTGGAGTGTACTTTTTCATAGTGTGCAACACTAATGGGTGGACCCTACACTAAAATCATGCATTGTGTTGCAATGTTGCAGATCATCGATGGTTTGTGCATGGTTACCCACACTGAAATGGTGCATTGTGTTATAGTGTTGTGCACCATTAATGATTGGTGCATGTCTACCTGCATCAAACATGGTGTGTTCCATATTTAATCTATGCAATATCCCTAGTTTTAACCCTTGGATTATAATAGACTAAATAAGGTATTATTTGTAATAGGTGGGTTATGTGATTGGTGTCAAGCCAAGAGGGTTGAGTTGTAACTACCCCGTAATGTAAAATGTAAATATGATTTGTAAGTATTCCTAGTTTGGATCCCAAGATAGAGGGCATGTCGAATGAATGGTTATGAGTTCAAGTTGTGGGCTTGGTTGTGGTGTTATGTTTAAATGTTATAAAATATAAGCATAATGAATAATATAATAACACCAAAAACGTTTCTCAAGGAGAAATAAGGGTGGATAAGGGTATGTGAGAAGGGAAGAGGAAAGGGGTCCTTCAGAAGAGAAAAACATTAAAATAATGCTCCCACTTGTCCTTTAGTGGAGTAATACTCCTTTTTCCCATGCTTTATTAAAATATCTCACCTACCTTTGGCTTATGTTTACTAAGAAAATCTCTCACGTCCTTGGGGAATGCACATATTCCTCACGCATGGGAAAAATGGAAAGAGGGATAAATTTTCTAAGATAGGTCTATTCTCCCACTCCTCTTGCTTCAAAGAGCTAGGATATCCTCTCACATGGCTACCATTTTCTGCGACCAACATAAGAAACATGTGATCTTGAGAGATGATCGAGTTTCCAAGCTAGAGGGGTTTCAGATGGAAGGAGAATGAATCAATTATGTTTGAAGAGAGAATCAATGGTTGTAGAGTGAGCATCGAGAATGGGAAGCTTGAAATCCAACTACCCACTTCTCTAAACTAATTGTTTGTTGCAAATGAACCAAGGTCTAACAATGTCAGGTATTCCCTAAGAGTAATTAGCAACTCAGACTCTTCATTCCTACATTGGATCAAGGAGCCTTGATGAATTATTGAGGGACTATATGTAAGAAAAATAAGATCTTGAACTTACGTTGTGTTTGGCTGAGAGGAAGAGATATGTGGCTGATTAGAGGTTGTGTGAGATTCATAAAAGAGTATCGTTGAGAACAATTATGGTATGTGTTTAGCTCTCATTGTTTTTTTGGTATTGTGGATTAGGTTGAGTGAGGAACAAATCCAAATAGCCATCATTTTACCTCACGGTCTCATAGCCTAGCTTCGGGGTGCAATATACAATAGGATCCTACGGTTGGCCAGTCAATCGCTCCTTTGTAACCAATTTGGTGGACAAATTCATCTTAAAGATAAGCATCGATCCTTATATTTTATGGTTTATTTATTTGTTCATATTTATGTCAATTAGATATGTGAATTTTGTTGTTGTAGCGATTTATGTTAAGGGAATGACTCTAACTAATTGAAATGTTGTGAAAAATATTGATTGTGAATCATGGTTGGATTTTTGTTGCAAATTCTAGTTATACAATGTTGATTTTGCATCTATTGTTTAACTGCATATGAATTGTGGGTTGTGTGGATGTTCAAGGTCAAATTGGTTCACATTTGAGAAATCCATCTAGTTAATGGTGGAAGGAATTTGATTTTGTTCCTTGATGCCCAAGAGAGGTGAGTTCAGGTATGCTATAGATTGGTATTGGAGCTCAACTATAACATTTGTCCATTATGGGAAGATCATATGAATTGTTGATTGAATTCACCATTTTATGCTAAATGTTTGAATACAGGGCTAAGTGAGCATTGTGGTAATTATTTCATGTTGAAAGCTAATAGTGGTAAGTTCATTCATGAGACACACGATCCAAAATCAACACCATGGATTTGGGCATGATCATGGAGTAAATATGGTACGACTAAAGAGGTCCCTATTTCAATACTTAGGAAGTTTCTAGACCTACAACATTCTTGGTGAGGTCTAGGTTTTAAATATTAACTAATGCATAATCCTATAGCTTATGATAATGGTGAAGCATTCATCTCAATATAAGGAAATATGTATTATGCACATGTAGTAGACCAAGGGTTCAAGGCATCAAGCCAATAACATATTTGGTTCAAGCAAGGAAATTGTAATAGAAAATTTCATAAGTTTCAAAATATGTCAATTGAAAAAATGATGTAGGAGCACCCATAACAATACAGTTTGATTTTCTAGAAAGGGTGAGAGTGGAAAGTTGAGAATCTCATATTATGACTCATTTTCCTTGGAGAATAAATTCCAAAGGTTTTCCCCTTGAATGTTTTTCAAGTGTTGGTAAAAGAGGGAATGTTCCTAACAATGGAAAGCAGGTTGGCTCAATGCCATAGATTATAGTTGTTTTGTAGTAAAAATGGGATGAGATCTAGTTTGAACGTTATGGATTCCTTTTAGTTATGATTGGTCTTTCATTGCATGGTTGATTCAAATATTATTCATGCCTTAAATCCTATCTATTCATATATTTTTGAATTCATTGAATTTTATATGAAGAATCATCATGTGATAATAAGACTTTTAAGAGTGTGCTTACCTACCACTCAATGGCAGGATTAATTCCAGATCGAAATTTAGGATCTCTCTGCGAGTTGCATAGTCCCAATGTGTCACTAGATAGTCAATATTAAATCATTATCAATGACCAAATTCCAACACGTGACTTTTGGAAGAAGGTTGAGTTGGGTCCTCAGAAATCCCCACTTAACCATCAAGATTTTATGAAATCAATGGTATGTGATAGTATGAGTGGAGTCCTGAAATAGGAGCACCCAATTTCTCACATCCAATGAGAATATGACACATAGAAAAAGACTCTTGGTCCAAAATGTTAGTCATACCCATGAGGAAGTTGAAATGAGAGGGATATGAGGGCATATTATAGTGAACAAATGGATTCATGCTACCCCTCAGAATGTGATCATAGGGATGTAATACCCCCAAGTGAACACACTACTAAAAGGGGGAAGGAGGAGAGTGGATTCATTACCCATTGTTATGGATAAATTGAGAAACCCTGGGGTAAGACAAAAGAGGGTGGAAAAACCACTAGGTTAATTGGGACCTTAGGATCTTGTTAATGATAACCTATGGATGTATGTTATTAGGATATTTTAATTAGGTTTTAGATCAAGTTTTATCAACAAATTAAATAAGGAAAGAGATTTAAATAACCGTGGTTAATTAATCAACAATTCCTTTAATGAGATAGAAATCCTAATGCCAGAAATGGAAAGAGAAGAAGGAATATGAATCACCTTGAATTTGATACTATAGATAATGAATCTACTTGGGATGAAGTGGATAGCTATGACAATCCTCCAAGAGTGATCCATGTCCTGAAATGGCCTACACTCTCAACTCTAAATTCTTTCAAGAGAAGAATTTCTCTAATCACCAATACAAAGATATGTATATGCAAAATAACTAATAAACACTAAATCTACTACTGTAAAGATAAATCTATAAAATATGCAGAGTAGAGAGACATGGCTCCCTTAGTGGAGATGATACATCCATTGAACTAGCTTTGATGGAACCTCCCTTCGCATTTTAGGGTTGATACTTTCAAGGTATGAGTGGAACTATACCAATGAAGATGGTTGGGGATGAATCAATAAAAATTGCAAGGTTGGATTGAAGCTAGCCAAAGGAGGTCCTTGTAGAGCTCTTGTATATTTTAGGTGTAAGACACAACCCTTGGGGTTTGAGATAAGTGTAAGGAGTTTAGTCATAAATTTGAGTGTGTACCTGCAAATTATGGTTTTCAAAGATAAAGAAATTGGAAGCGTCGAAGAGTTTCAGATGAATTAAATTGTATAAATAGGAAATGGAGTAGCCTAAAGGTGTCAGAGAATGTTGAGTTAGCTATTGTATGGTTCGAGCCATACATAACTATTGTACCACATATGTTGACTTGATGTCGTAGATTTGGTATAATGATATCATGGGCTCTTAGGCCCAATTCGACTCTTTGTTACATGACTTGTAGATTCACAGTGGTGGTACCCTATGGAAACCCATAGTACACGTAGTGCCAATAGATCATCTAGATTTTTGCTAATTTGAATAAACTTGAATCTATAAATAGTAAGTCCCAAACAACTTTTAGCAGCCATAGGCCCAAATTAAGGCATTCTAAATGGGCATGTTCACAACTAGGGGATTTTATTCCCATTTGGACCCATGAAGTAAGGTATTTCCCCAAATGGGTGCCCTAATGGGTCAAAGTGAGTCAAACCAGTGACAAAGGAATAGAGACCAAAGGGGAAAGGGCACCTAAGGAACTAAGTGTTATATATCCTAGTGATGACCCACATCTAATAATGTGAGAGGGATTGTAGGAAGTCGCTCCATCACATTAAAGTATAAATTGAGAGGACATTGTATCATAATTGCGTAGTTCACATATGAATTTGGCATAGGGGTGGATTGCACAAGGCACCTCTTGGTGAGTAGGTGTGTGTGAACACATAAGCGTGAATCTCATGTACTACATTTTCCCACCCTTATAGGAGCTACTGTAAATAACAAAGGAAAAATAGTTAGTTGCAAGGTAGGAGAGAAGCAAGCAAGTTCAAATGAGTGATCTAGAGGTCCTTGAAGCATGAGCCAATGCCTTGATTCCATGAGAAATCCTCCATCATTTGAACCCTAATATACCATAATACATGTGAAGGCCCACACACCCTAAGTATTGGTGCAAGGTGAAGCCACAAGGGTTTCTTAAGTATTAGTATGCTATTAAGAAAACAATAGAAAAAAGATAAAGAAAGGTCAAAAAGAAACATATGCATGCCAAGAAAGGATGTCGAGATAAGGGAACAATAAATCTTAGTTACTATGTAAGAATCATACGAATTAAAATATGAAATATAAATGAATATATTAGATAATGAAAAGTAAATTTAGCACATGTAAGTGATATAATAACTAAACTATGAGATTTAGAAATAACCAACTTCTGATTACCATGTTGTGAAAAAATAACTAGAACATGTAATAAAGAATGAAAAAATGAAATAATGAATAAATGAAGGAAAGGGGAAGATACCTTCACTTACCTATATTAAATATTTGATTACATAGGAAAACGTTGAAATGGAATAACTACCTACATCACAAAGGTTCATGTCTTTCCTCAAGTGTGGAGGGGATAATGACACTGACTCTCAAGGATGAGATAAAGGATAGATGGAATGGAAGAGGAGAGAGGTGATGATGCTAGGATGATATAACAAAGGAAATATAAGGAAGGAATTGAAATTAGCATGGCATTGGAAAAGGCATGAGGCGAGATACATTGGTGAAGAGTTGATGCAAGCACAAGAGGAAAATTACATAAATCTAGGGCTTGATGTGGGAAAAGGAGGCGACATACACTAACATGGGATTGTTTTTTTCATGGAGGTGCCATAGACCAGTCAAGGACATAGTATGAGTCCCATGTGACATATGGTAATCGAAAGAGTGTAAGCATAGATGTGACATACATCATCGTGTGTGGGTAGAGGAGGAAACATACATCAAGAGGGAGTTTATGTGAGTATATTAGGTGACATATGCTAACATAGGATTATCGTGGTCGTGGAGGTTCCATATACTATTCAAGGACATAGTTGTGTAAGTTTCATGTCACATGGTAATATTGAGAGAACAAACATATATATTACATATGTCAACATGGGGTTGAAATGAGAATAGGAGGAAACATATTCTATCACAAGGTTAATGCAAGAAGAATGGAAGACAATGACAAATGGTATACTATCAAAGGTAAAGGAATCGAAAACGAAGACATCAATGACAAAGGAGGGGATCCAAAGTTGTATGATATGAAATGTGACCAAATTAGGGGGACATATTAGGAGAGAGATCAAGGATGTGATAGTTAATCCCAATTAGGGAAAATTCATCTCAATGAGGATCATACTTGAGATCATGACATAGAAAGGATCAAGTTATCGATAACACAACCAAAGAAAAGGGAGAAAATAAGGCATGGGAGAGGAGCTTGCGAAGAGAGGTGAGGATTTCCCCAAGAGAATAGGGAAATAGGGAAATTAGAAGAATATATGATAGATCATGGGAGGCCATGAAGAGAGGAATGCGAGATGAGAAATAAGGAGGAATAAGCAATACTGATATAGGAAATGGCCAAATTTGATGATGATATATCCAAATTGGCCCCAAAAAGGTCCCATCTAGGATGGAGATTCATTGAAGTTAATAAATCCAAATTAAAACATGGGACCATTTCAAGGTTAGCAAAATTCACCTCAAACTACCAACATAAATCTAAGGAAGGAGATGAAAAATAAGAGAATGTGAGGAAGAGGAGGGGTTGGCCCAGTTAGGTTGGGAGAGGCATGAATATGAAGGAAGGGAAGGATCAAGTGATCTAAAATAGCTTAGAGGAGGAATACAATTTATGTGAAGGTGGACATAAGAAAGGGTGAGAAGATAAGAAGTCATCACTAGAGGCTAACCACTCATGATGTTTAAGGTCTCCTATAGAAGGTTCGGTCTTTATGTCTTAAGGAGTCATGTTGAGGGATCCTAGAAGGTAAGAGGGGGGTTCAAGGGTATTTGGGGTAGATATCCACAACTATCACCAAAGTAACCCCGCATAGGGTAAAGTAAGCAAAAAGGGATGGCTTGCTTGATTATCGAGATAACCAAACGAGCCAATAGATTATGCATAGAGGGGTTTAATGATATTGAAGTCATTGTTGTTTTTTTTGGTGGAATATTTGTTTTAATTGAACTATAAAATGGTTATATATATATATCATAAGTGGTTATGTCTATTTGAAATTATTGAATTGATGATAGTGTGGAAGTATAAGGGATTTTAGTGAGAATTTCAAGAAATTGATTGAGATAAGTATTGTTATTGGATAAAGTGGGTTTTTTCCTCAAGAGTAGTTTTTTCCCATTGTAACTTGTGTTTCCATTGTTTGGGATGATTTATCTTATGTTTTAGTAAATTATGAATTACTAATGAGATGATTTTTTATGATTGTATGTGAATAACTAAATGCATTTCTTATATGTTAAACTCAATTAGGACGACGACTATATTTATAGCCAACATTTGGGGGCAATTTTGAATCATAACTCTGTATCAAATTCCAAGGAATGATACCACTAAATACATCAATATGGGTAGACTTGATAAGGGAAAGGATCATGAACTTATTTTGAGATTGTTTGACTTGGTCTTCTTATTGGCGATCAATGGTTTATTTTGAGATATATATATTTTCTATGTTAGATGATCTCTTTTATTTAGAGGCCTTTGGGGAAACATATTTCTCACTTGATTTGAAATCCTTTTAAAAATTCCCATACTCGTGGAAAATTTTAAATTCAAAAGGTAGTTGTTCATAATCCAGACACTAGAGGAATCACTAACCTACGCAATCTATCTTCACTACTTTAAGAACGAATTTTTCCACATCGATATTGACACAAATTATTGCACAAGAGAACTATCCAAATTTGGATTCTTCTTTATCTATGTATTTGTTGATAGAGCTTCAAATGGAAGTTAGGGTTTGGTCATCCCACAAGACTAGAGGGACGTGTGGAACTCTCACCCATACTAGGACTATCGAGGGGATTTCTACTTATGGGTTGAAGTCAAGGGACGATGATTCAGGTACATGCCCCATGGTCTCATGAAATATGGGTTTCTTCGTAATATAATATATCTATTTCTTTCATTTCAAAGAGAAATGCATATAGATCTTTTCCATAGAAAAAGGTCTACAATTGAAATTTGATCAGTAGGTGCCATGTTTTTACAACCACATTTCCATTAAATGACGGGATGGTCATATTATAGTGAATTGTCCCACCAAATCCCTTTATGTGAACATGAATTCTTTCTTAATAAGATATGGATGCAAGAATTTAACACTTGAATTTTCATCCAATTTCTTCATGTATCTCCTTATGGTCGGATAGGATGAAGCCACCTTCTTTACTATGTCTTGGAAGGACACACCTTCAAAGGAGAAGGGGGAGGAATTAGAGGAACCCCTACCTCCTATTGCTACCATTGATAAACAAAACACTCTCTTGGAAACACTAATATTCCATAGGCAGTATTACACATCCAGTTTCTTACCATATAACATGCACTTAGCCATTATTTACTATTATTGGTAACCCTAATTATCTTGGAAATTTAATTAATATATATTAATAAGTTTACATAAGGTTATAAGTCTCACAAAATCATTTTATCCTGAAGATGAACCAAAGTGTAGTTCGAAAATTGAATATGAAATTAGCAAATGTAGTTATTTCTAAAAGTTCTCTACCAAACAATTCTTCATGCAAAAGTTGGAAATCAAAAACAAAATTTGTGTATATTATTAAGTTTATTAATGTTTTATAAAACAATATAATTATGTTTTCTTAAGTTATATATTGCACTTACTTTAAATTGCATAATTAATTATATCATGACAAGATAGTAAGGATGATTGTGACGTTTACTATCCCCTATGTGTAACATCCTGCTCTTGTGTGCATTGAACAAACTTATTCTTTGAGGACACTTGATTGCAAGTGATCCAAATTATTATACTATTGGCCATTTGATTATGATTATGAGGCATTATGGATATGTTACTTTGTGTGTTTACATAGAAAGGTGCTATTGACTAGGTTCTCCTGAGTGTGCAGGACTTTGGACCTTGAGGATGCAGAGGCATCGATGAAACCCCTTGGACTCTGGATCGAGTGAGGGAGTGGACTATTGGGTTTTGATTGTTGTTGATATGACATATGTACATATGATTAGATGCTATGATGATTGATTATTATTGCTGACATGATTCGTTGATGATGCAGGCTGACGATAGCTTGCCGACCAGACTCACATGTCGAGTAGAGGGGTCATGCACGACAACTAGAGACTTTGAGGGAGAGGTGTGGAAAACAACCCTGCCACAACCTACTAGCACTCCCACCATGGCTCGAACTGTAGGTTAATGATTACCTAGTTCGAGAAGACCCACAATGTCGTCAGGGCAGACTACGACTGTCACTCACGATGATTCTAAGGGGTGCAATAAGGTAGGGGCCTTATTCCTTAGAGGCCCTTAGTCTCCCACAAGATCACCTAGTGGAGTATTTACTCCAGGGGTTTTTGATGTCTACCAAGTCAGTCAAGAGGTGAGTGGCACCCTTGGAGTGTGTAGTGCGTCTTGAAGGACACGTTGTGCAAGAAAAATGGAAAGAGGCAAGTGGCACCCTTGGAGCACGTAGTGCGTCATGAAGGGCACATCGCACAAGGAAAATGGAATGAGGCGAGTGGCACCCTTGGAGCACCTAGTGCGTCCTGAAGGGCACGTTGTGTTTTTAACTAGTAAGTGAATAAACCTAGACGACCTTAGAACAAATGATGTGACAAGTAAGATTTAAAAATTTTCCCTAATAAAATGTCACCCAACCTAGTGAAATTAAAATCTAGGTCTAAGTGACACTTGTGGTAAAAAATAATAATCATAATTACACATGTGACGAGAAGGGGGTAAGAAATTCAATTAATTTATTAAAATCAAATTATTTAGGGGGATTAAAATTAAAAAAAAAAAATGATTGTTTTTTTTCTTTTTCTACATAGGTTAATTAAATTTTATTAATTAAAAAGAAAAAGGGGTAAAAGGTGGTTTTTCTACACTTGCTAATCTGAGTTTTAGTTAAAAATGGAAAAGAGGGAAACTTAAAACAAATAGGAAACTAAGGGAAAAAGGAGAAACACAAAGAAAAAGGGAAGTGTAAGGAAAAAGTTGAATGTCTAACTTAGTAAGGAATCTTGCCTTTAAGAGCTTACTAATTATGAATTCAACTAGGAATTAGTAACGACGTAAGTCATTTAAAATGTGTAAGAGAATATTGGGACACCAAGGAGCATTTTTAGGAATGTTTTTTGGTGGGTGAGGGAAATAGGAGTAATTAAATAATTAATAAAATTAATTTCTGGTGCAACTGGGGGGATGGGTGACATGTGTATGGGTGATGTTTTTCTGAATTAAATTAATGAAAAATAAATTAAATGGGAGTTTGGGAAATAAATAACTTAGAAAATCTATAAAAAGGATGGAGGAGGAGGAGTATGGATCTGATCTTTTATGCGTAACGTTACACTGCATAATTTTTGACTTGACTGACTTATCTTGTGGGACTTGGGATACTCAGCTCGAGTAACGAG
>JASDQU010104505.1:92214-128683 GCA_032191745.1 Picea mariana
TGGTTTCATGTAACCTAGGGGATTTTGATATACCCAAGGGTAATTGTGAAAGTGAAATTATGTATACAAGTGTTGTTTGATGTGGTACTACTTGAAGGGGTACTAACAAAGGTTAAAAGGGTGTCCAACTAGGTGAAACCGCTTGTATTTATTTCATGTATTCTTCCCCTACCATATATTTACATGTTGAATGATATATCACTATGTTATTTAAAGATGCTAGAATATGTTTATGGCCTATAAAATATTATCTAAACATATCGACTCAGAAATTTTCTTTGATACCACTTGTGGTGTTCTTTATTAGAAAAATATAATATTTAGAGAAGAATTATAGAATATACCATGATCTAGAGTAGAAATGATAGATTATTGATTTCTTAATATTGCCAGTTACTTCACAAGTAACAGGCGTAGTCATGCCATAGTAGAAAAGTTTGACATACAAATCAACATACCCTACTAAAATGAAGCATACAATTAACCATCTTATATCAAGATATAAATCCCTATAAACATTCCAAGCCTCAACTTTTACATTCTCTTCTTGTTACTTCACATAAGTTTTAGGTTATCACAAGAGACATTTCCAACGTAAATATAAGATTCAACTCTACCCAATTGTAAAGGGGACTTTATTATTATTATTATTATTCATAAGCTTACAAGCTTCTATCATGACCACTGACTTCCCATACAATCATTCCCCCAAAGTATAAATACCCAAAAACAAGCTATCCTTTGCATTCTTCATGCCATGCAATCCAAGTTTCCTTACAAATGTAACACCTTTTTTCACCAAGAGTGGGATCTCACCCTTGTTCAGTTTCTCATTCATAGAGAATCTAAAGTACACATTGTTGTTACTTAAAAAGAACTCAAAATCATTTTTTCATGAATTCTCATGTCCATTGTCTAAGCTCAAATGAAACTAAGTTTCATCAACACAAGAGATGTTATCTTTGAGCATATCATTCCTTTAAAAATTATAAGTGAGCAAAGATCTAAAATGGTCATGGATCAAATTCATATTCCATATGATTTGTTCATTCCTGCACATAGTCACTAATGACTCAAAGCATTCAATGGATCAATTATGACAATCTCTCTAAATGGTTAAGAAAATATAAAACTCAGCCAAATTGTCGAGTATTTATGAATAAATAGTTTATTCAAAAAACAAATGAATAAGGTCCCATCTCCACATTGGTCACTACTCTCATGATACCAAACATAACCCTAGCATTTAATCAAGAGAGGCAAAAAAAAAATTGTTTGAACATACAAAGTCAAGAATAATAATCATCCATTGAATAAATCTTAATTGTGTTGTTCAAAGAATTAATATATTGGAATCAATATATTAATACACTGGATAAACATGGAATAATTTCACCACAATATAGATTTTCCTATAAAATTTCACATTAAACTTCATTCCTTATGAAATTTCACATTAAATTTCCTTCCTTGTGAAATTTCACATTAAATACCACACACCCTACCCTAGAATCATACAAATTCAATCAAGGTCAAACGATTGACTATACAACTATATACTAGAGTTGCTAAGGTTTCCAACCTAGGCTTTCCTTTTCACAATTAATAACAATCTCATCCAATATAATTGACTCAATTTTCTTATGCGAGTGGAGGAGATAATAGGAAATCAACTTGTCCTAGAAACGTTTCCGCCATTTTTAGAAATTTCTTAAAAATTAATCCTGCATCAATCAAACATGCACAACATGTGATGCAAGAGCATAAATAGTTTTTATGTATTGACTACTTCATACCAATGATCAAGTCATCCAAAGCATTCCCAACTATTACCAAACATTCAATGGTATTGATTATGCAATTCCCAGTCTTCTTTATTTGTACTTAGAAGAAAAGAGAACATTTGACTCTTTAATTAGATTGACATTATGGATTCTTATTTCATTTAATGCAATCAATCTTATTCCACTTGATTTAACGACCATTCTTATAAGGTTTAGAAGTAGTTTCTCAAAACTACTCCCATTAATACCATACATGACAATTGCCTTTTACTACAATTAGTAAACAAGAAATCAAAGTATTTCAAGTCATTCTTATTGGATTTRGTTTGTGATTTSGAAGAAATWTCAATAAACAATTCAAGTATCCAAATCTTAATAARATTCATATGATGAATCTATATTCCACTTAATCCTCAAGTATACTCCAAACCATATTACATAATATAACTATGTCTGTGATATTCATTGTCATAGATTTTCATCATATACATATCTAAAGAGTTACTTCCATAACTCACATGATAATATGGAATTATCATTCATAAGATAACTACATCCTCCATACTTTCCTTCATATGGTTCCCACAACCATCCAACACATCCCATTCAATCAAGTCCATTCCACATATATAAAGAATAATTAGAAACTATTGGTTGTGGAGCCTGAGTATCTTCCTGATTAAGAGGTCTTTGTTTTTAGCCGTGTTTATACTCCATGAAGACTTTACACCCTGGAAGACTATACACCCCTCCACACAGGGGAGTGCGGGGGGTCCGGGGGGAAATGGGCCCCTGAAGGAAAAATTTCCTTGTAAATGTATATTGTAATTTCGTAGTAAATATGAATCGTTCATTAGAAGGTTGTAGATCTGACGGTAGAAGTTATGTTAGGGTTTTTTTCCCTAGAAGGAAACCCTCTTTTATGAGGGAAATGTATTGTGGCTATGGATCATTGCAAATATTGTATTCTGAGAGAGGATATTGTGAGAGAAATAAGAGGAAGTTACATCGAGTGTGTTGTAGGATGTATCCCTTCATTTGTTGGATAATAATAAAGGAAGGACCTGGAAATTTCTCTGGTGGATGTAGCCCACACTAGGTGAACCACGTATATCTGTGTCTCTATTTTATTGTGTATCTTCTGTGTTTTATTTCCGCATTTGTTTTATTTTATTTGTATCAGAGCGAAAGGTAACTCGCAGGAAAAGAGGGTTCATGGTTCGAGTGGGAGCATTGGTAGAAGATGAAAAGTTTAGGGTCGAGAAATTTAACAACCAAAAATACCAGTTATGGAAGATGAAATTGGAAGATTATTAATATTAGAAGGATCTATTCCTACCATTGGGTGGAATAACAAAGAAGTCGACGGCCATGAAGGATGAAGAATGGGAGGTTCTTGACAGAAAGACACTAGGAATGATACGGTTGAGCCTGGCAGTGTCGGTGGCTTTCAATATTTCGAAAGAAAAGACAATGAAGGAGTTGATGGAAGCATTGGCTAAACTGTATGAAAAACCCTCGACGTCCAATAGGGTATTTCTAATGAAGATATTATTTAATATGAAGATGTCAGAAGGTGGGTCTGTTGCAGATCATTTAAATGAATTTAATACGGTTACTAATCAACTAAGTTATGTAAAAGTGGACTTTGATGATGAGGTTAGGGATCTTATAATCTTGTGCTCATTGCCAAAAAGTTGGAATGGATTGGTCATGGCTGTAAGTAACTATGTCTCTGGTTCAAACAATTTAAAATTTGATGATGTTGTTGGTGTTATCCTTAGTGAGGAAATGTGATGGAAAAGCACAGGTGAGACATCAGGTAATGTGTTAAACATGGAGAACATGGGAAGACAAAAGGATAGAGGAAAGGGATTAGGGAACCGAGGGAATTCTAGGAAGGGCAGATCCAAATATAGAATGGGAGAGATAGAATGATAGAATTGTGGGAAGAAAGGACATTTGAAGAAAGACTGCAGAGCTCCAAAGAAACAAAGAGATGGACAACAAGAGAAAAATTAGGAAGCAAATGTAACATGTTATGTGTTACAAGATGATTTGATTCTTTCTATAGATAATATTTATGAGTCTTGGGTAGAATATTCAGGGGATTCATTTCATGCCACACCCCATAGGAAACATTTTCTTGATTATGTTCAAGGTGATTTTGGACAGGTTCATTTGGGTGATGATGCACCATGCAAAATTGTTGGAATGGGAAAGGTAAAAATATAGCAAAGGAATGGAAACCAATGGTTGTTGAAAGAGGTAAGGCATGTTCCAGATCTAAGGAAAAATCTAATTTCAACAAGGAAGTTGGCAAGTGAAGTTTGTATATCCATATTTATAGATAAGGTGTGGAAGGTCACCAAAGGATCATTGGTGATAACAAAAGGAGAGAAGGTAGGTACATTGTATTTATGTACTCGTAATACTATCTCTTTTATCTCTTTAGCTTCTACAAGAGTGGATACAACACTGTGGCATCATAGGATTGGACACATGCATGAGAAGGGGATGCAAATACTTCACAAAATAAATTTGTTGCCAGATCTTAAACAAATTGATTTGGATTTCTATGAGCATTGTGTTTATGGAAAATAGAAGAGAGTTAGATTTCTCAGAGTCTAAAAAGAAAATAAGAGTGAAAGGTTAGAGCTTGTGCATACAGATGTATGGGGACCGACTCAGGTATCATCTCTTGGTAGCTCTCTTTATTATGTTACTTTTATTGATGATGCAACTAGAAAAACTTGGGTTTATTACATTCAAGAAAAATATGATGTTTTTGATAATTTTAAGAAATAAAAAGCTTTGGTTGAGAACGAGACAGGAAAAAGGTTGAAGTGTCTTAGATTAGACAATGGAGGTGAATATTTCAACAAGGAGTTTGATGATTAATGCTCATACCATGGGATTCGTAGAGAGAAGACAGTTTCAGGAACACCACAAGAAAATAGTGTGTCATAAAGGATGAACAAGACAATCATGGAGAGTGAAAGGAGTATGAGATTGCATGTTGGTCTGCCCTTACATTTCTGGGAATATGTTGTAGATATTGATGTTTACTTAATAAACAAAGGACCTTCAAGCTCTTTGGATGGTGGAATTCCAGAGGAGGCATGGACAGGTAAAAATGTAAACTATTCTTTTTTGAAGACTTTTGGTTGTGAAGCATTTGTTCATATTGATAAAGAAAATAGAACAAAGCTTGAGGCAAAATCCAAGAAGTGTACCTTTATTGGATATAGTGTTAATTATTTTGGTTATCTCTTATGGGATTATGAAAATCACAAAATCATTAGGAGTAGAGATCTCATATTCAATGAGAAAGTCATGTACAAAGATCAGGTGTAGGGAAAGGTACAAGAAAAAGAAAAACCAGAATACACAATGCTTGATGAGATCATTGAAAAAGAAATTCCAAAGGTACCAAAAAATCAAAATGTACAACAACAGGAGAAGCAGGTACCTCAAACTCATGCAAGTGTAGTTAGAAGATCTACCAGGTTAAGTAGACCCCCTGAACGATACTCTCCTTCATTGTATTATTTATTGTTGATTGATTCTGGTGAACCAGAATGTTATGAAGAGGCAATGCAGGTAGAGACTAAAAAGAAGTGGGAGAAAATCATGAAAGAGGAAATGGATTCCATGCTAAATAACCAGACTTGAGATTTGGTTCAGTTTCCTACAGGAAAAAGAGCATTGTAGAATAAATGGGTTTACAGGTTGAAGGAAGAATATGGAGGCAAAAGGCGGTACAAGGATATACTTGTTGTAAAGGGGCTTGCACAAAAGAAAGGTATATATTTGGATGAAATATTTTCTCATGTTGTTAAAATGACTTCAATTAGGACTATTTTAAGTCTTATGGCAATAGAAGATTTGCATCTTGAACAGTTAGATGTAAAAACAACTTTTCTCCATGGGGATTTGGAGGAAGAGATTTATATGCAGCAACCACATGGGTATGAGGTCAAAGGGAAGGATAATTTGGTACGCAGGTTGAAGAATAGGTTGTATGGCTTAAAGAAAGCTCCAAGGAAGTGGTATTTTAAGTTTGACAGGTTTATGACAGAACAAGGTTATAGTAGATGTCATTATGATCACTGTGTTTATTTTAAAAGGCTAGAAAATGGAAGCTATATTATCTTGCTATTGTATGTAGATGGCATGCTTGTTGTAGGGTCTAATATGTAGGATATATATGTGTTCAAGAAGAAATTAGCGAATCCATTTGCGATGAAGGATTTGGGTGCTGCAAAGAATATCATTGGTATGAGAATAACAAGAGACAGGAAAAATTGCAAATTGACATTGTCTCAAGGTCAGTACATAGAGAAGGTGTTGGAGAGATTTAGAATGTAGAATGAAAAACCAATTAGTACACCTTTGGCCAACCATTTCAAATTAACTAAGGAAATGTGTCCCAAGACACAGGAGGAGATAGAATACATGTCCAGGGTCCCTTATTCATCAACAATTGGCAGCTTGATGTATGCGATGGTTTGCACAAGACCATATATTTCACATGCAGAGGGAGTTGTGAGTAGGTATATGAACAATCCAGGTAAAGAACATTGGGAGGCAGTAAAGTGGATTCTCAGGTATTTGAGAGGTATTACTACTCATGCATTATGTTTTGGAGGTTCAGACATTGTTTATTAGTAGGTTTTTGTAATAGTAGACTAGTAATCATAAATTTTTTAATAATGTAATAGTAGACTAGTAATCATAAATTTTTTATTAGTAGGTTTTTGTAAAAATTCGACTTGAAGTGTCATTGACAATGGCATGATGGATGACATGTTGGGAAAACATGAATAAGGGTGCACTGCGAGTCAATGTGTTTTGGTAGCCTTGGTGGCCAACTCACAATGATTCATGAGATGATTAAGATGGTGTACTAGTGCATAGGCCAGGAGAAACAAGAATGTTTTTCCTAGCTAGGGTAGATGACCGATGAGGTGCTCCATAGAGGGTTTGATGGATGATGACACGACTTGGCAATGTGATAGATTTCTTGTGTTATCCATGGAAAGGAAACAATGTTGATAAGTGCATCAAAGATATATGAACAGTTAACAAGGAGGGACATGATCTTCATGGACTGTGATATGTTGGCTTAGATGGATGATAGTGTGATCTTATGTTGGGTAGTCGGTCATTCAAGTATGCTTGGCCCGAAGGAGGCAACAATAGGTTGCTTATGATTGGGTGGCAATGACACAACATTACCTATAGCGGAATGAGCACTCTGACATTCCACACAATTGAAGATGCTTGGCTTGGGTTTAGTCAGGACATGTGTGTTAGATTTATTCTTGGTGATACAAGTAGTCAATGGTTATTCTCAACTAGCAAGGTCATGTCGATGTTGCGTGGCAACTAAGATTCTTGAGTGGTATGGGACCCTCAAGTATAACGAAAAGTCTAGCCTCGTGGCAAATGATATTAGAGCCACATTCAAATGTGGAAATTATAGAAGTGTGTCTTCACCACCAACACCCCTTTCAGTGGAGGAATCGCTAGAGTCGTGTTGACGAGGATGTCAACAATTCAAGTGGGGGAGAATGTAAGGATCTGATTTGAAGTGTTAATGGAAATGTCATGACAAATGGTGTATTAGGCAAACATAACTAAGGGTTCGTGGTGAGTCCATATGTTTTGGTAGCCTTGGTGACCTACTTATAATGATTCGTGAAATGGTTAAGATGATGTACTAGCACATAGGTTAGGAGTACTAAGGATGTCTTCCCTAGTAGGGACAAACAATTACTGAGGTGTTGCGTAGTGAACTTCAACAAAGAACAACACAACTTGGAAATGTTATAGATTGTGTGTGTTATCCATGAAAATGCAACATTGTTGATAATTTTATTGAAAATATGTGAATGCATAATGAAGAAAGGACATAATCTGGATCGAGTATCATGTGTTGGCTTAGATGGATGACAACATGGTTCAACATTGAATAGTTGATTGTTCAAATATGCTTGGTTCTCGAAAACAATAATACATTATTTGTTATTAAATAATGATCTAACATTTCCCACAATAAAACAAACACTTTAACATTCCACACTATTAAAAACATTTAACTTAAATTCAATAAAAAAAATTCAATTAAACATATTCCTAATACTACAAGTAATTGATAATCATACCTAATTAATAAAGTCAAACCAATAGCCATGCAAAGTAAACGAAAAATCTAAATACACATTTTTCCAAGAGGCCCTATACCAACAAGCCAAACTTTGTTTATTCATTCACTATCATGTATTCAAGTGTAAGTGTTGTGTGTTTCCACCACGACATCTAGTTGTAAGAATCATGTGAAAGTGTTGTGTTTCAAGAGCGACTTCTAGTTGTAAAAATAGTAAAAAATAGACATCCCTTTTGAATTAAGAGAAAGTACATAATCCACATTTGTTTTCATCACTAACATCATAGCCCATGTTAGACTTAACGAAGTCGTACTCCATCCTACGCTGTAATTCAAATTAATTTTTATATTTTAATGGTGTTGTTAAATATTTGATTTTTTTAATTTTTTTATTTGAATTTGAGAAAATAGATTTTGGTAAAATCATTATTTTGTATTATTTCAATTACATTTTTGAATGCATAAATAAATTTGTATAAAATATATTTCAATTAATATATTTAGATTATACAAACTAAATCAACTAAATATATAATTTTAATAATTTTTTATTATATTTAATAAAAATTCTTGAAAAATATACCTATAAAAACTCAAAACAAAAAAAACAACACACATTTTAATTTTAATAAAGAAATTCGATTAACAGATTGATTTGTTATAAAAAATATGGTAAGAGTTGAGGGTCCTTCTGTCATATTGAGATGTAGCTATCTTGTTTAAAAGCCTCAAATAACGTGAGGAGATCATATGTCAACAATGGGAACGTGAAACCTCTAAGAACCCTTAAACAGTGGAGGAAGATAGCTATACCTATATACCTAAGCCCTCCAAAACGGTGCGTAACTATTAAGATACAGTCCAGATTGATTTGTGAAAAGAAGATGGCGAAGAATTATGACCATGTTTTTATTTTTTATTTTTGTGTAATTTTCCAGAAACAGCGGAATCCTCCCGTGACACGTCCTCTTAACAGAAGCACGATGGTTTGCAGAATGGTGTATCTACAGGGAAATTTGATCGAGAGTCACAGGTGAACATACATGCTTGAATCTGCTGCTATAATTATATGTACCGAGAAATAATGCATCCGGATTCGGTAACATCCGCCACACTTGGCCATGACCGCTTATATCACAAACGCAGACATGCTCGCTATGATCGCTGTATATGTATATTAGATCTCCCATGCCCTTGCATTTCACATCACTACTCTCCTCCTCCTCCTCCTTCCCAGTCACCAAATTAAAGATGTGAGAGGGCATCCGATCCATCTCTGTGCACTCAATATTGGTGGCCTCTTTATCTACAATATTATTGAAATTCCACAGTCTGAAACTCATCCCGCCATCGTCTCGCCTTAATCCTCCCACAACCAAACCCTTCTTCGAGTTGCCTGACACTAGGATCAAACCCCCCTGCTCATCATGAACCACAGAAGGAAGAGGAGGGGGCCTCAGCTTCCCGACGATTTTCCAGCGTTTCATTTCCAGATCAAAATAACAACAATCTCCGCTATATCTTTCCAGCAGGTAAATTCTGTCACTGAAAACAGCAGAGGAGAGCCATGTGGAGGATGCGCTTGCTTTGAATTGGTATGGCAGCGGATCCAACAACTCCCAGACACCTGAATTCAAATCGAGCATCTCGGCGCATAATGGATCAATTTCTTCGCCTTCAAAATCACAGACCCCCCAACAACGAATATATGATTATAGGCAGGACCTCCAAGGTAGCAGACCACGGGCTGTTGATGCCTCCAACAGCTCATGGAAGCGCTCTCCACCCATTCACATTTTGGATTTAGAAATCTCAAAGTGTAGTTAATACGGCGCCCTGCGGGGTAGAATAAAATCCCATCCCCTTCCTCAACATTCATCATAACGCTACGCGCCTCATGAGGCTCTTCTAATTTCTTGGAGTCGATTGATTCATGCAGACCGATACGATTCCACCTCCAGGCCAGCGGATCGAATCCTATTACTCGATTTTTGGCAGGGAGGAGGCTCCTTGATTGCCCCAGAACAAATAGCCAGGGCTTCGACGCGTGAATGGAATAAGAAACTGAGCGTAGCAAATGGCTGGAAGCGATGAAAGAGTGCCATTCCTTGCAAACGAGGGCCGCATTCAAAAGATCTGTAATGGGGAGAGAAGCAAGAATTAACTCGATCATCTCATCTGTTAGCAGCGAAATACACGGTGGCGATCCCTCAACATTATCCATCGAAATTCACGACTTCTCCTGTAACTCGAAGTGGATTTTGGATTTATATAGTGCGACATGACTGTGGGAAGAGGATAATAGCCGTCCAACACAGCTGACATGGTGTTTTCTGTTTTGTTTAAAGGTTGACTTCAATCCTTATCTGCCAAAGAGAAACACTTTGGGCAGGCACGAAACTCACATGAAAAGTCAAAATAAAAGTACAGGTATTGGTAGACGGTAATCTATATCTATCATTGTGTTAATCTATATTGTATATTTACCATGTGTTAAGTTAATCATTATCTTAAAAGAATGTAATGAGAATTCTTTTAATGAGAAAGTATTTGCAAATATTTTTAGGATAATATAATAATTGACTTAGTAAAAAGTGAATAAGGCGAATATAAATTATTAAATTATTTAACAAGTAATACTGAAAATCCATAATAATTTTTTTTAAAACAGCTCTACATTGACTTTACCTCACCAAATATGATTAGATGGTGTTGGTAAACAAATCGAAAAATAAATTGGTTGGATCTTCACAGAAGAAACCCACTACCTGTCAACTAAATCCATTGAATTCAAATGTCATGGCAACGTGCAAAGTGCGACGAAAGAGGTACTTTTCTCATCCTAAAAGCAATCATGTTGAGAATTAATCGAATCTTATCTGGCAACCCACCTTATTCCACGCAAATCAAACTTCTCGTTTGAAACGAACATGTTAAATTATTTTTTTGTTAAAAGAAATTCAAGAGATAGATACAAGTAGAATTATTTAATTCTACTCACCAGAGTGCTACGTAAGAGCTCATAAATATTGAGTACGGAGGCTTTACAATAAGTAAGTGAACAAATGTAATAGTGTAGGTTTGTATTTTAAAGAATTTGATCCCTTTTATTATGATGATTTAGTAATTACTTAAAAAGGTGTATACTTATTGATAATGGGCACAATTAATTATCTTTTAATTTAAAATTTTAATTTTATAGTTAACAATTGAAGATGCTGACATATTCTTAGTCGTACTCTCTAATCAATGGATGAAATTTAATGTTCATAACTTTCTTGCATTTCTGAATGCTTCCGTTACCTTGTTTACTTTTTCACATTTACTTAATATGATTAAGAAATTACTTCTCTAACCATTGATTGACAGGTTAATTGATTAAGAAAAATTAATATGTATAAAACTCTGCATTGCCACGTTCCTTGAGATTAAGCGTTTGTAGCTGGACGCAGTGGTAGCTATGACAGTGGTAGCTGGACGCAGTGGTTAAGCTGGGCGTCGTTTCAACTAGCATGGCGGTGGTTCATGTGTTGTTGTTCTATATTCATCAGAATCGTAATAGAAGTTGGTTCTATTATGATTCTGATTCAATGAATCGGTAGTCAGTACAAAGATCGATTGTTTGACATCTTGCTCAGTTGGAGGAGAGAAATAGTACAATAGGTTTTTTCAACATCAACAATTATATAGCTGTCAGATATATATATTTCATTTACGAACCTTAATTATAAAAGAAACCTTAATTAGAATTTGTAATGAAATTAACCTTTCAACATTCATCAACCACAATCATGTGACTGTGCTAATATATCTTATGAATCAATAATATATGAATCAGTATTATAACCTAGTCATGATCGTCATTTTCCCACACTTGATCTTACAAAGGTTTGTAGCAAAGATTTTTGGGGATTCTTTTGTTGTTAAATGGACCATGACATCCACTTACTAAATTAATGCACCACCAACAACATCATTTAGGGCATTAGTACCAACATCATTTAGGGCATTAGTACATGGTGCACATAGCATTTAATAGAGCTTTGGCATTCATATTTCCAAATAGTTTTATGATGCTCCAAGGGTTGCAAAGGACACGCCATTAATGGTGTGATTGTATATTCGATGTGCATTGTTTGTGGTGCACCATTATATATATCATGTACACCGTTTTTTTTTTTTTATTGAAACAATTTAATTCTGGTGCTTCTAGAATATATCGACACATTATAACACATTGAACATATATTGTAATAGAGCACCTATATGATATTGCCCCACCATATAAACCACTTTTCCACTTAAAGGTTCATCCATTCCCGCGTATAACACATATTTACACTGCACATTGTTAACATTGTGCCAATATATGTAATGCATGTTTTTTTCTAAATGACACTGCAACCATAAAATAGTGGCACACTTATCCATTTGGTATGGAAGCTTATCATTAGGGTAATAGAAAAAGAAATTTCTATGTTCAGTTTTACTCACTTTTCAAAAATTTTAAGTATACCATTATTTGAGTAATAGAAAAAATAAATTTATATGTTCATTTATATTTTTTTTAAATTCTCTTAGTGATTCTCTACATTCCAAGTACACATAATCCCTTACAACTCATCTTTCCATGGGCTTACTGTGTTTATATAATATTTCTCCTCATTCTTCATTTGTTGCAGAGTAGGATTCCAAAGTTCACCCTAAAAAACTCACTAGAATCAAATCTATGGAGCATGGAGCAGGAAGATAATAAGGAATTTTTTACTCATTTTAAAAAAGTTACACTTTTGTTTTTCTTTATTCTATTTTTAGAGGAAACATGTTTTTTTGTTTAGTTTCATTTAAAATTTGGAGTGTACTTTTTCATAGTGTGCAACACTAATGGGTGGACCTTACACCAAAATCATGCATTGTGTTGTAATGTTGCAGATCATCGATGGTTTGTGCAGGGTTACCCACACTGAAATGGTGCATTGTGTTATAGTGGTGTGCACCATTAATGATTGGTGCATGTCTACCTGCATCAAACACGGTGTCTTCCATATTTAATCTATGCAATACCCCTAGTTTTAACCCCTGGATTATAATAGACTAAATAAGGTATTATTTGTAATAGGTGGGTTATTTGATTGGTGTCAAGCCAAGCGGGTTGAGTTGTAACAACCCCGTAATGTAAAGTGTAAATATGATTTGTAAGTATTCCTAGTTTGGATCCCAAGATAGAGGCATGCCGAATGAATGGTTATGAGTTCAAGTTGTGGGCTTGGTTGTGGTGTTATGTTTAAATGTTATAAAATATAAGCATAATGAATAATATAATAACACCAAAAACGTTTCTCAAGGAGAAATAAGGGTGGATAAAGGTATGTGAGAAGGGAAGAGGAAAGGGGTCCTTGGGAAGAGAAAAACATTAAAATAATGCTCTCACTTGTCCTTTAGTGGAGTAATACTCCTTTTTCCCATGCTTTATTAAAATCTCTCACTTGCCTTCGGCTTATGTTTACTAAGAAAATCTCTCACATCCTTGGGGAATGCACATATTCCTCACGCAAGGGTAAAATGGAAAGAGGGATAAATTTTCTAAGATAGGTCTATTCTCCCACTCCTCTTGCTTCAAAGAGCTAGGATATCCTCTCACATGGCTACCATTGTCTGCGACCAACATAAGAAACATGTGAGCTTGAGAGATGATCAAGTTGCCAAGCTAGAGGGGTTTTAGATGTAAGGAGAATGAATCAATTGTGTTTGAAGAGAGAGTCAATGGTTGTAGAGTGAGCATAGAGAATGGGGAGCTTGAAATCCAACTACCCACTTCTCTAAACTACTTGTTTGTTGCAAATGAACCAAGGTCTACCAATGTCAGGTATTCCCTAAGAGTAATTAGCAACTCAGACTCTTCATTCCTACATTGGATCAAGGAGGCCTGATGAATTATTGAGGGACTATATGTAAGAAAAAGAAGATCTTGAACTTACGTTGTGTTTGGCTGAGAGGAAGAGGTATATGGTTGATTAGAGGTTGTGTGAGATTCATAAAAGAGTATTGTTGAGAACAACTATGGTATGTGCTTAGCTCTCGTTGTTTTTTTGGTATTGTGGATTAGGTTGAGTGAGGAACAAATCCAAATAGCCAGCATTTTACCTCACGGTCTCATAGCCTAGCTTCGAGGTGCAATATACAATAGGATCCTACGGTTGGCCAGTCAATCACTCCTTTGTAACCAATTTGGTGGACAAATTCATCTTAAAGATAAGCATTGATCCTTATATTTTATGGTTTATTTATGTGTTCATATTTATGTCAATTAGATATGTGAATTTTGTTGTTGTAGCGATTTATGTTAAGGGAATGACTCTAACTAATTGAAATGTTGTGAAAAATATTGATTGTGAATCATGATTGGATTTCTGTTGCAAATTCTAGTTATACAATGTTGATTTTGCATCTATTGTTTAACTGCATATGAATTGTGGGTTGTGTGGATGTTCAAGGTCAAATTGGTTCACATTTGCGAAATCCATCTAGTTAATGGTGGAAGGAATTTGATTTTGTTCCTTGATGCCCAAGAGAGGCGAGTTCAGGTATGCTATAGATTGGTATTGGAGCTCAACTATAACATTGGTCCATTATGGGAAGATCATATGAATTGTTGATTGAATTCACCATTTTATGCTAAATGTTTGAATGCAGGGCTAAGTGAGCATTGTGGTAATTATTTCATGTTGAAAGATCATAGTGGTGAGTTCATTCATGAGACACATGATCCAAAATCAACACTAGGGATTTGGGCATGATCATGGAGTAAATATGGTACGACTAAAGAGGTCCCTATTTCAATACTCAGGAAGTATCTAGACCTACAACATTCTTGGTGAGGTCTAGGTTTTAAATATTAACTAATGCATAATCCTATAGCTTATGATAATGGTGAAGCATTCATCTCAATATAAGGAAATATGTATTATGCACATGTAGTAGACCAAGGGTTCAAGGCATCAAGACAATAACATATTTGGGTCAAGCAAGGAAATTGTAATAGAAAATTTCATAAGTTTCAAAATATGTCAATTGAAAAAATGATGTAGGAGCATCCATAACAATACAGTTTGATTTTCTAGAAAGGGTGAGAGTGGAAAGTTGAGAATCTCATATTATGACTCATTTTCCTTGGAGAATGAATTCCAAAGGTTCTCCCCTTGAATGTTTTTCACGTGTTGGTAAAAGCGGGAATGTTCCTAACAATGGAAAGCAGGTTGGCTCAATGCCATAGATTATAGTTGTTTTGTAGTAAAAATGAGATGAGATCTAGTTTGAATGTTATGGATTCCTTTCAGTTATGATTGGTCTTTCATTGCATTGTTGATTCAAATATTATTCATGCCTTAAATCCTATCTATTCATATATTTTTGAAGTCATTGAATTTTATATGAAGAATCATCATGTGATAATAAGCCTTTTAAGAGTGTGCTTACCTACCACTCAATGGTAGAATTAATTCCAGATCGAAATTTAGGATCTCTCTGTGAGTTGCATAGTCCCAATGTGTCACTAGATAGTCAAGATTAAATCATTATCAATGACCAAATTCCAACACGTGACTTTTGGAAGAAGGTTGAGTTGGGTCCTCAGAAATCCCCACATAACCATCCAGATTTTATGAAATCAATGGTATGTGATAGTATGAGTGGAGTCCTGAAATAGGAGCACCCAATTTCTCACATCCAATGAGAATATGACACATAGACAAAGACTCTTGGTCCAAAATGTTAGTCATATCCACGAGGAAGTTGAAATGAGAGGGATATGAGGGCATATTATAGTGAACAAATGGATTCATGCTACCCCTCCAAATGTGATCATAGGGATGTAATACCACCCAAGTGCACACACTACTAAAAGGGGGAAGGAGGAGAGTGGATTCATTACCCATTGTTATGGATAAATTGAGAAACCCTGGGGTAAGACAAAAGAGGGTGGAAAAACCACTAGGTTAATTGGGACCTTAGGATCTTGTTAATGATAACCTATGGATGTATGTTATTAGGGTATTTTAATTAGGTTTTAGATCAAGTTTTATAAACAAATTAAATAAGGAAAGAGATTTAAATAACTGTGGTTAATTAATCAACAATTCCTTTAATGAGATAGAAATCCTAATACTAGAAATGAAAAGAGAAGAAAGAAGATGAATCAACTTGAATATGATACTATAGATAATGAATCTACTTGGGATGAAGTGGATAGCTATGAAAATCCTCCAAGAGTGATCCATGTCCTAGAATGGCCTACACTCTCAACTCTAAATTCTTGCAAGAGAAGACTTTCTCTAATCACCAATACAAAGATATGCATATGCAAAATAACTAATAAACACTAGATCTACTACTGTAAAGATAAAACTATAAAATATGCAGAGTAGAGAGACATGGTTCCCTTAGTGGAGATGATACATCCATTGAACTAGTTGTTTTGGAACCTCCCTTCGAGTTTTAGGGTTGACACTTTCAAGGTATGAGTAGAACTATACCAATGAAGATGGTTGGGGATGAATCAATAAAAAATGCAAGGTTGGATCAAAGCTAGCCAAAGGAGGTCCTTGTAGAGGTCTTGTATATTTTAGGTGTAAGCCACAACCCTTGGGGTTTGAGATAAGTGTAAGGAGTTTAGTCATAAATTTGAGTGTGTACCTGCAAATTATGGTTTTCAAAGATAAATAAATTAGAAGTGTCGAAGAGTTTTAGATGAATTAAATTGTATAAATAGGAAATGGAGTGGCCTAAAGGTGTCAGAGAATGTTGAGTTAGCTATTGGATGGTTCGAGCCATACATAAATATTGTACCACATATGTTGACTTGATATCGTAGATTTGGTATAATGATATTATGGGCTCTTAGGCCCAATTCGGCTCTTTGTTACATGACTTGTAGATTCATAGTGGTGGTACCCTAAGGAAACCCATAGTACACTTAGTGCCAATAGATCATCTAGATTTTTGCTAATTTGAATAAACTTGAATCTATAAATAGTAAGTTCCAAACCACTTTTAGTAGCCATAGGCCCAAATTAAGGCATTCTAAATGGGCATGTTCACAACTAGGGGATTTTATTCCCATTTGGACCCATGAAGTAAGGGATTTCCCCAAAATGGGTGCCCTAATGGGTCAAAGTGAGTCAAACCAGTGACAAAGGAATAGAGACCAAAGGGGAAAGGGCACCTAAGGAACTAAGTGTTATACATCCTAGTGATGTCCCGCATCTAATAATGTGAGAGGGACTGTAGGAAGTCGATCCATCACATTAAAGTATAAATTGAGAGGGCATTGTATCATAATTAGGTAGTTCACATATGAATTTGGCATAGGGGTGGATTGCACAAGGCACCTCTTGGTGAGTAGGTGTGTGTGAACACCTAAGTGTGAATCTTATGTACTACATTTTCCCACCCTTATAGGAGCTACTATAAATAACAAAGGAAAAATAGTTAGTTGCAAGGAAGGAGAGAAGCAAGCAAGTTCATATGAGTGATCTAGAGGTCCTTGAAGCATGAGCCAATGCCTTGATGCCATGAGAAATCCTCCATCATTTGAACCCTAATATACCATAATACATGTAAAGGCCCACAGACCCTAAGTATTGGTGCAAGGTGAAGCCACAAGGGTTTCCTAAGTATTAGTATGCTATTAAGAAAACAATAGAAAAAAGATAAAGAAAGGTCAAAAAGAAACATCTGCATGCCAAGAAAGGATGTCGAGATAAGGGAACAAGAAATCTTAGCTACTATGTAAGAATCATACGAATTAAAATATGAAATATAAATGAAGATATTAGATAATGAAAAGTAAATTTAGCACATGTAAGTGATATAATAACTAAACTATGAGATTTAGAAATAACCAACTTCTGATTACCATGTTGTGAAAAAATAACTAGAACATGTAATAAAGAATGAACAAATGAAATAATGAATAAATGAAGGAAAGGGGAAGATACCTTCACTTACCTATATTAAATATTTGATTGCATAGGAAAACATTGAAATGGAATAACTACCTACATCACAAAGGTTCATATCTTTCCACAAGTGTGGAGGGGATAATGATATCGATTCTCAAGGATGACATAAAGGATAGATGGAATGGGAGAGGAGAGAGGTGATGATGCTAGGATGATATAACAAAGAAAATATAAGGAAGGAATTGAAATTAGCATGGCGTTGGAAAAGGCATGAGGCGATATACAGTGGTGAAGAGTTGATGCAAGCACAAGAGGAAAATTACATAAATCTAGGGCTTGATGTGGGAAAAGGAGGTGACATACACTAACATGGGATTGTTTTTTTCATGGAGGTGCCATAGACCAGTCAAGGACATAGTGTGAGTCCCATGTGACATATGGTAATCCAAAGAGTGTGAGCATAGAGGTGACATACATCATCGTGTGTGGGTAGAGGAGGAAACATACATCAAGAGGGAGTTTATGTGAGTACATTAGGTGACATATGCTAACATAGGATTATCGTGGTCATGGAGGTTCCATATACTATTCAAGGACATAGTTGTGTAAGTTTCATGTCACGTGGTAATATTGAGAGAACAAACACATATATTACATATGTCAACATGGGGTTGAAATGAGAATAGGAGGAAACATATGCTATCACAAGGTTAATGCAAGAAGAATGGAAGACAATGACAAATGGTATACTATCAAAGGTAAAGGAATCAAAAACGAAGACATCAATGACAAAGAAGGGGATCCAAAGTTGTATGATATGAAATGTGACCAACTTAGGGGGACATATTAGGAGAGAGATCAAGGATGTGATAGTTAATCCCAATTAGGGAAAATTCATCTCAATGAGGATCATACTTGATATCATGACATAGAAAGGATCAAGTTATCGATAACACAACCAAAGAAAAGGGAGAAAATAAGGCATGGGAGAGGAGCTTGAGAAGAGAGGTGAGGATTTCCCCAAGAGAATAGAGAAATAGGGAAATTAGAAGAATATATGATAGATCATGGGAGGCCATGAAGAGAGGAATGTGAGATGAGAAATAAGGAGGAATAAGCAATACTGATATAGGAAATGGCCAAATTTGATGATGATATATCCAAATTGCCCCCACAAAGGTCCCATATAGTATGGGGATTCATTGAAGTTGATAAATCCAAATTAAAACATGGGACCATTTCAAGGTTAGGAAAATTCACCTCAAACTACCAACATAAATCTAAGGAAGGAGATGAAAAATAAGGGAATGTGAGGAAGAGGAGGGGTTGGCCCAGTTAGGTTGGGAGAGGCATGAATATGAAGGAAGGGAAGGATCAAGTGATCTAAAATATCTTAGAGGAGGAATACAATTTATGTGAAGGTGGACATAAGAAAGGGTGAGAAGATAATAAGTCATCACTAGAGGCTAACCACTCATGATGTTTAAGGTCTCCTATAGAAGGTTCGGTCTTTATGTCTTAAGGAGTCATGTTGAGGGATCCTAGAAGGTAAGAGTGGGGTTCAAGGGTATTTGGGGTAGATATCCACAACTATCACCAAAGTAACCCCGCATAGGGTAAAGTAAGCAAAAAGGGGAGGCTTGCTTCATTATCAGGATAACCAAACGAGCCAATAGATTGTGCATAGAGGGGTTTAATGATATTGAAGTCATTGCTGTTTTTTTTTATGGAACATTTGTTTTAATTGAACTATAAAATGGTTATATATATATCATAAGTGGTTATGTCTATTTGAAATTATTGAAATGATGATAGTGTGGAAGTATAAGTGATTTTAGTGAGAATTTCAAGAAAGTGATTGAGATAAGTATTGTTATTGGATAAAGTGGGTTTTTCCCTCAAGAGTAGGATTTTCCCATTGTAACTTGTGTTTCCATTGTTTGGGATGATTTATCTTATGTTTTAGTAAATTATGAATTACTAATGAGATGATTTTTTATGATTGTATGTGAATAACTAAATGCATTTCTTATATGTTAAACTCAATTAGGACGATGACTATATTTATAGCCAACATTTGGGGGCAATTTTGAATCAACTCTGTATCAAATTCCATGGAATGATACCACTAAATACATAAATATGGGTACTCTTGATAAGGGAAAGGATCATGAACTTATTTTGAGATTGTTTGACTTGGTCTTCTTATTGGCAATCAATGGTTTATTTTGAGATATATATTTTTCTATGTTAGATGATCTCTTTTATTTAGAGGCCTTTGGGGAAACATATTTCTCACTTGATTTCAAATCCTTTTAAAAATTCCCATACTCGCGGAAACTATTAAATTCAAAAGGTAGTTGTTCATAATCCAGACACTAGAGGAATCACTAACCTACGCAATCTATCTTCACTACTTTAAGAACGATTTTTTCCACATCGATATTGACACAAATTCTTGCACAAGAGAACTATCCAAATTTGGATTCTTCTTTATCTATGTATTTGTTGACGAAGCTTCAAATGGAAGTTAGGGTTTGGTCATCCCACAAGACTAGAGGGACATGTGGAACTCTCACCCATACTAGGACTATCAAGGGGATTTCTACTTATGGGTTGAAGTCAAGGGACAATTGATTCAGGTACATGCCCCATGGTCTCATGAAATATGGGTTTCTTCGTAATATACTATATCTATTTCTTTCATTTCAAAGAGAAATGCATATAGATCTTTTCCATAGAAAAAGGTCTACAATTGAACTTTGATCAGTAGGTGCCAGGTTTTTGCAACCACATTTACATTAAATGACGAGATGGCCATATTATAGTGAATTGTCCCACCAAATCCCTTTATGTGAACATGAATTCTTTCTTAATAACATATGGATGCAAGAATTTAACACTTGAATTTTCATCCAATTTCTTCATGTATCTCCTTATGGTCAGATAGGATGAAGCCACCTTCTTTACTATGTCCTAGAAGGACACACCTTCAAAGGAGAAGAATAAATAGGAGAAGGGGGAGGAACTAGAGGAAGCCCTACCTCCTATTGCTACCATTCATGATAAACAAAACACTCTCTTGGAAACACTAATATTCCATAGGCAGTATTACACATCCAATTTCTTACCATATAACATGCACTTAGCCATTATTTACTATTATTGGTAACCCTAGTTATCTTGAAAATTTAATTAATATATATTAATAAGTTTACATAAGGTTATAACTCTCACAAAATCATTTTATCCTGAAGATGAACCAGAGTGTAGTTTGAAAATTGAATATGAAATTAGCAAATGTAGTTATTTCTAAAAGTTCTCTACCAAACAATTCTTCATGCAAAAGTTGGAAATCAAAAACAAAATTTGTGTATATTATTAAGTTTATTAATGTTTTATAAAATAATATAATTATGTTTTCTTAAGTTATATATTGCACTTACTTTAAATTGCATAATTAATTATATCATGACAATATAGTAAGGATGATTGTGACATTTACTATCCCCTATGTGTAACATCCCGCTCTTGTGCGCATTGAGCGAACTTATTCTTTGAGGACACTTGCTTGCAAGTGATCCGGATTATTATACTATTGGTCGTTTGATTATGATTATGAGGCATTATGGATATGTTATTTTGTGTGTTTACATAGAAAGGTGTTATTGACTGGGTTCTCCTAAGTGTGCAGGACTTTGGACCTCGAGGATGCAGAGGCATCGATGAAACCCCTTGGACTCTGGATCGAGTGAGGGAGTGGACTATTGGGTTTTGATTGTTGTTGATATAACATATGTACATATGATTAGATGTTATGATGATTGATTATTATTGTTGACATGATTAATTGATGATGCAGGCTGACGATAGCTTGCCGACCACACTCACATGTGGAGTAGAGGGGTCATGCACGACAACCAGAGATTTGAGGGAGAGGTGTGGACAACAACCCCGCCACAACCTACTAGCACTCCCACTATGGCTCGAACTGTAGGTTAACGATTACCTAGTTTGAGAAGACCCACAATATTGTCAGGGCAGACTGCGACTGTCGCTCACGATGATTCTAAGGGGCGCGCAATAAGGCAGGGGCCTTATTCCTTAGAGGACCTTAGTCTCCCACAAGATCACCTGGCGGAGTATTTACTCCAGGGGTTTTTGATGTCTACCAAGTCAGTCAAGAGGTGAGTGGCACCCTTGGAGCATGTAGTGTGTCTTGAAGGGCACGTCGTGCAAGAAAAATGGAAAGAGGCGAGTGGCACCCTTGGAGCACGTAGTGCGCCCTGAAGGGCATGTTGCACAAGGAAAATGGAATGAGGCGAGTGGCACCCTTGGAGAACCTAGTGCGTCCTGAAGGGCACATTTCATTTTTAACTAGTAAGTGAATAAACCTAGACGACCTTAGAACGAATGATGTGACAAGTAAGATTTAAAAATGTTCCCTAATAAAATGTCGCCCAACCTAGTAAAATTAAAATCTAGGTCTAAGTGACACTTGTGGTCAAAAATAATAATCATAATTACACATGTGACGAGAAGGGGGTAAGAAATTCAATTAATTTATTACAATCAAATTATTTGGGGGATTAAAATTAAAAAAAAAAGAAATGATTGTTTTTTTTTTCTACATAGGTTAATTAAATTTTATTAATTAAAAAGAAAAAGGGGTAAAAGGTGGTTTTTCTACACTTGCTAATTTGAGTTTTAGTTAAAAAGGGAAAAGAGGGAAACTTAAAACAAATAGGAAACTAAGGGAAAAGGGTGAAACATAAAGAAAAAGGGAAGTGTAAGGAAAAAGCTGAATGTCTAACTTAGTAAGGAATCTTACCTTTAAGAACTTACTAATTATGAACTCAACTAGGAATTAGTAACGACGTAAGTCATTTAAAATGTGTAAGGGAATATTGGGACACCAAGGAGCATTTTTAGGAATGCTTTTTGGTGGGCGAGGGAAATACAAGTAATTAAATAATTAATGAAATTAATCTCTGGTGCAACTAGGGAGATGGGTGACATGTGTACGGGTGATGTTTTTCTGAAATTAAATTAATGAAAAATAAATTAAATGGGAGTTTGGGAAAGAAATCACTTAGAAAATATATAAAAAGGATGGAGGAGGAGGAAGAGTATGGATATGATCTTTTATGTGTAACGTTACACTGCATAATTTTTGACTTGACTGACTTATCTTGTGGGAGTTGGGATACCCAGCTCAAGTAATGAGTGGTAGCTCGACCTTGCGAGGCGAGATGGTTTCTATTTTTTCTTTGGTCAGTGTGCGTGGCCCCTTTGCGGCTCGAGGGGCTCGGGGGGAAGAAGAGTACCCCTAGCATTGGTTTGGAGGTACTGGTGAAGTCACATCGATCAGCAAGCAGGAGCTGGACAGAGCGCTCACGGGACAATGAATCAGAGATGTCACCTTGGGATACGGTACACATGTGTTTATTTGAATGGTATATTATTATTTTTCTTGCGCTTTCATTACTGTACTTCTATTGTGTAAAGAAATGTGTTTTACTTAACATTTTTAATCAAGGACTTAAAGACATCATAGCTTTATGCTCTCTACTTTTGATTTGATTTCATTGGCAACCCGATCCTTGATTGCTATGAGTGTTCTGTTTTGTTTTATTGATGATTATGAAGAGATTGTGATTTATCTTCCGTCCTTATCCCTAGATCATTAGTCCAGATCAGTCAGCCAAGAGCTTAATTGACGATCGTCACTTCAGTGTTAATAGACCTATAGATTCTAATGCCCTGCTTTTCTATGCGTGGATGATGAGCGAAGGATAATTTTCCCATCCATCTACCCTTGCTATCTCTGCGTTGATTGATTCATGGTTGAACGATTGGTTTTGTTCTTTCTTGAGATTGTTTTCCTCTACATTTTGATCTATGTGTTTGCATTGGGCTCTGCATGTTATATCACCTTTGCGTTCTAAACGATCTCGGTGTGTGATCACTGTGTCTTGTTAGTCTCTGTGTTTTCACCCATTTTTACCCAACATTCAACCCACTCTTCTTGGCATCTTACACACAATGAATTGTATTTATAATTGCACAACAACTCCATCATTTACTCTGCGATTTGGATACATAAACACTACGAAATCTGTGGCTCCTTGCAAGCATTCAACCACACATTTTTCCTCTGCAATTTATTACATTTCGATGGTGAAATTGCTCTGCGTATTTTTAATGATAACTCACAACGTCCTTTTTTAATGGAAATTCTCTATGTTTGAAGTCGTCTGACGTTGAGGAATGTTTAAACTCTGCGATGGGTGATTCATCTTGAAGGATTAATCTCTGAGCATTCATTTTCACCAAGTCGTTTTTTTTCTCAATTTCATTTTACCCTGAACAGTTTGAAGGATTTTCCTTGTGTTTGAATCCCCTTCTTAAACTCGGATCTTACCCAATTTATCCACCTTTATTTTCGTGGCACTTGGCATAACCCTTCACACTAGAAATTCGTGACACATTGCACAGATTTGCACCAATATTTTTGGCGATTTTACCTCTTCTATTCGTACATAGTTATGACAACGATTTTATGTGGATATGGTTCATTTAAGGTTGTGATTTTAAAATGTGATTACAATTTTAAATTATGATAAACAACCCCCTTTTTATTTTGATATACAACGATGTTAATGATTGATAGACAACAATTTAATTACATGTCAGAAGACAGTGATATGTATTTAAAAGGACAGTAAAAATATATTTTTAAAGGACAACAATTCAATTGTGTTGTTAGCAACAACGAATTTATTTTCATGAAGTTACACATAAACTTAACTTAATTGCTCTGCGATTTCATTCATAATTGAGCCAACAATACCGTTATTTGACTTTGCGAATTGAATCTTGATGACAACGAATTTCTAATGTGTTTATAGCAATTTGACAGTGAATTTATGACATGATTGCAACAAATAGACAACAAATTTATGATATGTTTTACTAATATTTATGGATTGTTGACAGCGAAATTTTGCATGTGTTTTTAATGGATTGTTAATGCGAATTTTCCTATCTGGGTTTTGGATATGTTTGCACCCTGGGTAAAGTATCTGCGTTCCTTAACGCACAAAAAACAAATGATATATAGCTGTGTTTTGCATTTATTATTAATTATTATTTAAATATCATTATATAGCTATGTTTTGTATATATAGCTGCGTTATCATATACAACTACATTTTTGCATATATATCATTATTATTTATGTTGGGTTACAACGATATCATCCTTGATTATTTCACAATGATGTTTTTTATTATTAGTTACACATTGAAATATACATTGATGATTACACAACAATTAATAATTGCTAGACAACTATATCATTATTACTAGACAACATTATCATGCCTTACACAACATTATAACCGCAATATAATATCATGCTTACCATTATTTGGCTTCACACAACATTATCATACATATAATAGACAACGATATATATGAAGATAGCTAGTTTATTTGTTGTCAGTAAATTTTAATAAACAAATTATAGACCGCGATATATGATGACAAAGATTGTATAGGTGGATGACAACAATATATGATGACAACAATTCATTATATTTGTTCCGGTTAAGTAGTGAAATTATTACATTGGTTTCGTTTAAAGGATAGCGATAGATGAAAAATTTATCACATTTATTATATAGACAGGATGGTATAAGTAGCGATTTTATTATATTGGTTTCATTCAAAGGAACACAATTAGATTCCATAGATAGCGAATCATTTTTTATAAGGGACAACGTTATTTGGTTTCAGTTTAAAACATAGCAATTTCAGTTTAAGAAGACTTGTTTTATATTATTTTAAAAGACATGGTCCATACTTGTTTCAATTTAAAAGTTAGCAAATTCTTTCTTAGGAAAGTACTTATCTGATATTGTAATTGGAAATAGTTACAATGAGCTAATTGTTTGGTAGTAATTATTTTTAATATGTTGTATGAATGTCATAGTCGTCAGACTCCCTTGCATCTGGTTGACATGGCGTTTGGGTTCTTGGGTTAGTCGTCATGAGTTTTGGTAGATAATGCGATCTCCTAGCGCATTGAAATTTTCTTGGGTTATTGGTCTCGATGTGTTAGGTTGCGCCTTGGTGACTGTCACACCCATCTCCGTGTGACAGAATGATTCCTGATGAGGAATCATTGCGCACCTAAGGGACAGATTTGAATGATAACCTGGTCGGAGTTGGTGCTTCCCGATGTGGGCATTGCTCGTAGTAATTGAAGTTGGCACTTGGTTTTTAACGCCTTAACGCGTTGGGTTTCAAGCACCATAGAGGTTTCCAGTTATTGGCCTTCAATCCATTNGTCTTTCTTGTGTCGGGCGGGTAGTTGTTTATATCTGTCTTGGATTATCGCATGTTTCGTCCAGTTGCCTGATGTGCTAGTGTGCTAAATCGTTGTTGTCTATTGGATGATCTCTGTGTGTGGTGTTCGTCACCAAGTTGCATTGTTCAACTGTGGTCGTTGTTGTCATCGTGCTTTAAAAAAAAAAAAATTGCTTCGTGTTGCGTTGCATGTAGTCGTAATGATGGGGACATTACATATGGTATCAGAGGGGGTTCAACCCTGCGACTGTGGATCGCCAAGCTTTCCACTTCAGTAAAACCTTGAGTATTAACCTAGTGCTAATTGAAACTTTAATGTGTCCATGCGGTGATCTCTATTAGAGGACACCATAGAGGTTCACGACGTGGTGCCATGGAAGGAGGTGCGAAGCCTCCAGAGGTACCCACACCCTCAGAGTCTAACCCCCAAGGGGCAGAACAATTCCTTGGGATGGATTCAATGGTTGTAAGGGATGTTGATGGTATGACAAGATCCTTCCAGAGATGGTCAGAGGAATTGATATACCATCTATACTGAGATAAGTCCAGGGTGCCTGTACCCCTGAGGGTCCACAACGCGCCCATCTAGTGCCGTTAGATTTCAATGCAAACTCGAGAAGGTCAAATTTTTCGAGTTCTTGGGTGCCTCAGACGACGCAACCATCGAGGAATGGTTAGAGAAAATGGCGATGTGCTTCGCACTTCACGACTATACCTCCAACCTAAAGGTCTGCATGATGGTCTTTCAATTGAGGGGGGGAACTCTTCTATGGTGGAAGACGCTCTTGTCGCTTTTGAACACGGCTGTCGAAAACGTGTCATGGGAACTGTTCGAGGAATGGTTCTGACTGAGGTATCTTTCTAAGGAATTCGTTGAGTATCAACTCAACGAGTTAAACACCTTGCGACAGGGTAGTCGTACGACCCCTGAGTACGAGGCCCATTTTTGGAGCTACTTCAGTATGCTCCGCACCAAATTAATAAGAAACTTAAGGTCAACAAGTTCGTGTTGGGCCTTAATGTTAGGATTCAGCTTCTACTTCGGGTTCCAGGAATATTGAACCAAAGAAAGTGTGTTGGGACGTGGAGAGCTACATTACCAGCGCGACTGCCTAGTGGAGAGGACTAGAGCAACTGGATCAGCCAGACCCACTATCGTGGGAGATTTGGGCAAGGCCCATCAGATTCATGCAACGACGAATAAACGTCAGGAAGAGCGTCAGTCGACTGTGCTCGAGACGTCAGGTATCGTCGCTAACCAGACCCTTAGTATTTTGATAGATCCCAGTGCTACCGAGAGTTTCATCTTTGGTGCAACACTAAAAGGGATTAAGGTAAAGGAAGTCGAACATGATGAATTTAGCTTTGTGGATATGGCTTCGGGAGCCAAACATAAGGTTGGAGGGATGTTTATGGGTTGTATCCTTAACCTGGGAGAGTTTATCACCAGGTCCAACCTGTACGTCACGATATTAGGATCTTACGAGATCATGATCGGTGTGGACTGGTTGGAATCGCATCAGGCGATACTCAACTATAAGACGAAACAATTGAGCTTGGTCAATGATGAGCAACAGAGACACGTGATTGTAGGTCGAAACCAGGGCATTTCCCTGAGGTTTATCTCTTCCTTTTAGCTACGGAAGAGCATGCGCAAGGGATGTAATATTTAATCGATCCTTGCGTTAAACGAGAAGGGAGTAGTGGAAGGTCTAGAACACGTTCCGGTGGTAAGGCAGTTTGTGCTACAAACTTGTGAGGTGAGGAGATTTGATTTAGACAAGGTCTCATAATGATTAAATATGAAAAATGAGGGTAATAATGACTCTTCTTGGATGTAGGACCCACTTTTGGGCTTAAGATAACTCAAACTGAGACACTTTTCAATACGAGAATATTGGCTAAGTGAACCTTGAAGACTGCTAGTCACCCTTCCAATACAACTGACATGACCAAAATTTGGTGAAAAGACTGACTTTAGAGGCTGGCTTTCTAGGAGATAACACTACCCACCCCAACAAGAGGGACTATCCAATGGGATCCTTTCTCATTCTATGTACGCAATCTTGGATAAATCCAACCCAAAAATGGCCATGCTCTTAGGTAGAACCTTGGAATCCACATTCCCTTTATTTCCCTTTTTGACAACCTAAATCCAATCTTCACCATTAGCGAAGGCCAAGGCCTTTTTGACCCTAAACAGTGGGGGTAGCAACCAAAGGTGAGGCAATTTATTTGGCCTTGGCCAATAAGAAGAAATCCCTAATCATATAATGGTCATGGATTTAGCAACAAAAACAAGTATTTCGAATCCTAATGTACCTAACGATTTGATGGGTATCTTTTATATCGAACTAGGTAAACACATGGTCATGGAGGTCTTGGGCCATGTTGACTTGAATTAGACTCACTTCTAAGAGAATGGGTTAAAGAAATGTCAAGACTTGTGGAAAATGAACAAGGGGAGATGAAATGCATTTGAGTAAATTTTAGTATTGCATGGGGAGGCCCGAGCATTCAACCTAGATAGGACAATAATGTTGAGCAGTTTCATTATTTGAGAAGTTTTCATACCACTCAAATAAAGATACAAGGTTATTATGATACAAGGACCACACATGAACACATCACAACCATGATGCTCTTCCTTGAAGGAAAATTTAAGAAATCCCTTTCTCAAGTTTCCAATAGTCATACAAATCCAGTAGTAGGGATCCCAAAATTTCTTAACCCATGACCTAATGAGATATTGTAGTATACCTAGGGAGGTAATCTGGGTTACCTAGGAAGGTACCCAATGAGAATGTGGTTATGTATTATTAGTGGAAGTCATTTAATATATGAGAATGTGAGCATTCAATGTAAGGTGGACTAGGTCCATTATATTAATAAAGGCCCACTATGGTAGTTAAATGTAATAAATGTGAGAATGTTCTCTAGAAGGTTCTTAGGATATAAAGAGAGCTATATAAAGAAGTGTAAGCAATGTAATGAAGTATAGTGAAGAATATTGTGAATGTATCAAGCATTGTTTGAAGAGTGTTATCCTTCCTTAAGGATTAATATATGGTGTTACCCTACCTCAAGGGTTTTCTCTATTTCTTGTGTTCAGTATTTTGGTGAATGGTTTGGATTATTCTTGTTGATATTGTGGATTTATTTTGAGATTTTTATCTTTAGATCTATTCTGGTATTTAACAATTGGTATTAGAGCACTTGACTTGGCCAAAGAAGAGGATAATTTTTTGGCTCTTTTTGCAGATTTTTTTTAGAAAAAAAAAGGGTGACGCACTTCAGGTTCAGATATGAAACTTTTTTAGTAGAATTTGACTAAACAAATTGGGTATTTGAATTAATCTCGGAAAAATACCCAATTTCAAAAACAAAATCAGTTGAAACGGAATCCGGGAAGTAAAGTTATGAGCATTTTAAATTCAACATTTTTTCAGGGTTTTTCCGGAAAACGCAGCGATTTTCTGTAGTGATTTATTTTTAAAACCCTTGTTCTATTTTTTGGGTTTTTCATAGCAAGATGATTTTTACTGGAAAAGATGATGGCCCTAATATTGAAGAATTCATAAAATACTTGAAGTCATTTTCGAAAGAGGATTGGAAACATTGGGTATCTTGTTATTGAAAAGATGATGCAGGCATTTGGTGGCAATCACATAGATATAGCCAACTGATGGCACTTTCTGATGAAGCACTTGAAAAATTATTTTAGATAAATGGTCTCATGCTGCTAAAGGGATAAACAAGAGTTTATTTTCAGGTGGAAAATCTATATTACAGGTTGATGGTTGTATTCACAAAGAAAATGTCATTATTTATATTAACCCTAGTTTCCAAGAGAATTTTATCAATGTTCAGTTGGTTAATAGATTGCAAATTCCTACCAAGAATATCCAAAGCACACATGTTGAGGTTAAAAATGTTCAAATTTTTAAAGATTTGAAGGTTAGTATGGATAAATATGTGTTGCATTCAGATTTTTATGTTATGGATATGGATGAAGTGAATATTTTTTGGGGATATCCTTGGATAGAATCAGTGGGTACCATTAATATTAATGTGAAAAAGAAGTTTTTGAAGTTGTGGTACAAGAAAAAGAAAAACACATTGCAGGATGTGTCTCTTAGTAAGAAAGATGGGCCCATGGAAGCTAGCAAAGAAGTTATTGTTGAGTTTGAAGTTGAATCAGAGGTAGAGTCTAAAGAAGGAGATGACACAAAACTACAAGAAGGATATAATGAGGAAGTTAAGGAGGTCATCGACTCAAAGGCACAAAGTGTTGAAGATTTGAAGAAAAAAGAATAGATTCCTACAGTTGTTGTATATCACCATCCATATCATATAGAGACACAACAATCATCAAGGAAACGACATGTGCATCAACACATTTATGCACCAACAAGGCACCAGACAAGAAACCGATCAAGAGGTGCATGGAGGAATACCAACACTTCAGGAGGAGCTCAGGCTACAGAAACAATCCCATGGCAACCCTGACATGATGCAGAGCAAGATCAGGGTGGCAAGGCAACAAATGAACATCATGTTCGACTTCCATTAGGATGCATGGATGGTTGCACTTAGTACCAGTTGGCTACATTGCTTAGCCGATCATATTGTATGGTTTCTTCTCATGTTTCGAGGACAAAACATGTGAAGGGGGATGGAATGTAGTATATCTAGGAAGGTAATATGGGGTACCTAGGGAGGTACCCAATGGGAATGTGGTTATGTATTATTAGTGGAAGTCATTTAATAAATGAGAATGTGGGCATTCAATGTAAGGTGGATTATGTCTACTATATTAATATAGGCTCACTATGGTAGTTAAATGTAACAAATGTGAGAAGGCTCTCTACAAGGTTCTTAAGAGATAGAGAGAGCTATATAAATAACCAAATACTTGTTAAGAACCAAATACTTGCATACAGAAGCACCACAAAGATTCACAGAACAATATAGAAAACCACCACTTTATTATATCAAAACCCTTGGGGTAGGGAAACACCATACAATGGATCATATTATGGAAGGGATCCTCTCTTGTTCACTTGCCTTTTCTAGGGGGTTTCCTCCTAATGAGCTTCAACTCCAAATACAATATTTCTCTTCATAACCCATTACATTGCTTGAACCCCTTTATATAGTCCTACCATCACCTAAGAACATTCTAGAGGAGAAATATTCTAGAAATAGAACCTTCTAAGAAGTCCTCTTACATTTATTATATCTAACTACCTATTTATTATATTTAACTACCATAGTGAGTCTTTATTAATATAGTGGACCTAGTCCACCTTACATTGAATGCACACATTCTCATATATTAAATGACTTCCACTAATAATACATAACCACATTCCCATTGGATACCTCCCTAGGTACCCCATATTATCTTCCTAGATATACTACATTCCATCCCCCTTCACATGTTTTGTCCTCGAAACATGAGAAGAAACCATACAATATGATCGGCTAAGCAATGTAGCCAACTGGTACCAAGTGCAACCATCCATGCATCCTAATGGAAGTCGAACATGATGTTCATCTGTTGCCTTACCACCCTGATCTTGCTCTGCATCATGTCAGGGTTGAGGAGGAACTCTACTTATAAAAAGACCTAAAATAGTTTAACATTTAAAGTCATCACAAACAAAAACATATTCATTAACATAAATATCAATAACAATTTCATTTAGAAAAATCACAATATTTTGTGGTAGACTTTTAAAGCAAATTTGTGAAAAACCTTTAAAACACCATTACTTTCATTGATAATATCTTTAACATAAAATCAAGACCATTTAATACCCTCAAGCATTATGGCATCCAAGCTACACCCTATAGGCCAAATCACATCACAATAGTAAAAACTATTAGATTCAATCATCTCCTCAATTTTAAAGCTACTAAAGCAGTCAATCTCCATATATCAAGTGCATGAATTCTCCCTAGCTAAGCTCTCCCAACAACCTCCTATTTTGACTTGGCTCCAATAAAATCTATCATAATTACTTAATAACAATAAACACATAATAAAATCTATTTTAATTATTTAATAACAATCAATACATAATAGTCAAAACAAAATAATGAATTACGATGATAAAACAATGTATTTAGTTCTATTGATATATTTATTTTCTATTAGGTGATGTGGTGGTTGCTATTAGATGGTGAAATTTGCATTTTTTTAATTTTATCTCTAAACTAAAGAGACTACAACTAACCATATGGACAATCCATAAATACACTTGCAAAAGTCTCGATGAGATACTCTCGACCATAGCAAAACTTTAACACATGTCAAAGTAGACTATTTGCTAATAAAGGGTAAACGTGCGAGTTTCACAAAGTAGGGCCTCCTTTACGTGTTAGAGAAAATGCATGCATATCAAGGAATGACCAATAACCCCAACGCTAACGTAAAATAAATTTGTGTAATTGATTATAAAAGAAAAACCCATTTTTTATAATTATCAATTTATTTATTTATTTTGTCAAATAGAAAATCCATTTAGTAAAATAGAAAATCCATTTAAAAGTTTAAATGGAGTAAGTTAAAACGTAAAATAGAAAATCTAAATTTATGTAAATAATTATAAAAGTGAAACCGTTTTTTATAATTATCAATTTATTTATTTATTTTGTCAAATAGAAAAATCATTTAGTAAAATAAAAAATTCATTTAAATGTTTAAATAAAGTAAGTTAAAAAGTAAAATAGAAAATCCATTTAAAAGTTTAAATGAAGTAAGTTAAAAAGTGAATAGACTTCATTTTTCATCAAAACTCTTCTCAAATTTTAACAGAAATTTTGTGAGAGTATATAATTACCCCTAATTGATAGGAACTTTACCCATTAAACTCTTTCTTAAGGGTTTTAACCCATTTAAAAAAGACTTTTTGCTTTAGAAAAAAAAAACTTTTAAGGAAAATTGAGTTTGTCCACTTTTTATTCACTTTCATTTTAAATAAATCAATAATTGATTAGTAATTAGATATTTTTGTTAACAGGTTTTTGTAAAGACCTGACTTGAAGTGTCATTGGCAATGGCATAACCGATGGCACACCCAACAAACATAACTAAGGGTGCATGACGAGTCAATATGTTTTGGTAGCCTTGGTGGCCGACTCACAATGATTCATGAGACGATTAGGATGGTGTACTAGTGCATAGGATAGGAGCACCAAGGATGTTTTGGTTAGTTATGACAGATGATCAATGAGGTGCTCCATAGTAGGGTTTGATGGAGGACAACGGGACTTGGCATTGTGATAGATTTTGTGTATTATCTATGGCAAAGAAGTTGTGTTGATAAGTGCATCAAAGATACGTGAACACCTAACAAAGGAGGGAATTGATCTTCATGGACTATCATGTGTTGGATTAGATGGATGACAACATGATCTTATGTTGGGCAGTCGATTGTTCAAGTATGCTTGGGCCGAACGAGGAAACAGTGGATTGGCTATGATTGGGTGGCAATGACGCATCATTATCTACAGTGAAATGAACACTCTAACATTCCACACAGTTGAGGATGCTTGGCTTGGGTTCAGTCGGGACATGTCTGTTAGGTGTATTCCTAGTGATACAAGTAATTAATCGTTATGCCCAACTAGCAAGGTCTTGAGTGGTATGGGACACTTGAGTAGAATGAGAAGTCTAGCCTTGTGGAAAATAATATTAGAGCCATGTTCGAATGTGGAAATTATAGGAGTGTCTTTTCAACAACAACATCCCTTCCATCAGAGAGTTGTTGGAGTCGTGATGACAATGATGTCAACAATTCAAGTGGGGGAGAATGTAAGGATCCAACTTGAAGTGTCATTGGCAATGGCATGACAGATGGTACACGAGGAAAACATGACTAAGGGTGCATGGCGAGTCCATATGTTTTGGTAGCCTTAGTGACCTACTTATGTACAATGATTTGTGATATGGTTAGGATGATGTACTAGCACATAGATTAAGAGGATAAGGATGTCTTTCCTAGCAGAGACAGACAACTATTGAGGTGATGTGTTGTGAACTTCAGCAAAGAACGATGTGACTTGGCAATGTTATAGATTGTGTGTTTTATCCATGCAAGCAAGGCAACAATGTTGATAATTACATTGAAAATATGTGAATGCATAACAAAGGAGGGTTACCATCTTCAATTACTATCATGTGTTGGCTTAAATGGATGACAACATGATATTAGTGTTATTGAATCACTAATATCATAGCCCATGTTAGAATTAACGAAATCGTCCTCAATCTTAGGCTACAATTCAAATTAAGTTATATTTTAATAAAAGAATTCCACGAACAAACTGATTTGTCAAAAAATATGGTGAGAGTTGAGCGTCCCTCTCTCATATTGAGATCCAGCTATCTTGCTTAAAAACCTCAAATAACGTGAGGAAATCATATGTTAACAATGGTAACCTGAAACCTCTCAGACCCCTTAAACATTGGAGGACAAGTGACGGTAATCTATATGTATCATGTGTTAATCTATATTATATATTTACCATGTTTGCCATGTGTTAAGTTAATCAATATTTTCATGGGATATCACAATTGGTAAGAAATAGATACATTCTCTTATTTTGGGAAGAGGTCATGATTTCGACTCTGTTCCCTGGGGTCGTGGGTTTACCACTTTTATATTATTTATTATGTGAGGAAGTATCGAAATGAGTTTTCAACTTGGAAATCATTATCTTAAAAAAAATAATGAAAAAATACTTATAAATATTTTCTTTACTATAATATAATAATTGACTTAGTAAAATGTAATAAAGTGAATATAAAATATCATTAATTAAAAAATTTAAAACACCTCTACAATGAATTTACTTCCCCAAATATGATTGGATGGCGTTGGTAAACAAATCAGAAAATAAATTTGGTTGGATCTTAACAGAAGCAACCCACTACTTCTCAACTAAATCCATTGAATTGATGGTTTGTGCATGGTTACCCACACTGAAACGGTGCATTGTGTTATAGTGTTGTGCACCATTAATGATTGGTGCATGTCTACCTGCGTCAAACATGGTGTGTTCCATATTTAATCTATGCAATACCCCTAGTTTTAACCCCTCGATTATAATAGACTAAATAAGGTATTATTTGTAATAGGTGGGTTATTTGATTGGTGTCAAGCCAAGAGGGTTGAGTTGTAACAACCCCATAATTTAAAATGTAAATATGATTTGTAAGTATTCCTAGTTTGGATCCCAAGATAGAGGCATGTCGAATGACTGGTTATGAGTTCAAGTTGTGGGCTTGGTTGTGGTATTATGTTTAAATGTTATAAAATATAAGCATAATGAATAATATAATAACACCAAAAACGTTTATCAAGGAGAAATAAGGGTGGATAAGGGTATGTGAGAAGGGAAGAGGAAAGGGGTCCTTGGGAAGAGAAAAACATTAAAATATTGCTCCCACTTGTCCTTTAGTGGAGTAATACTCCTTTTTCCCATGCTTTATTAAAATCTCTCACCTACCTTCGGCTTATGTTTACTAAGAAAATCTCTCACATCCTTGGGGAATGCACATATTCCTCACGCATGGGAAAAATGGAAAGAGGGATAAATTTTCTAAGATAGGTCTATTCTCCCACTCCTCTTGCTTCAAAGAGGTAGGATATCCTCTCACATGGCTACCATTGTCTACGACCAACATAAGAAACATGTGAGCTTGAGAGATGATTGAGTTTCCAAGATAGAGGGGTTTTAGATGGAAGGAGAACGAATCAATTATGTTTGAAGAGAGAATCAATGGTTGTAGAGTGAGCATAGAGAATGGGAAGCTCGAAATCCAACTACCCACTTCTCTAAACTACTTGTTTGTTGCAAATGAACCAAGGTCTACCAATGTCAGGTATTCCCTAAGAGTAATTAGCAACTCAGACTCTTCATTCCTACATTGGATCAAGGAGGCCTGATGAATTATTAAGGGACTATATGTAAGAAAAAGAAGATCTTGAACCTACGTTGTGTTTGGATGAGAGGAAGAGGTATGTGGCTGATTAGAGGTTTTGTGAGATTCATAAAAGAGTACCGTTGAGAACAATTATGGTATGTGTTTAGCTCTCGTTGTTTTTTTGGTATTGTGGATTAGGTTGAGTGAGGAACAAATCCAAATAGCCAGCATTTTACCTCACGGT
>JASDQU010104505.1:193907-208430 GCA_032191745.1 Picea mariana
AAAGTTGACCAGGCCTCACCTGATCCTGAGGAAGCAGTTATGAAGGTGGTTGGTGGTGGTTGAATTTCACTCCTTCCATAAATAGAAGGTCAGAAAGGAGCATACATGGAAGCAGGTTGTCGGTTCAGCCTGAAAAAGATTGTGTCTGAAAAATGACTGCATGGGCAGTCTACCCAATGTCTGCATGCGCAGCCTGACAAAGAAACTCACCTACGTGAAGCATTGAATTCATGACATAACCGTTCCTTCTGCGCCTGAGTCAGCTTCAAGTATATGTAGGCATTTTTGCCATTTGGATTGGGATCAATGGTAGAGCACAGCTCCCAATGGTAAAGATTTAATCCAGCCTCTGGTTCTCTGGTTATAGAAGAACATTTGAGACTTCTTGTTTAATGGCAGCCAACTTCTTCTTTTCCCTTTTTTCTCTGAATCTAAGATCCCGGGCATGAATGATCCAGTCGGTTGTTGCATTGCTATATTATGTAGGTTTGATTTTATCAATTCTGCAATCCTCTTGGGTTCATTTCGAAGTTGTTCGGCTCTGAGAAGATTTCATAGCCAAGACTTTTCCTCTTTTGTGAATGCTGCTGGAAGACCTGATGTCCAGAGCAGACTTTATTTCCCCTTTCTCTTCCCCACTTACTCACCACTATCATTATTACTGGCTTAAGTTACATCAAGACCTCAAGTGTCACTGATGTTCCAGCCCAGTTTTCTGAGTTAGAATGATACTGTTTCGAGTTTACTTCCATCTGATCACCCCTTTATAAACAAAACGTGACATAAAATGATGGGCGTCGGGCTCTGCTCCTCCAGCAATCCAGGAGTGACTTCCATCGCCAACAGCGAGTACAGAAATCAGAGCATCAGGATGCTTAAGATGGGGAAAACCTCTGATACCCTGAACGTACAATATGATCACCCAACCATCTTATTTGGACCAAGAGTAGAAGAAAGCCATGAAAATGAAGAAGTGCCTCCTTTTTATGTCAGTTTGAAAATCCACGACATGAATTTGCATAATCCATGTTGGATTCAAGAGCATCTCACAATGTGATGCCCAAAGTGGTGATGGACCAATTGGGTCTCGATGTCACAAGGCCTTATAAAGATCTGTTCTCTTTCGATTCAAGAAAGGTGAAATGCCTTGGCCTGGTCAAAGATCTGGTGGTGTATTTGGCACAAATCCTTGCAAAGAATATGGTGATGGACGTAGTGGTCGCTGATATCCCTCCAAAATTTGGTATGTTGTTGTCCAGGTCATAGGCTGCAAAATATCACACTTGAGAAACCTCCAGCCAAAAGGGGTGTGTTGTCACCACCCAACAATCTCTATCTTGACAACAATACCAAATCAATCATCACTTTTCCTGCAAGCCAAGAGAAGTTAAACACCACCACAGCTTCTGTATCAATACTCATTACCTCCAGTATGGACTCGACCTTCATCACTAACCTCTCATAGAAAATGATGTCTTGTCCAATTTTGGTACACTGGATTGTTAATGAAATGCACAACGCTTTGACCACTACAACAACCCCCTTTCCTGTACTCATCCAAACTTACCCAATATATCCTTGCATTCATGCTAGACATACTCCTGAATCAACATAACCACAAAATAAATCACTACAACCACTATAGGTGATAGGTGATACTCGTGCTTCTGTGATACTGAAGCACCCATTTCCATAATATTTACTTGGTTTTTCCATGTGTCCACTGACAACACCAATTGCATGTGAAATATTTGACATATAACCACTTTCTTCCTTACTATCAAGAAATAAACTTGAAGAAAGCTTACAATGGAAAGCTAAAGGGATATTTATTGGTTTCACAATGTTCATACTAAACCTCATTAGTATCTTCTTCATACACTTCTAACAACCACAACTTACCATTTTTCTTGTCTCTATGTACTTCTATGCCCAAGATTTGTTTTGTTGCTCCTAGATCCTTCATCTAAAGCATCCTAACCAACAGAGCCTTTAATCTACTGATCTCAACCATGCTTTGTTTTGCAACAAGCATATCATGAACATATCACACCAATATAATGAATATGTCATTTAAACTTTTGAATTAAACACAATGATCATACAAACTTCTAGTAAAAATTTGGCTTACCATAAAAGAATCAAACGTCTTATACCATTGCCTAGTTATCTTAGGCCATACAATGATTCCCTAAGTTTGCAGGAAAATCTCCCTTTATGATCCTCAACAACTTTTGATTGTTCCAAGTGCATATCTCTGCTAATGATGATTTTGTGGGTAGTAGGATCCCACAATCTACATCTCGTAATTCCATCACCATAACCAACAGAGATATAAAACTTTGTTCCCTTAACCGAATCTAGCCAAGTGAGCCTTCACCCCTCACCTCTAGGTTAATTTCAAAGGAGTATCCTAATCCCTTTTAAAGGCTTCATTACATTCAATCCATGGGCTCTAAAACCTTGGGCTACCAAAAAACATGTGCCCGAAACCATGACTTTTGACCTACCGAGTAAAGTTTTCCTAACATTCCCCCTAGTTTCCCATGACCAAATCCACCCAAACCTCCCTCAAAGTCAGGGTATCCAGGAATATCGCATGCTCTCCATTATCACCTAAGTCTATGTCTAGACTTTACCGGTGAAATTTCAAACTCGGGGTACGCATGCCCAACCAGGTCTTACAGTGATATGCCCCTTTACATATATTTAAAAAATTTGTCAACTCCACCTCCAACTTTGCATTCAAAACCTTTGTCTTTCCATTGCTTTGACCAAGTCTCACGAGCTCCATTGAAGATCCATCATAACGGTCCATGATCATCTCGTTGAGGCATTCCGTCAAAGATTTCATGTGCATTCTTCTCTTTGTTGGTCTCGATCCACTCATTTTTTTCTCTGATATTCAAACAACCAATCTCAAACCTTAGGCATTCATCTGCAAAAAAGAAAACAATGTTTTCATTTTCTCCTCTTCATTCTTAGAGGAAAACACTTCATTTTTTCCTTTCTCAAGCTCAAGACAACAAATAGAGATTCATGGCTCTTGCAACAACCTTACTCGACCTTCACATTAATCACAGTATTGATCTCCTCTTTCATAAACTTGGGAACAATGACTTTGAGGATGAAATTATTCATCTAGGATTTGATCTAGTCGAGCTTATACACTTTCGTAGGAACTTTGATTATTTACGCGCATTGCCATCTAACTCTGCGTTTGAGAGGTTTAATACCCCTAGGTTTAACCCAAATTGTAAATGTACATATGATTTATAGGCTAGTGAGCCAGGATGTTTTGGGCCAGAGTGCCTATATGATTAAGAAAGGGGGCCTATGAGTTGAAAAGTCAATGAGCCTAAAAAATGTAATATGTAATCACACTTGATTATATTAATAAAATACATCATTGTTACAGACTAAGTCAGACAAAAGAGTATGGGGGGCTAGGACTCCATGAAAATGAAAGGGGGCTAAGGGCTTAAGAAAAGGGGCTAAGTCAAGGGATCTTAAGCCAAGGAATAAAATAATATTATTCGTGAGTCATAATATTTATGATATAATTTTATCCTAAGTTCCTAAGGGAAGGAAAAAATTACCAAATGGAGTCAAAGGTAGTTTCTAGAGTGAAAAGTGTCAAGATAGGAACATGCAAATATATTGTTAGGAATCTAGTGTAATTCTCATTCTTCCACTCATTCACTCAATCATTCCATCATCTGTACCTTGGCTAGAGAGTGTAAGTTGAAGTTGATGGTTACCTATTAAATCCTTGGTGGTTTAGATCGAAGAAACATGTTTTCAAGCCTATGGAGTATTCTCTCTAGGTGAGAGAATTGTTGGGAATAAGTTTCCCCCAGTGTTGGGCTAGTGGGTGTTGTAATTCCTTGAGAAACCTTGTGTTCAAAGTTCCATAGAGATTTGAGACTTCCTGGTTGGCATGTTTCTGAAGCCCTAGAAGGGAAGTGGGATAGAAAAAGGATTGTTGAGTAGAGAAGGGGTAAACTTCGTGGGGTAAGACAGGTTGTGGGGAATGAGAGGTTGTGAGCTGGGAATTATTGTTGGAGTTTGTACTTGGGCCTATTCTTTATTGTGTTGTTTGTTAGACCTTAGTTTTCCTTAGGAATCCTTTTCCTTGGTGGAGTCATAGTCCCATCTCAGGGGTGAGCTATTGTAGAAAGTGCATGAACAACGAAGTCTATAGCTGGGAGGAACGTCTAAGGTCTATAACCAGTCGATGAATTTAATTAAAAGATAAATTTATTTAATGTGCTATTATGTTGTATATCATGTGTTATTTCTATTTAATTATGTTATTTTGTAATTATATATTTATGCTTGGATTATATGTTGTAGAACTGCATAATTGTGTTCATATGTAGGGAATTTAGTTATTTAATATTATCAGAGAAAACATTTTGTGGTGTGGCTCAAACTAGATGGATAGGGATGTTACATTTTGGTATCAAAGCCACATGTTCAACAATGAGCCTGCATGGGCTGGAGACAACACACATTGGATTTTCACTTGAAAAAGTTCAGAGAATGTCTACAAAGTGTCTGACAGTGTTTCATAAGTAGTAGTTTGAGAAATCTCCTAGGGAATTTGAGGAAATGGACCTCAAGGGTTAAAATACTCATTTTATACCTCTGTTGGGGCATTTTGAAGCCTGGAATCACTCAAATTTCAAAAGTTGCATAACAATCATGGTGAAATTGGGTAAAATTGTGAAAAAAACCCCAATTTTTGAAGTGGAATTCGTTGATAATTTGACACATAAGTGTCAAATTTTGGGTGCATTATTTGAATTGACATGAATAGGGATGAAATTGGCCACAAAAATCTTAATTTCAGCACTACCATGATAGCTTGTGAGAAAATTTGAAAGTTATGTGTTTTGAGAAATTTGGGAAACTTTGGAATTCTGGAAAATTTGGGTAATTTTCCGTATAGGACGTTAGCGATGATGTGGAAGACATGTGGAAGTGATGACATGGAATTCCATGGTGGCAAGTCCACGATGATAGTCAGTGGCACAATGACATATCAAATGGCGAGGTGATAGATTGCTGTGGCGGGGTGACGAGCCCCGGTATTGACCGAAAATGTTGGTGGTATTGCATGTCGAGGGAGGGGTTTTGGAAATTTTTTATGATGATAAGAAACCAATAAAAATGTGAAACGTATCATTGATTGGTAAAGGGTATCACATCGAGGGGTGTCATTAAACTCTCGACAACTTCACCATGTGAAATGAACCACAATCGTAGATCTCTCAATCATCTTCACAGTTGGATCAAGGAGCATGCGAGTTGTTGCGACCAACGAAAATGTGTCAGGCTGTAAATTAAAAACACTAGATGAAAGGTGCACAAAGGGGGGAAATGGGTAATATTCAAATTACTATAACTTGTTTCTCAAAACTCGTAATGGATGTTAGGGATGTAATCTCCCTAACCCCTCATGTGGGTAGAATAGTATATTTTATATATAATAAAGGTCGACATTAGGCAATAAGGCCTATTTAATAATGTGAACAAGTTTGATGTAAGAAGACTTAATAGAAGCTTCCATTTTTAGAAAGATATTCCTCTAAAATGTTCTTTAGAATACATAATTTGTATAAATAAGAGTAGAAGGAATGAAAAATTATTGTCTTGAGAATTATTGTAATAGAGTTATTCTCTGTTGGAGGTTTCCCCCTCGAAGAGACAAATGAACATTTCTTTCATTCAATAAAAATATTATGTTGGGGTTGTTATTCTCATTATTTTGTTGTTTAACTGGTATTTGCTGCAATGTTTTTGTTTATGCTTATTATAATACATCTACTACCTTAGAAGTGGTATCAAATCTCTTTCCTCTGTGGAAATTGTGGGAATTTATTTTTTTGGGTAGATATGTGTATTGTTTGTGTCTTTAAAGCATAGATATATATCGTTCAATGGGTAAAATTGCGTTTGGAGAAGACTACACACCAGAAATACAAATGGTTTCACGGGGTTACTCGAAACAAACGTTTCACTTTGTTGGAAACCTCTGTAACCCCTATTGGTACCCCTTCGAGTAGTATCACATCAGATAGAATTTTTACACGACCATCACTCCCACATACCATCAGGTATATCGTGATTCCCCTAGGTCTCTTGAACCCATCTCTAGATCAACCAATCAGTCACCTGACTGTTATAGTGACAGCGAGAACAACACTCAGAAAGATACTCTCTAGTACCTAGGTAATCAGGTAGTACGACTAAGGGTATGGTCGAGCCTCCGTAGTTGGTTCCCTGACATATTGGGCCAATTTGATCCGGATTTAGGAGTAGAACGAACTAATTAACAGACTGAATACAATAAACACAAAGATATGAAGAACAACACATATATCTAGTGAACATTATTTTCTATTGAATGAATGAAATAGGCTGAAACTGTAAAACTACAGAACTGAAACACTTGCTTGAATGGTGGTATCTATCTCTGAGAAGAGATGTGTCTTGTACGCGCATCTGTCTGAGTAGAATGACTACAATGAGGCTCCAGAGGTCTTTTTGTTATTACTCATGAATGCCAAAACCCTAGAAATCCAAAAACCTAACCCTAGGAGATGAAACGCCAAAATTTATGTTGGCCCCTATGGGTAAGTTGGTACCTAAACTTCCCGGGGTCGTAACTTTTGCATATGACCTCCTTTTTAGGCGTGTGATAGCCTGTTGGAAAGGTATTTTAGAGAAATACAAATTACACCATCAAAATCTGGCTTTGTCTACATTTTGACTATGGCGAGCCAAAAAACCACTATTAAGGGCCCCAAAACGACCCTGGAAGTACAACAAGACATGTTGACATGAAAACATACAAAATAACCTAGTTAGATTAGATGGGAGGCCACCAATATCCACTTGGAATATGTGTAGGGATTCATACAACCCTAGAAGTGTAGAAACCACAATTACAAAGAAGTACATAAGAATGTGCTAAACTAAAAACTGTTAAGAGGAGCCAGTTGGAATAGTTGGGTGGCCACCAATATCCACCTGGATCACGAGTACTATTGTTCAACCCCACATGTACACATGAGAGTTATAGCACAGGGTAACACCTTTTCTATGGGAAACCTAAGAACCCTAACCCTTGGGAAAGGAACAAAACATCATCGAAACAAAAGAGATATATTGTCACACAATCCTACTTCCTACATTTTGGTTGCAACCTTCCTACATAATTTTTCCTGCTAACAATTTGGGAAAATCATCACTGTAGTATTCTTCAACCCAAAGTATAACTCTACATAAGTGAAAAACAAAGTATAGTGGTCTTTCCGACACCCGTATTCAGTACCTATCCCCTAGGATTCCTCTCTTCTCCCTGATCATCATGGTACCTATCATTTTTAATCCTTTTTCCATGGACCCGACCCCTTCCTGACACCCCTATTTTGGACCTATCTCATGGGATTTCCATTTTTTACCTGATCGTACTAGTATCTATCTCTTGTAATCCTTTTTTTCCATAGACCCACCCACCCTTTATGACACCCTTATTTCTAACATATTCCATTGGATTCCTCTCTTTGAACTGATTGTCATGGTACCATTCACTAGTAACCCCTTTTCTATGCATACCCACCTTCTCCATTCATATGTTTCCCTTTAACCATGGAAATCATCTGCAACTAAGATCTTTAAAAACATATCAATTCCACCATAGACGCCAAAATGGAAGACATGAAACATGACATGGACAAGGACATCAAGGATCACCTTGACAACCAACTCGAATCCTCTTCTGCTAAGATCCTAGAATTATTGAATATTCTCAGAGGCCTTATCTCCTATAAACAACCATATAACCCATAAGGTGTTTCTTTCTTCAATTACCATACTTTTCATTCCGACCCCCTTCCTTGTGATTTGCGTCTTCCATGGGTGGAGGTAATACAATTTGATGGCTTGGATCCCACTGGTTGGGTCACTCAAATGGAAATTATTTCTCCTTGCATGGAATCACTTATGACTTGGTTAAACATCGATTCAATGTCCTCTATCTAGATCTTGAATACTAGAAATGGTGGAAACGATGTAAAAAAACACGCCAAGGGTATGTTTCTTAGACACATCTCGTGGTCGAAATTTGGGAATGCTTTGACATTGACACACACCACCTGGGCCATTTGACCAAGTTAAAAAAATATGGTACCATGGGCATGTTTGATATCTTCTTCATGCGATGTTTTATTAGTGTCCTAAAGAATGAAATCCGAGCCCAGGTCCTCTTGGCTTGCACTTGATTGGAAGCTACTAAACGTGCCAAAGAAGAAAAGCAAGTTGTCTTTTCCTAAAACCCAAAATCCTTTTTTTCCCCTCACCCTTGGCCTGCCAATCCTCCTCTTCATGTCATTCCTCTCAAGATATAGAAATTAACTTGGGAAGAAATGGTTGAACGCCAACTCAAGGGTATTTTCTATAATTGTGAGGAAAAATATTTTCCAGGACACAAGTGTAAGGAAACAAATATTCTTATGGACATTTATGAGGATTTTGTTGATGAGGGGGTCGAAGTTTCCCTGGTGGGAGAACTACCCCCAATAGATGAACCTATTTTTCCCTCTGATCCACTAGAAGTTGAGCCACATATTTTTCTACATTCTCTCACTGGCTTCCTTGCTCTCCAAACCCTTAAGCTTATTGGATACACTAAGAATGAGAAAGTCATAATCCTAGTTGACAGTGGAAACACCCATAGTTTTATTCATTGTCACATTTCCTAGGAAATCAATTGTTATATTCGTGCAATCAACAATTTTCAAATCATGATTGTCAATGGTGGTTCCATGAAATGTGGTGTCCATTGTGAAAATGTACGCCTACAAATTGGTCAGTACCACCTAAAATATTATATGTTTACTATCAACATGGGCGGTTGTGACATTTTTCTACATGATAAATGGTTATGCACTCTCGACCCCATCCGCATAGAATTTAAGGACCTAACCATGCAATTCCAATAGGAGAGACAACAATATAAATTCCAAGGAATCATAACAGGTTCGACTGAGATCAATTTTTCCCACCGAATGGAAAAGATACTAAAAAAAAGTCACTTTGGCATTATTTCCCAACTCCATTCCATTCACGCAGTGGAGACACCCTATGTGCACCTTGAAATCCAATCTATACTCACCTAGCAACAATCTATCTTTAACACTCCCCATGGACTTCCCCCTTCCCGTGGTGCCCATGATCATTCCATTCATCTAGTACCTGACAGTATTCCTACCAATATTCACCCTTATCATCATCCATTTTCTTGGAAAAATGAAATTGAGAAAATTGTTCAAGAATTGTTAAAAGTAGGTGTTTTCCATCCTAATACCATCCCCTATTCTTCTCCAGTAATCATGGTACTCAAGAAACAAGGAACTTGGTGCATGTTTCCTAATTTTTTTGCTCTCAACGAACTCACAATCAAAGAAAAATTTCCCATTCTTGTTATTGATGACCTTTTGGATGAATTGAGTGGTGGCCAATACTTTACAAAACTTGATCTTCATTTTATCTACCACCAGACATGCATCAAAGAGGAAGACAACCCCAAGGCTTCCTTCAAAACTCATGAGGATCACTATGAGTTCTTGGTCGTGCCCTTTGGCCCATGTAATGCCCCCTCCACTTTTCAAAGTCTCGTGAATCATGTCTTTCATCCTTTCCTCCATCATTTTGTCTTAGTTTTCTTTAATGGTATCCTCATTTATAGTAAAACTTGGCAAGCCCATCTCATCCATGTGGATCAAGTTCTCCATCTATTGTCTAAGCACAAACTTCTTCTCAAACAATCTAAATTTTGTTTTGGCATCTCTAAAGTTGAGTACCTAGTTCATATTGTAGGAAATAATGGTGTATGGGTGGATCCTAAGAAAATTGAATATATGAAGGATTGGCCTTACCATAAAACTCTTAAAATCTTGCATGGTTTCTTGGGTTTAATGAGCTATTATCACAAGTTTGTTCTCAATTATGGAAAGATTGCATCTCCTCTCACTTATCTCCTTAAAAAGAATGCTTTTTGTTGGACTCCAGTAGCTGATCAATCCTTCCAAGACTTGAGAGATGTCATGTGCACAACCCCTATCATGGCACTAGAAATTTCACGGAATTGGGGTAGTCCTCATGCAACATGGTACACCTTTGGGTTGCACTAGAAAATAACTATCAAAGAGACATTTGGGCCAATCCACCTATGAAAAGGGAACATTTTATATTCTACATGCAGTGAATCTCTGGTATCCTTACTTATTGGGGAAACACTTCCAAATTAAAATTGATCATCGTAGCCTCAAGTATTTTCTAGAACAAAAAATTTCATCCCCAGAGTAGCAAAAATGGGTGACCAAGATAGTTGGATATGATTATGTGATCATATAAAATAAGGGTAAAGAAAATATCATCATTGATGCTCTTTCAAGGAAATATGAAGAAGAAGGGTACCTTTTTTCCATCTCTTTCATTATAAAATATTGGCTTCAAGTTGTTCTCCAGGAATGGTTACAATACCCCAAAATTTCTATCCTAATCCAAAGATTCTGACAAGATCCTCAAGCTTCTCTAGGGTACTCTTGGCACAATGAAGAGCTTCAATATAAAGGTCACCTATATTTAATCAAACACTCGAACCTTAAATACCAAATTTCTCTCTGTTTTGCATGCTTCACCCACAACTATGCATTCAGGGTTTACCAAAACCTATTAACGGGTTGAGCATTTTCTTTTATGGGATGGTATGAAATAGGAAATCTGCACCTTTGTGGATAAATGTGATACCTTTAAACAAAATAAGGAAGAAACAATAGAATCTCCCGACACACTCCAACCATTCACAATTCCCCATGCTATATGGAGGGATATTTATATGGATTTCATTGTTGGTTTACCTAAATTGAGAAATAAGTCAGTCATCATGGTGGTAGTTGATAGTCTTTTCAAATATGATCATTTCTGTTCTCTTCAACACCCATTCACCACATCCATAGTGGCTCAAATGTTTATGGATAATATATTCCAACTCCATGGAATTCCTCATTTTATTGTCTCAGACCGAGACCCCACTTTCACTAGAAAATTTTGACAAGAATTATTCAGGCTCCAAGGAACCCAATTACACCTCAAAACTTCCTATCATCCCCATACTCATGGAAAAAATGAAGTTGTCAACAAGTGTTTGGAAGCATATTTGTGGTGTTTTGCATTGAAACTACAAAATTAATGGGCTCAGTGGTTACCCCTAGCTGAATGGTGGTACAACACATCTTACCATACTACCACTTGCATGACTCCTTTTGAAGTAGTCTATAAGAAAAATCCATTGTCAGTTCTTTCCTACATGCCATATGTCTCCAAATTTTAGGATATTAACAACAATATTACAGTGAAAGTGGCCATTCTCCGTACCCTCAAATAAAATTTGGCCATGGATCTGAATCACATGAAGCAAAAAGTAGATCATATTCATTTTGAATGTCAATTTGTTGAAGGGGACCGGATGTTTCTTTGTCTCCAACCTTATAAGCATAATTCACTCAAAGATGAACATTGTCAAAACATTGCCCCAAATTGTATGTTCCTTATACAATTCTCAAGCGAGTGGGTCTTGTGGCCTACCAACTAGCTCTACCCAATCATTCTAAGCTCCATCATTTTTTTCATATCTCATGCTTAAAGAAATTTATTAGAAATCAATGCTAGACTCAAACCAGTCTCCCTGAGTTGGATGTAGAAGGCTCCATTTGGTCGCAGCCACAAGAATTCTTGGACTAGTGAGAGAATCATCTCCATCAACACACCATCAAGGAATTGTTAGTTTAGTGAAAATAGACAACTCCAAAATATTCCACCACAGAGACAACTACCATTATACAACAATTTCCTCATCTTAATCCTTGAGGACAAAGTTGTTCTTCAATGGGGAGAGCACGTTAGGGTTGTAACCTCCCTAACCTCTCACATAGGTAGAATAATATATTTTCTATGTAATAAAGGCCGACATTAGTTAATATGACCTATTTAATAATGTGAACAAGTCTAATGTAAGAAGAATTAATAGAAGCTTCCACTTCTAGAAATATCTTCCTCTAGAATGTTCTGTAGAAGATAGAATTAGTATAAATAAGAGTAGAATGCATGAGAAAGTATTTTCTTGAGAAGTATTGTAATATATCTTTGCTCTGTTGGAGGTTTACCCCTCAAAGATACAAGTGTGTTGGACACAGCGACCACACTTAGAGGGGGGGGTGAATGAGTGTGGGGATCTTTTTCTCAAAACTTCCCTCTTACACAAAACTCATTAGTTAGCATTCGAAATTTAATCATTACTCATTTTTTTCATTAATAATCAGTTATATGTGAATACATATCAGCAACATATATCAGCAATATATCATCAACAAATCATCTCCACAAGGAACACAAGGAACACAAGATGTATGTACAATTTTTCTTTTTATTATGGACTTCAATCCGGGGGTTTTTCAGAAACAACTGAATAGAGTAAAAATATACAAGAGCACCAGCTCTATATGAAAGACTCAACTTACATTCTCAGCATCAACTGAGATGAGGCAACAATCCTCAACAGATAGCAATCTGTACCATAAACAAGAGCATCAACCATGCACCAACTTGTGCCAAACAAACTGTAATCAACCTGTACCATAAACAAGTGCATCCAACCATGTACCAGGTATATAAAAATTATGTGTCAACTACTCATCAACAATGACTCATCAATATGTACCAACATAATCAACTATACACCTCATGTATGTGCCAACTCATCAACTGCTTATCTCAACCATGACTAGTTTTGGATTAGTCAACAACCCTAACTTGAAATAATCATAACTTTGTACCTGTAATGAATAAAGATATGAAACTGATATAAAATGTTCTTCAGTGTGTTTTATGCAATTCCTCCAAGTGGCACTACTTGTAACCTCTCAGAAAAGGAGTTATAGCAAAAATGACATACCTTGCTGAATTTTGGATTATTCTAGAGAGCGACCTTGTAGAGTGTGCCCTGCACAGAATATTTTTTGAATCGATTTGAAACTATTCCAGAGCATACTACAGACTGTAATCTAACCAAAAAAATTGGTCTCACTGAATTTGTATCTGTTATGAAGAAGTTATGATTTTTTTACCTGAAACATCTGTTTTTGACTAGTTTCAGGACTGGTCACAAACCCTATTTTCCATGGAGTGTAAATCCCAAAATATAACGACCCATAAGATGAATTTTTAACCACAAATACTTGGATATGTTTTCTCACTTGCATAGAAATTTTAGGATCTGAATCATTATAGAAAAAACGTTATAGCGAAAATGGTGAGATGACCTGTAAATAACATACCTTAGAAAGCACCATCAAAAGAATTTATCCTTCCTTGCATTTCGGCCTTCTTTTCTTCACTTTCCTCAGAATTTCAGTGTATATGTCCTTGGTTACCTCAGTCAACTATAGATATTCAATATTCTCAAGTGTTCCACACCAAAAATGCTCAAGAGGCTCTCACAAGAAGCTCTCCATCAATACTCCAAAATATATTCTCACAAGAAGCTCTCCATTGATCCACAAAATGGATGATCTACAAGAGACCATTTCTATCTTATTTATGCTTTCATCCTCTAGGTCACTTAACCCATTTTTAGGTCACTTAACCCATTTCTAGGTCACTTAACCTTTTTTCCTTATTTTAGGGCTAACCACTTTCCATAAATAGAAAGTTCTCTAATACTTTATCATTTAAACATTCCTTCTTGATTTTGTCACCTTACTTTATCATTTCTTGATTTTGTCACTTCTCTTGATTATTTAAATAATCCACCTTGAATTTGTCACTTTAATTTATGATTTAAATAATAATAACCCATTTCTAGGTCACTTAACCTATTTTCCTTATTTTTAGGGTTAACCACTTTTCATAAATATCCCTTCTTGATTTTGTCACCTTACTTTATCATTTCTTGATTTTGTCACTTCTCTTTATTATTTAAATAATCCACCTTGACTTTGTCACTTTACTTTTTCATTTAAATAATGATTTCTTCTTTTAGGTCACTTTGACTTCTTTGACCTTGGGGGCTTCAAGCCTTCATGTGGGGGTCCTTCATCTTCGTAAGGCCGTAACTCTCAAACCATGAGGATTTATGTGACATTCCACATACCACTAGAAATGGCATGACAAGCATTATCCATCTAGGATAGCTTCACCAACAATTTCCTTGATCTTCATCTTTTTATTCCACATACAAGCATGGGTTCTCCAACCATTCTTCTAGGATAACTCAATCTGCAAAGCGTCTTCCCATGAGGGATTTCACCATAAGGGGACAACTTTGGAGTTCATCCATTTGTGCACCTTATCAATCATGATAAGTCAATGATGAGTCATCTATACATTTTTCCAACAATGCATCATATACCAATGAAACCACATCGATCCATCTTCATCATGTATCAACTCATT
>JASDQU010104505.1:217738-236491 GCA_032191745.1 Picea mariana
CCAATAAAGCTCTGATACCAAATGTAAATTCTAACCTTGTACAATATCTACTGCAAACTGATATTCAGAAAAGAACAGAAAAGATACAATGGCAAATACAAACATTACACAGAGATTTTTCACCTGGAAACCCAAATCGGGAAAACCAACATATATTATATTGATACACATTGTTTTACATTGTTTACAATACAATATACATATCGGAGCCAGTGGCATCCAAAACCCTAACCCAATGACCTGGATTAGTCCAAAACCCTAATTCCTTTACCGGAACTAGAAAACCATCAGCAAAAAACCATGTGCGAAAAACCACCTAATATCATGTGGTCCCGGTAATATGTCATCCCGGAAATATGTCGGCCCGATGAAAATATGTCGGCCCGGAAATATGTCGGCCCGAAAAAAAATAATTTGGGGGCCCTACCTCCAAACCCCCGCGCGGGGGGCTCCGCCCCCCTGCGCGCCCGACGCAGGTGCTTAGACACTACTACTCGTGCAAAGAATATAACACATACCCAACAAGTAGGAGGGTGCATGAAATACATGCTACAACCATTAGCATGTAGAAAACTGACTTGAAAGACATAATTTTGGAAGATGGAAAATCATATCAACAGTATATGGAAACAAAAGAAATATTACAAAAAGGTAATTTGCAGTAGAAAATTAAATATTATGAGTTAAGAGAGGATGGAATCCTCACTTACAAGGGTAGAATATATATGCCTAAATATTAGGAGATAAAAAATATAGTACTGAAATAAATTCACAATGTGCCTTATGCTAGGAACTCAAGATACCATAAAGCAATTACAACTAATATAAAGAGTCAATATTTATGGTTAGGTATGAATAAATAGGTGGTCGATTRTATATGTAGATGTATATAATTAAGAAGGTAAAGGTTGAGAACAAACATCCAACTGTATTTCTACAACCATTTCCCATTTTGGAGTGGAAATGGGAAGTTGTGACAATTGATTTTATTGCCAAGATGCTCATAACAACGAAGCAACATGATTTTGTCATGGTGATGATGGATAAGCTAAATAATTTTTCTCATTTTATTCTAGTGAAGCTAGCTCACAAGGAAGCTAACATTACAAATATTTACATGAGAGAAATTTCCATGCTTCATGGTGTACCTAAGGAAATTGTTTTTGATAGAGATCCCAAGTTCATATCAAATTTATAGAAGGGATTATTTAAAGGATTTGGGAAAAATATGAATTTTAGCACAACATATCACCCAAAATCAGATGGGAAAATAGAGAGGGTCAATCAGGTGATTGAATATATGCTAAGAACATATGTGATGGATAAACCGTCAAAATGGGAAGATTATCTACATTTAGTTGAGTTTTCTTATAATAATGGGTATCTGACATCTTTGAAGATGAGCTCATTTGAAGCATTATATTGCAGAAAGTGAAATACATTATTGAGTTGAAACAATCCAATAGAAAGGGAAATGATTGGGCCATGATTTCTCATATAAATGGAATAGAATATGGTGAAAACAAAGAATAATTTAAAGGTTTCTCAAGATATAAAGAAAATTTATGCAGACAAAGATAGAACACACAGAGAATTTAAAGTGGGCAAGAATGTATTCTTGAAAGTGAAAGATAATAAGAGTTCACTTAAATTGGGGAGCTTACCAAAGCTAGAAACAAGATATTGTGGACCCTTTTTTGCATCCATGTGCATTCATAATGTAATCCATGTGTCTTTCTTTAAAAATTATCTACTTGATGCTAATCATGTAATTGATCGAAATGTGATTTAGGTGGAGCAAGAATGTGACTTTCAAGTTCAGTCGGTATGCATACTGGATGGGAAATTCAACTTTCTCCAAAATCGACTAATAAGGTTGGTAAAGGTCTAGTGGACTTGCTACAATCTTGAAGATGCAATATGGGAGCATGAGGATGTCATGCGGGAGGAGTACCCACATCTTTTTGGAGATTTTTGAAGAATTTTGTGTGTACATGTGTATATAATGCACTGAGGACAATGAATAAATAAGGGGGAGGAGAATGTAATAACCCTAGGCCTAACCCCGATTGTAAATGTACATATGCCTTATATGCTAGTGAGCCTGGATTTTTTGGGCTAAAGTTTCTGTATATCTATTTTGAGTCCATATTTCCTATGTGATTAAGCTATGGAGCCTATGAGTTAAAAGGATAACAAGCCTAAATTTTTTATATGTAACCACACTTGATTATATTAATAAAATACATCGCAAAAGAGTATGGGGGGATAGGACTCCACAAGAGGGAAAGGGGGTTAAGGAATTAAGAAAATGGGCTAGGTCAAGGGAGCTTAATCCAAGGAGTAAAGTAATATTATTTCTAAGTGATAAGATTTATGATAAAATTTTATCCTAAATTCCTAGGGGAAGGAATGAATTACCAAGCGGATTCAAAGGAAATTCTCATAGTGACAAGTGTCAAGATTGGAACATGCAAATATATTGCTTAGAATGTATTGTAATTCTCATTCCTCCACTCATTCACTCAATCATTCTATCATTCATACCTTATCTAGAGAGTGTAAGATGAAGTTTATGGTTACCCAATAAATACTTGGTGGTTTTGGATGAAGAAGACGATTTTCATGCCTATGGAGCATTGTCTCTAGGTGAGAGAATTGCTCGAACTAGGTTTACCTAAGTTTTGGGATAGTTCATTTTGTAATTCCTTGATCAAACTTGTGTTCGAGGTGCCATAGATATCTGATACTTCCTTAACAATCTGTTGTCGAAGCCTTGTTAGGGAAGCGAGAAAACTGAAGTATTGATGAGTAGATAAGGGGTACACTTCTCGGGGTGGGAAAGGTTGTGGGGAATGAGAGGTTGTGAGATGAGAAATATTGTTGGAGTTGGTACCTAGGCATGTCATTTATTGTGTTGTTTGTTAGACCTTAGTTTGTATTAGGAATTCGTTGCCCTGGTGGAGTCATAGCCCCAGCTCGGAGGTAACCTGTTGTTGAGAGTGTATGAACATCAAAGTCTATGAATTTGAGGAATGTCTGAGGTTTACAACTAGTCGGTGAATTTAATTGAAAGATAAGTGTCTTTTATGTGCTATTATGATGTATATCATGTGTTATTTATGTTTAATTATGTTATGTTGTAATTATATATATTTATTCTTGGATTATATGTTGTAGAAATGCATAATTGTGTTCATATGTAGGGAATTTATTTATTTAATGGTGTTAGATAAATTGTTTTGTGTGGTGTGGCTCAACTTGGATGGTTAGGGATGTTACAAGAGGGATTCCCCATTTATCCCTAGTGTGTTTTCCCAGTGTAAAATTTGACGTCTTCCTTTCCCATCCCCGACATGCCTACCCTTAGATGCAGATAATCCCTCTCTTCCATCGCATCCCATCGTTCCTTGACCTCCACCCAATGAGTAGGGTTTCTACATAGTCGTCGCCACTTGAAATCAAATCTGAATCACCTTTATAGACTCTTCATGAACCAACAAAATATCACAACCGTATGTTTTCTATCAGCTCTGAATTACCTCCACCAAATTGCAATTAATACCCCCAAGTTCGAGTCGACCCTTAGATCGTGAACCATCAAACTATTTGGCATTACTCCTCTAAGTGAACAAGATTCAAACATTCTTTTATCTTCTTCTTGAGCCACACACATTTTGGTCTCTTCTGCTCGACCATTTTTACCAGTGACCAGCTATATGACCTCACTACTCAACCCAACAAACCATGAGTTTTTAACGATGAGAAATAGTTACTTCAAAAAAAAGGATTTTTCCTTTCTTTAGGCCTCCTTGTCCTCCACATGGCCTTTCTCCATGCCTCCATGCATTCTCACAATTTGAAATTGCAAAAAATGCACCCTCGGCTCTTCCTTCCTCATGGACATAGTTGAAAATATGGTTTCTTTGGCCATGGATTCTCTTTTGTATGGATGAATAGAAACCATATGATATGATACCACTTGTCATACTTTATCATGAAAAAATTATTTCGATGAAAAAATAAAGGGAATGAAACACATATGACCACACATAAACAAAGGGAGGCAATGGTATATTTTATTTCTTAGTAAAAAATGGAGAAATGGTTTACAATCCTCATGAAGATCCTCATAGGATTCTACATTTAAACAAGAAAAATATCAAGAGTTTCTAGGAATAAAGAGATCCAAATGCTTGAGAAACCTCTAACCAAAATGAATGTAATCGAAAGGTGTGTGTTTTTACCACCCAACATTGTTTTTCTTTTGATGTAAGATAAGGCATAGGATAAATGATTAATGATTTCTTTTCTTGTCAAAGATATTTTTCATCACATTTCTTGGTGGGTCTTGAAAATAACTATCTCCTAAAAATGTGATAAATGACACCTTGTATTCAATTCCAACCAACAACTATTAACTCAAATTGTAATTCTCTCCTCAACCTTACCCCAATGCGGCAATTAACTTCCAAGTAGCCACATGGTCTTGAAGAATTCAACCCAAAATTGATCCTCAGTTTCATGTACTTTAAAGCAGCTCAGTTTCAAATTCTTCCTCAACCTTACCTAATATTTGCATCATACTTCCAAGTAGCTACAAGTTCATGGAGAATTTAACTTCAAATCGACCATCAATTTTATTTACTTCCAAGTAGTGACATCTTCATATAGAATTCAACTTGAAATTGACCCTCAATTTATATGTGAAAAAGGTATGGGGTTGGTTACTATTCTTTGATTTGGTATAATATAAATGGTATTTTCTTATTCTCCTCTAAGAAAATCAATATATAATTCCATTTTACCATCTGTGGTATCCTTACTATATTCTCTATCGACATTTCCTTCCTACTACAAATTGTTGAAGAAAAAATGATTGCAATCCTCCATTGTCACAAGATGATTATCAAAATCAACAAGTGGAATGTGTCGTAGCTATGATTCCAAATCCTTACCCATAATGTCATACATGGGATCCCCATCTCAGTGGATCATGAAAACATTCTTTGAAATGTGAGAAAATATTAAGTTATCAAAATATTGAGACTTGTCACTATGTTTTGAGTCAAGGACTGATATTTTCTCATTTTCCCTATGTATGTCCCTTTCTATTGATGCAAATGATTTGTTCTAATACAAAATCAAAGGTAAATTTTCATATGATTTCTCTTTAAGATAAGAACATAGAATAAAAGTTTTGTTTCCAACACCAGAGAAATATCAATGTCATTGATTATCTCTTGCAAAATATGAAGGTTTCCTTCTACAAATGCCAAGTCTTAAACACTCCAAATATCATAATTCTCTTTTGGGAAATGAATTTCCTTAACATTTCTATTTTGCATAAACTCATAAAATATATTTTTATGAATGGTGAGATCTTCTATGCAACTTGAAAAGTATTTCCTTCCCTCAAAATTCCTTTCTGAATAATATTTTCATAGTATATATTTTAGAGTAGGGACAAAAGTATCCTAAGAAGTAAATCATAACTACTAGAATACCAAGTGACCAATATTTGGGTTTTGTGAAGTAGTGGCATTTTCTCATGAAGTACTTCATCAAACACCTCATCACTAAACAACTCTTTCACATTCTTACAACTACTTCATCAAACACCTCATCACTATACAAGTCTTTCACATTCTTACAAAACAATGGTAGCTAAGATGGTATACTCTCTTTTGTTGGGAAAAAGAAAGAAAAGTTAAATTAATAAGTCCAAAAGGTATAGAGATTACATATATACAAAAATTTGAAAGGGGGTACATAATTCCCTTCAATGACTATAGGAATTTTGGAGCAAGTTATTCAACATACTACTGTAGCTACAAAAGTGATAATAAAACTAGTACATACTAACACAGAATGTGCGGACCAGCCTAGTCTTTAATACATGCCACCATCCAAGCCATAATTATTACTATTAATACAAAATTCATATCCCTTATGGAAAACACAAAAAGGAAGAGTGAAAGTATATTCCACGAAATACTAATGGAATGACTAATCCATATATGAATTATTAAGGAGACCAGGAACATGGAGGGGTGTATTTGGGGGTTATGATCTTGTTTTTTGATTATATAAGATTGTTTTATCCTCCTTCCAATACTAGATCCAATTTAATTTATATCTTATCCCTCAATGTCCTGATCACTTCCTTTGATTTCAGACCCCCCCCCATTGTCTCTTCACATATGTTAGTTCTAGTGTCTCTAGATTTTTGTTACTATATTCCACTTCTTCCAAGATTATTTCATTTGTAAAATTACTTCTTATATTATATTATTATTCCAAAAAAATATAAAATATTTACACTATTATGCTTTCACAAAACAATGTCGGAAATTTATTGTGGCCACTACCATGTTTATAAAGAGGTTAAAGGAGACCTCTTGAAAACCAAATTATCATAAAACAAAAATAAGTAGGGTAACAAAGGCACAAATCCTCACCAATATAATATAACAAAAAATTGTAAAGGCCAATGGGATTGAGTTGAGTGTAAAATAAAATAATATCATAATGCTAGACAAGGAAAAACAACAACATAACTTCTCTGATACATACAATGAAAACTTTTGGCTCTATCTCGGAGTTGCGACGAAGAATTTTGTTGGAGTTTCGACGCACGAGAATCAGAAGAAACGGTTAATTTCAAAATCGTTTTTTGGACTACGTTGGTCATAATATCGATGTTGTTGTGTTGGATATCCAATGGCCAATGTTTCGTAGAATAATTCAACAAAAATTCATCGACAAAACAATTAGCCAAGCTTGGTCAGATATGTGGCGATAGTGCATCGACTAACAGACATACTGTCATTGTATTTTGAGATAATTCCAGTAGTGTCATCTAGCTTGGATCAACCAAATGTAGGTGGAGTATCATCCACAACCAATAAGTCCCAACCATATCCCCCATTAACCTCTTGTATACGTGACCTATTTGATATGTAGGCAAAGGATCATCCACAAACAACAACCCCTAGCCATCTCCCTCTTTCTCCTACTAGATATGTTTCTCCTCTTAGATGATCATCCCCATCAAAAAATAAGTTTCCATATTAAATTCAACAAGTGGTCACAATCTTATTCATACCACTCCCTTAAAAGGGATGAATGATGCTAAAATGAATAAATAAAAACATACATGGTCTATGGAAAACTAAAAACATGGAGTTATATTTGAGCTCTTAGTCTACAAATAGTGTAATATTATAGTTAGATTTTTTCTAGCATTATCAATGATATTGATATTCCAAATTTTTATGTCTTTAGTTCATAGATTTAATAATACTTATTACTAATTCCTCATATTCTCCATCTCTAATGATTATTGTTTTTCATTATTCCCTTACTCAAAGCTATAGTTTGATAACCCTCAATTTTCTCCGAAAAAATACCCAAACATAATGATAATCATCAATTTCTTCCCTTTCTAATAGTTCCTCCATGCAACCATTGACACTTAACTTGTTAAACAATGTTTTTAATTAGTTATTCATGAACCCTTTTTTGCAAATATTATTTTCATTGATTTCAAAGACAGAGGGAGACTACATATGTCCAAGATAAATATTGCAAGATGGATATTGTTGGAAACAATGTTTTTGGATTTTTGATGCTCAATTTGGATACCCTATCTTTGAAGGAATTTTTACCATATATACCTAGCTCAAATGGGAGCATATTTTATTGTTGGAAAGCTTATTTCGATAAAATTCCAATGATATATGGAATTCCCTCTAACTCCCTAAGAATGAGGACATATGAATTTTTTCATCTGATAACCCAACCATAAAATTTAGGTTGGATTAGCCAGTATTTACAGGTGGTCCTTGAAACTGAGGACATAAATACTATAAATACAATATATATGTGTGCATTTGAAGAGTAACCCAAGAAAGAGATCAGGTATGAGGTGTGTAGAAGATATCTTAGGTGCACTAGAGGCATTGGGGTTTCTTTTGGGATATAAAGGTGTGCAATATAATTTTGAGAGGTTGTTCTTGTTCTTAAGGTGCATTATGAAGGACTGGAGGTTTGTGATGCTACAAATGTGTTATTTTGAGGTTGTGATTTTGTATTTTGGGATCATCTTTTGGGAATGATGCTATGAGGATTTCTAGGGAATGAAGGGTAAATTTGACTAGGGTTTGAAGCTATGTTTGAAGTATGAAGCATGTAGGTGAACTCAAAAGTACTATGTGTATGAAGATATTAAATTGGTTTCTACACATATCTTGTTGTGTTGGTGCTTAGGTGAGGGGATTGGTGTCTTCAATAGGTTGGTGTCTACAAATATTGTACTAGTAAATTGGTGCCTACATGTGCTATTGATTTGGTGCTTAGTTGAGGAGATTGGTGTCTCCAGTAGATTGGTTCTTACATCTTGCTAATTCAATGCTCAGTTAAGGGTATTGGTGTCTCGGCCAGTAGGTTGGTGACTACAATATTTGTAATAGTAGGTTGGTTCCTATAAAAATTTATAAATATAATTTTATGGTTTTATCCAAATTGGGTTTCCATGTTAAACCCAATGCATTGTGATTTGAGTTTATATTTGATTATTATTTCTCTTCTAATGAATGATTGATGAATGGTTCAATAAAGTAAAAAGTATATCATACTGATTCACGCCCCCCACCTCTTAGTATAAGCATAAATTCAACACCCTTTTCATTAGTTCCTCTATTAGTTACTTATGGACCATCCAAGAAAAAGAACCTCTCCCACATAACCACTCAAATTAACTTTGGAATTTCCTTTCCCCATCTTTATGGGTACACTAGTTACTTTTAAAATCATAGTTCATGTGGTTATGATTCATATCGAATAGATTTCCTATAGGTTAGAGTTCTTGATGGCTAGAGTTCCTAAGGTCATATTTCATTTGTCATAGTTCTTGTGGTTCAAAGTTCTTGACCAAGAGGAACTTTGTCTGAAAAAGGAACTATGACCTTAGGGACTATGATCAGCAAAGGAATTCTAACCCATAGGAACTTTGAGCAATAGGAACTCATCTATCAAAGTCCCTATTGGTCAAATTTCTTGAGGTTATATCTCCTTTTTTTGGTCATAGTAATTTTTAGTTAGAGTTCCTAAGGTCATAATTCCTATGGTCGCAGTTTTTGTCGGTCAAATTCCTATAGGTCATTGTTGCTATGGTCATAATTCCTATTAGTTAGAGTTCCTATGGATCATAGTTCTTGTTGGCTCGATTTCCCAAGTGTCATAGTTATTTTGTCATTCATAATTTTTATGGTCATAGTTTGTGTTAGTAAAATTTATTGTTGGATAGAGTTTCTAAGTTCACAATTCCTTTATCATTCATAGTTCTTATGGGTTAGATTTCATGTCGACTAAATTTCCTGAGGTCATATTTCCTTTGTTGATCAAAGTTTTTGGTGGTCATAAACTATGACCTATAGGAATTCTAATTTATGATAACTATGACCATATTAACTATGACAAAATAAATATGATCGAAAAAGGAACTATGACCTCAAGCACTATAACCAACATGAAATATAATCTACATTAACTTTAACTGATTAGAAATATGACCATAATGACTCTAACTGAAAAATAACTTTTATTGACAAAATAACAAGAGGATTATAGTTTGTCATTGATAGTGGTACCCTAATTAAAGTTGGTCAASAAATTCCTTGGAACTATGACCAAAAAACAAAGGCMAYAGTTCCTTTATYAGTCATACCTCCTTCATCATAGTTCATGTGGTCATAATTCCTATTAGTTAGAGTTCTTGYGGGTCAAATTTCCTCATTGAAAAAGGAACTATGAAATCATGAACTATGATTGAAAAAGGAACTCTAACTTATAGGAACTTGTTGATCAATGTTCCTATCAGTTAAATTTCTTGAGTTCATATTTCTTGTATTGGTCATAGTTACTATCAATTAGAGTTCTTGAGGTCATATTTCCTTTTTTAACCATAGTTCTTCTTGATTAGAAATTATGACCTCAGGAACTATAGCCAACATGAACTCTAACCCATAGTAACTCTGATCGATGGGAACTATGATGAACATATTGACACTGAATAACAATAAACTTGATCGATGAACGAACAAGAGGATCATAGCTCATCGGTAATAATATTCCCTTGATAAAATTTTATGGTCAAGAAATTCCCTATAATTGTGACTGGAAATGGAGGTCATAGTTCATTTTTCTATCATAGTTTGTTCGTTATAATTCACTTGGTCATAGCTCTTGTAGGTCATAGTTCCTAAAAATAGGAACTATGACCAACAAATTAAATATTACTCCATAAATTATCACTGAAAAGGGAATTGTCACCAACAATAAATATGACCAATAGGAACTCATTGATCAAATTAGAGTTTGTGAGGTCATAGTTCCTTTGTCAATCATAGTTCCTATCATTTAGAGTTTATGAGGTCATATTTCCTTTGTGTTTGACAAAAAATGGTATTCCCACATAGAAATAACACCTTCATTAACCACTCATGCAACCATATCAAACAATATAAGGCTAGTGGTTTACATGGTTAAAGCCCTCGAAGAAGGAAATAGTCCATGACCCCAACCAACATGGCCACTTGAATAAATATATTAATGAAAAAGAAAAATATTTTACAATATATTTTCTCCCAAACAATTATCAACAAATAACTCTCCATTCTCTTTAAATAGAGATCATGGACCAATTGGGTGCTAAGTCATGGATCAATATAGTTATTACAATCAAGGATAATATGATTCAATCATGATCGTTGGATTACATAAGTACAATTGTGTACTAAATAAATACGCTAATAGCACACACTTTTACATAAAGACAGATTAGACCAAGTTCATCTTAACGAACTCCTAAGTGTCTAAATGTCCTAACATCCACCCTTGAGAAAAACATGGGATAGGATTGAAGGATGTAAAAAGGTGATACAATAGGAGAATGAAGGAGCCATTATAGCATATCTCCTCCTTAATGATAACTTCTTGAACTCCTAACATAGATCGAAGTTTGGAAAAAAAAAAAATTGCAAGAGGCTTTGTGAAAATGTCTACAACTTGATATTATATAGGGAAATAGAGCACTTCAAGGAATTGATTGTGAATGAGATTTTTGATGAAGTGTATTTGTATCTCAATGTGTTTTCAACACTAATTTTGAACTCAATCTTTGATGATCTTGATGGCACTCTGATTGTCAAACTAGAGGGTGGTTAGCTAATTCTACTAGAATCCAAACTCTGAAAGGATTTGTCAAAGCCACAATGCTTCTTGAATTTACATTAACCACTGCTTAGTACTCTACTTCTATTGAATAAATAAAATAGTTTGATGTTTCTTACAAGCCCAAGTGATAGGTCTAGAATCAAGGATAAAGACATAACTTACAATAGACTTTCAATCAACATGATCACTGCCCTACTCTAAATCGATGGAACCAACCAACAAAGGAGTCCCCCATGAACTGTAATGTATCCCAAACTGTTTTGTACCCCAAATATATTGAAGTATCCTTTCTGCTACTTTCTAATGGATTTCGTGAGGTGTTTTGATATACCAGGAAACAAGACCAACATAAAAGGAAATATGAAGATGGGTATGAATAAAATATGATATGCTACCAACTAATTGATAGTACAGTGGCATTGGATTTGGGATTAGTACATGTGTTAGCAATTTTGACTCCAGACATGAAGGGAGAAGCAGTTGCTTTAGAATCTTCCATGTGAAAGCAGCGAAGAAGGTCACATGCATACTTAGACTGGTAAAGGGAAATTCATTCCTTATTTTGAAATACTTGGAGGAAAAGGAAATAATGTAAATAGTCTAAGTCTATCATTTCAATTTTCTTTTTAACACTAGATTTCACATGGGTTAAAAGTTTAAGATCACTACAAGTGAGGATACGGTCAACAACATAAAGAAAAAATATTATGATATTCATTCCTACTTTCTTGGTATATACACTCGGGTCAGAATGACATCTAGAAAATATGGTGTGAACAAGAATTGTCCATTTTAGCATACCAAGATCGAGGAGCTTTCTTGAGACCATAGAGCGATTTTTTAAGGTGGAAAACAAGGTTGGAGTCATTCTAAACATAGCTAAGAGGTTGTTCCATGTAGATTTATTATCGTATATCCCCATGAAAGAAGGTGGATTTATCATCCATATGATGAATCTCCCATATATGTGAGGCAGTAAGGGATAAAACAAGGTAGATGGAACTCATTTTTGCTACAGGGCCAATGTTTTCATTATAGTCAATTCCTTCAAATTTAGAGAATTCTTTGGTAACTAATTGTCCCTTATGTATTTCAACACTTCCATCTGATGCATATTTAGTTATATACACTGATTTACATCTCACAAGATGTATTCCTTCTAGAAGGGGTACAATATGCCAAGTATCATTTTCCATTAAAGAACAATATTTTGTATTCATTGTTGTGTCTAAATCTAGATGGCCAAAAGATTCTACAAATGTGTCTAGATCATGATTCTTTGAAACTTGATCCAAAAGAGAGGAGGCTCACTGGAATTGGGAATGAGTATAATTTTGATTTATAATATCATTCACAAGATCACTAGTTGCATCTCGTGTTGAACAAACCCATCTAGGAAGTGGTGGTGTTGGTGTAGGTTCATGTTCAATGGAATCATCTGGAGGAAGGTGAGTAGGCGAAGGTGTTTTTTCATCCTCATTGTTATCATCTAAACAAGAAACCAGAATAGGACCAAAAGGTGTCACAAATGACAAAGATGGCTCGCGGGCCCAAGATGGCACAAATGTTGAATTAAGCTTGCAAGCCAAGAGTTTTTCATCAAATTTAACATCTCTTCTAGTAATTATTTCATTGTAATGAGGTTCAATAAGTAGATAACCATTGACATATTTAGAATATCCAACAAAAATGCACTTCTCAAATTTAATCTATAATGTTTTCCTTTTTGCATAGGGATTGTGAGCCCATCCTTCACTACCAAATATACAAAAGTTGCTTACATATAACTTAATTTTAGTCCATGCTTCTTCATGTGTTATTTTTTAAAATCCTTTGTGGGAGTATGCTTTAGTATGTAATTAGAACAATTTATGGTTTCCATCCAATAATGAAGAATTAATCCATTACATTGGATCATACAATTAGCCATTTCCTTTAATGTGTGAGTATTTCTCTCATCAACACCATTATGTTGTGGTGTATATGGAATAGTATGTTGCATTTGAATGCCATGTACTTTGAAATATGTTTTAAATTTTTTGTTCTCATATGCATCGCCATTATATATTATTAACCTTCATAATTGATATCCATATTGTTTTTTTACAAGGGCCTTGTAGGCCAAAAAAATGTCAAAAATTTCACTCTTAAGTTTTAAGAAGTAAACACAAGTGCATCTAGAGAAGTCATCAATGAAAGTTAAGAAGTAATTTCACCCAAAGAAAGAAATAGAATAAATAATACCACACAAATCACTATGAACAATATGCAAAGGGGATAATTCATGCCAAGTGACATGTTTGCCATAATTTTCCCAATGATGTTTTCCAAGAACACAACTAGCACAAACACCATCTCGATAAGAAATGATAGGAAGACTAGTCACCATCTTTTTATTACATGGTTGTTGCAATGAGAAATAGTTTAGATGGCCAAACATTTCATGCCAAATTTTTCTCGAGTCATCACTGTGAGAAACAAAAAATGATGGAAAAGATGATGAACCAAAGTTGAAAAATTGTACAACCTAGTAATATCATCAAAAATTCCAGTGGCTAGGACATGCTTAGGATCTTTTAAATCCTTGATTATAACTTGGTGAGGTGAAACCTATACGGTTTTACCTTCACTTGAATGAGTGGTCTGATATATTGATAGAAAGTTTCAAGAAATACTTGGAACACACAATAGATCATTGTAATGACCATTATCTAACTAAATTGTTCCATACCCTACAACACTAAGAGATCTATCATCACCCACAAATATTTTTACTAGTTTTATATTCATTAAGAGTAGAAAATATGACTTTAGCCTTATCCATATGATAAGATGATCCAAAATCAATAAGCCACTCATTAGAAGAATAAATAGATGTTGCATTGAAGGAGAAAATAAAATAAAATGTGCATTTCCATGAGAAGAAGAGTTAGAAGAAGAAGAATCAATATTGATTTTGTCCGTCTTCATCATTTCTTATGAGGCCTCCATATTTTTAAATGATCATCTTGCATAGAAAAATTGTAATTCCTGCTAGTCTTATTACTTTTTTTTTTGGTGCTTTGTCACCATTAGGAGTAGAAGTTGGTTGAGATGGTTTGGGACCCTTTTTTTTCTTGTTTTTGTGAGGATGTTACTTCTTTGGATACTTGGTTTTATATTTCTATTGGGAAAATAAGTCTTTGTTAGATGTATCGACAATGTTGATCACTCCAAGTTACAAGAGATTATATTGTTCTCTAATAAGAGAATCACAAAAAGATTCAAGACTAGGATCTTGGTAAGAACCCCCTAGAGCTTCTCTAGTGGTATAAAAGGTAGATACAAAGATAGAATATGGACTACTAATATTAGCAAGAATAAAATAAATGCATCGGTAATCCTCTAGATCTATTTTACATTCCTTGAGTAAAATATAGGTGTTTTGAACTTAGATAAATAATCTTCAATGCAATGGAAATCATTGGGACTTAAATCTATTAATTCATTTTTAATTTGGTGGGGTCGAATCACATTGTGGTTACCAAATACGACTTCTAATTTAGCTTGATATTCATCTAGTTGATCAATTCCTTGAAGGTGAAACCATAAACCATGATAGATGGACATTCTAATGAGTCCACATGACTTTCATTATTACTATCCCATTTGGATTTGTTTTCAACATCAATGGGGGATTTTCTTTTCCCAATGTAATATGATACAATCCTTTACTTCATAGTACATCCTCGATATGCTATTTCCATGAGAAGTAGTTGGTACTAGTAAGAAAAATATCAATTGAAGTAACCAACTTAGAATATGAAAATAATATAAATTCAAAATATTAAAATGATGGTCTAGATGGAAATCTCTCGAAAAAATAGACTATTTCAAAAAAATGGCTCAGAAAATAGACTTTGGATATAAAAGTTATTTCCCTTTTTAAACATGCATACACAGTAACCAAATAGCTATGTGGCAAGTAGAAGTTGGCCCACATTTTGAAGGATGCGCAATGAGGTGGCTGAGTAAAAAAAAAATCCCCTTCCTTCTCTAACTTTACCTATAAGCTCACTTTTACAAATAAATTACTTATAAAGCGACACACATTTATAGAGAAGTGAGAATCAATTTTACAATCAAGTTACTTTATAAATTAAAGTTGCATGTGAAAAGTAGTTTAAACGAAAGAATATTAAAGTTACTTTATAGCAATTCACTTTTATAATTTAAGTGAGATGCATTTTACAATAAAGTTGTGATACAACTCAAGTTTCTATGATTTTTTTCAAAAAAAAACTTAAAAAAGTGAGACTTGAACTAAAGTTATATAAAATAACTTTTAACCAAGTGAGCTAGTGCACAATATATATTAGATTTGATGGAAGATGGTTTTTTTCCCTCGAAGTGTGTGCTTACCCCCGAAACCCTTGATTTTTCCTTCCAAAAAAGCTTCAATATGATCCCACATAAAAGCAAGAAAAATTTCGATTTTTTTTTTATGAATCTCAACAATAATGGGATTAGATCTTCGATAGCTTATTCAAAAAGTACACGTTTCTTCTCTATTTGTAATTCATTGAGTTTGCATAAAGAACAAAGAAAAGAGCATATGCATAAAATAAGACTCCTTCCACTCTATTTTCGATTTTCCAAGATACCACAAAGTGCATGGAAAATAACATATGTATATAGAAAGAATAGAAAACTAGGAATAAAAATAGAAAATTGAAATATTAACTTTGTGATTTTTTTTAAAAGTGTATTTTGAGTTTATGCCTTTAGATCTAACAAAAATGGTCATATCTTGGGCAAACATAAACTTTTTTGAGTGAAATGAAAAACATTTCCAACTAAAAGTATCACTATGGATGAAATGGAGTTGTCCTCTTAGCCCATAAATGAATATGAATAGAAGAACCCAAAAATGCGGCAACATGTGTTTGAATCTCAATCTACAACGAGAATGGGTCTTCAAATAGGATTTGATACCATGTTTGAAAAAATAGGGTATACCCACATATGATGAACACCTTTAGTAACCACTCACACAAATAAATCAAATATCATAACACTGAAGTTTTTATGTGGTTAAAACCATCAAAGAGGTAAACACTCCATGACCCCAACAAACATGGCCACTTGAGGCAACATATTAATGCAAAAGAAAAATATTCTACAAGATATTTTCTCACAAACGATCATTAGCAAATGAACCTATGTGATATTTAAATAAAGATCATGTAATAATTGAGTGTTAATCCATGGATCAATATAGTCATTAAAATCGAGGAGAATATGATTTGTCAGATCACTCTATGTCTAAGACCTATTGTGATCGTTATTTTACATAACTACAAATGAATACTAAATAAACACGCTAACAAACACACTTTTATTTAAATACACAATAGACCAAGTTGATCTTAGCTAACTCCTAAGTGTCTAAATATCCTAACACTTTGTTCGTCATAGTTCCTTCATCATAGTTCTTATGGGTCATTTTTATTATCATCATAGTTCTTATGGGTCATAGTTATTTTTGCCTAAAGTTCTTGAGTGCCATAGTTCCTCATCGATCATATTTTCAATGGTTGTAGTTCATGTGAGTTTGAGTTCCTATTATATATAGTTCTTGAGGTCATAGTTCCTTTGTTAGCCATATGCCTATGAGTCAAAGTTATTGTTGGCTAGAGTTATTAGATCATAGTTCCTTTCTAGTTCATAGTTCTTGTCTTCTAGAAACCATTACCCATAGAAACTTTGAATAATAATAGATATGACCATGGGAACTATGATGAAGGAACTATGAGCAACAAATGAAAAATAACCTTAGAAACTCTAGCCAACAAAAACTATAACTTAAGAAATTAGGTATATCTTAGGTCAATTAGAATTTATTGTCGTTAAGGAAAATGATTTTTATGTGCAATAATAGAAATACCTTAGTACATCTCTGAGTAGGGTTTCCATGAGGTCCGACTTGATTTTATTTTGATAAATTTTATGAATATTTATACAAATCACAACTTACTATAGATGGCTCATTTTTTGTTGTCCTTGGTTTATTTGAAACCTAGTTAGACTTGGTAATTTTCACCTATTTTGATCTTAGTGAATTAAATAATTGAAAATCCTCCATAGTAATAGAGGCTTTGTTTTTTCTAGGGAAACTTTATCTAGTGTAACATTATCAATTAATGGAAATCCAAACAACTTGTAATTACTAATAGAATGTACTCTCTTTTCTTTTCATAGTTGGTCAAAGTTCTTGTAGTCATAGTTCCTATCATTCAAAGTTCTTGTGATTCAAAGTTTTTGTTGGATAGAGTTCCCACAGTTATAGTTCCTATTAATCATGAACTATGATCCATAAGAACTCTAACTGAAAAGAACTATCACCATAGGAACTCTAACCCATGTTAACTCTAACTAATAGGAAATATGACCATATGAGATATAACTGACAAGAATTTTGATGGACAAAGGAACAAGATCATAGTTCCTTTATCATAGTTTATTTTTATTTAAATTTCCTTTGTCATAGTTAATGTGGTAATAGTTCATTTGTTGGTCATATTTATTGTTTGTTAGAGCTCCTTAATTCATAGTTCCTTTGCAGGTCATAGCTCTTGTGGTCATAGTTCCTGTCAATCAAAGTTCCTATTGGCTAGAGCTATTGAGGTAATAGTTTCTTTGTCAATAAAATTTCCTATGGTTATAGTTATTGTGGTGAAAGTTCCTATCATTTAGAGTTCTTATGGGTTAAGTTACCTATTAGTAGATTTCCTAAGGTCATATTTCCCTTTTCTAGGAACTATGACCCATAGGAACTTTGACCACACAAGCTATGGCCACAGGAAATATTACCCATAATAGTTCTAGCCACTAGGAAATCTAACCAAAAAAGGAACTATATAATTTCATATTATCAATTAGATTTCATGTTAGTCATAGTGGAATTCCTTCCCATAAAAAAAATATAGCCAAATAAAATAACTCTCTCCAACTACCCATCAAATCTTATAGTCTCTTGATAGTTCCCCTTTCCCCTTACCAATAGAAACTCTAACCAATGTTTATTGGTAATATTTATAGGGAATTGATTGATTAGGAACTTTGAATAGGGGAATACTATGATTGATGAACTATTATCTTGTTCTTTCAAAGAATAAGTGGAGGATCATTGATTATATAATACCTCTAATTCATAGTAGCAGAGGAGGTTCTTGCTAAAAATAGATAAATTATATGTGTTTAGAATAGATAAATTATACTTCCACTCTTGAATAAGATGGCTAAATGGATGAACAAGTGCCTACTCTTATGTCTTACTTGATGTAAAATTTTTGAAGAAAGTAAAAAAGTGTGCATGCCAAATTTTCTTTTGGATCTACGTTAAAAGGTATTCTTATATTTTGGATCTCTATTAAAGGGAATTTCTACATAAGAATTATAAACTATCAAATCCAAAATTATTCTCCTTCCTAGCAATATTGATGATGGTAAATGTAGTCATGAATAGAGTTAAGA
>JASDQU010104505.1:265080-276680 GCA_032191745.1 Picea mariana
TATGACCAATAGGAACTCATTGATCAAATTAGAGTTTGTGAGGTCATAGTTCCTTTGTCAATCATAGTTCCTATCATTTAGAGTTTATGAGGTCATATTTCCTTTGTGTTTGACAAAAAATGGTATTCCCACATAGAAATAACACCTTCATTAACCACTCATGCAACCATATCAAGAAATATAAGGCTAGTGGTTTACATGGTTAAAGCCCTCGAAGAAGGAAATAGTCCATGACCCCAACCAACATGGCCACTTGAATAAATATATTAATGAAAAAGAAAAATATTTTACAATATATTTTCTCCCAAACAATTATCAACAAATAACCCTCCATTCTCTTTAAATAGAGATCATGGACCAATCGGGTGCTAAGCCATGGATCAATATAGTTATTACGATCAAGGATAATATGATTCAATCATGATCGTTGGATTACATAAGTACAACTGTGTACTAAATAAATACACTAATAGCACACACTTTTACGTAAAGACAGATTAGACCAAGTTCATCTTAACGAACTCCTAAGTGTCTAAATGTCCTAACATCTGCCCTTGAGAAAAACATGGGATAGGATTGAAGGATTTAAAAAGGTGATACAATAGGAGAATGAAGGTGCCATTATAGCCTATCCCCTCCTTAATGAGAACTTCCAGAACTCCTAACATAGATCGAAGTTTGGAAAAATAAATTTTTGCAAGAGGCTTTGTGAAAATGTCTACAACTTGATATTATATAGGGAAACAAAGCACTTCAAGGAATTGATCATGAATGAGATTTTTGATGAAGTGTATTTGTATCTCAATGTTTTTTCTACACTAATTTTGAACTCAATCTTTGATGAGCTTGATGGCACTTTGATTGTCAAACTAGAGGGTGGTTAGCTAATTCTACTAGAATAAAAACTCTGAAAGGATTTGTCAAAGCCACAATGCTTCTTGAATTTACATTAACCACTTCTTAGTAATCTACTTCTATTGAATAAATAAAATAGCTTGTTGTTTCTTACAAGCCCAAGTGATAGGTCTAGAATCAAGGATAAAGACATAACTTACAATAGACTTTCAATCAACATGATCACTGTCCTACTCCAAATCGATGGAACCAACCAACAAAGGAGTCCCCCATGAACTGTAATGTATCCCAAACTGATTTGTACCCCAAATATATTGAAGTATCCTTTCTGCTACTTTTTAATGGATTTCATGAGGTGTTTTGATATACCAGGAAAAAAGACCAACATAAAAGGAAATATTAAGATGGGTATGAATAAAATATGAGATGCTACCAACTAATTGACAGTACAATGGCATTGGATTTGGGATTAGTACATGTGTTAACAAGTTTGACTCCAGACATGAAGGGAGAAGCAATTACTTTAGAATCTTCCATGTGAAAGCAACGAAGAAGGTCACATGCATACTTAGACTGGTAAAGGGAAATTCATTCCTTATTTTGAAATACTTGAAGGAAAAGAAAATCATGTAAATAGTCTAAGTCTATCATTTCAATTTTCTTTTTAACGCTAGATTTCACATGGGTTAAAAGTTTAAGATCACTACAAGTGAGGATAAGGTCAACAACATAAAGAAAAAATATTATGATATTCATTCCTACTTTCTTGGTATATACATCCGGGTTAGAATGACATCTAGAAAATATGGTGTCAACAAGAATTGTCCATTTTAGCATACCAAGATCGAGGAGCTTTCTTAAGACCATAGAGCGATTTCTTAAGGTGGAAAACAAGGTTGGAGTCATTCTAAACATATCTAAGAGGTTGTTCCATGTGGATTTATTCTCGTATATCCCCATGAAAGAAGGTGGATTTATCATCCATATGATGGACCTCCCATATATGTGAGGCAGTAAGGGATAAAACAAGGTAGATGGAACTCATTTTTGCTACAAGGCCAATGTTTTCATTATAGTCAATTCCTTCAAATTTAGATAATTATTTGGTAACTAATTGTCCCTTATGTATTTCAACACTTCCATCTGATGCATATTTAGTTATATACACTGATTTACATCTCACAAGATTTATTCCTTCTAGAAGGGGTACAATATGCCAAGTATAATTTTCCATTAAAGAACAATATTTTGCATTCATTGTTGTGTCTAAATCTAGATGGCCAAAAGATTCTACAAATGTGTCTAGATCATGATTCTTTGAAACTTGATCCAAAAATGAGGAGGCTCACTGGAACTGGGAATGCGTATAATTTTGATTTGTAAGATCATTCACAAGATCACTAGTTGCATCTTGTGTTGAATAAACCGATCTAGGAAGTGGTGGTGTTGGTGTAGGTTCATGTTCAATGGAATCATCTGGAGGAAGGTGAGTAGGCGAAGGTGTTTTTTCATCCTCATTGTTATCATCTAAACAAGAAACCAGAATAGGACCAAAAGGTGTCACAAATGACAAAGATGGCTCGTGGGCCCAAGATGGCACAAATGTTGAATTAAGCTTGCAAGCCAAGAGTTTTTCTTCAAATTTAACATCTCTTCTAGTAATTATTTCATTGTGATGAGGTTCAATAAGTAGATAACCTTTGACATATTTAGAATTCTCAAATTTAATCTATAATGTTTTCCTTTTTGCATAGGGATTGTGAGCCCATCCTTCACTACCAAATATATAGAAGTTGCTTACATATAACTTAATTTTAGTCCATGCTTCTTCATGTGTTATTTTTTTAAATCCTTTGTGGGAGTATGATTTAGTATGTAATTGGAAAAATTTATGGTTTCCATCCAATAATGAAGAATTAGTCCATTACATTGGATCATACAATTAGCCATTTCCTTTAATGTGTGATTATTTCTCTCATCAACACCATTATGTTGTGGTGTATATGGAATAGTATGTTGCATTTGAATGCCATGCACTTTGAAATATGTTTTAAATTTTTTGTTCTCATATTCATCGCCATTATATATTATTAACCTTCATAATTGATATCCATATTGTTTTTCTACAAGGGCCTTGTAGGCCAAAAAAATGTCAAAAACTTCACTCTTAAGTTTTAAGAAGTAAATGCAAGTGCATCTAGAGAAGTCATCAATGAAAGTTAAGAAGTAATTTCACCCAAAGAAAGAAATAGAATAAATAATACCACACAAATCACTATGAAAAATATGAAAAGGGGCTAATTCATGCCAAGAGACATGTTTGCCATAATTGTCGCAATGGTGTTTTCCAAGAACACAACTGGCACAAACACCACCTCGGTAAGAAATGATAGGAAGACTAGTCACCATATTTTTATTACATGGTTGTTGCAATGAGAAATAGTTTAGATGGCCAAACATTTCATGCCAAATTTTTCTCGAGTCATCACTATGAGCAACAAAAAGTGATGGAAAAGATGATGAACCAAAGTTGAAAAATTGTACAACCTAGTAATATCATAAAAAATTCTAGTGGCTAGGACATGCTTAGGATCTTTTAAATCCTTGATTATAACTTGGTGAGGTGAAACCTATACAATTTTACCTTCACTTGAATGAGTGATCTGATATATTGATAGAAAGTTTCAAGAAATACTTGGAACACATAATAGATCATTGTAATGACCATTATCTAACTAAATTGTTCCATACCCTACAACACTAAGAGATCTATCATCACCCACAAATATTTTTATTGGTTTTATATTCATTAAGAGTAGAAAATATGAATTTAGCCTTATCCATATGATAAGATGCTCCAAAATCAATAAGCCACTCATTAGAATAATAAATAGATGTTGCATTGAAGGAGAAAATAAAATAAAATGTGCATTTCCATGAGAAGAAGAGTTAGAAGAAGAAGAATCAATTTTGATTTTGTCCTTGTTCATCATTTCTTATGAGGCCTCCATATTTTTAAAACATTTAAACTCCAAATGATCATCTTGCATAGAAAAATTGTAATCCCTGCTAGTCTTATTACTTTTTTTTTGGTGCTTTGTCACCATTAGGAGTAGAAGTTGGTTGAGATGGTTTGGGACCCTTGTTTTTCTTGTTTTTGTGAGGATGTTACTTCTTTGGATACTTGGTTTTATATTTCTATTGGGAAAATAATTCTTTGTTAGATGTACCGACAGTGTTGATTACTCCAAGTTACAAGAGATTATATTGTTCTCTAATAAGAGAATCACAAAAAGATTCAAGAGTAGGATCTTGGTAAGCACCCCCTAGAGCTTCTCTAGTGGTATAAAAGGTAGATACAAAGATAGAATATAGACTACTAATATTAGCAAGAATAAAATAAATGCATCGGTAATCCTCTAGATCTATTTTACATTCCTTGAGTAAAATATAAGTGTTTTGAACTTAGATAAATAATCTTCAATGCAATGGAAATCATTGGGACTTAAATCTATTAATTCATTTTTAATTTGGTGGGGTCGAATCACATTGTGGTTACCAAATATGACTTCTAATTTAGCTTGAGATTCATCTAGTTGATCAATTCCTTGAAGTTGAAACCATAAACCATGATAGATGGACATTCTAATGAGTCCACATGACTTTCATTATTACTATCCCATTTGGCTTTGTTTTCAACATCAATGGGGGATTTTCTTTTCCCAATGTAATATGATACAATCCTTTACTTCATAGTACATCCTCGATATGCTATTTCCATGAGAAGTAGTTGGTACTAGTAAGAAAAATATCAATTGAAGTAACCATATTAGAATATGAAAATAATATAAATTCAAAATATTAAAATGATGGTCTAGATGGAAATCTCTCGAAAAAATAGACTATTTCAAAAAAAATGGCTCAGAAAATGGACTTTGGATATAAAAGTTATTTCCTTTTTTAAAAATGCATACACAGTAACCAAAGAGCTATGTGGCAAGTAGAAGTTGACCCACATTTTGAAGGATGCACAATGAGGTGGCTAAGTAAAAAAAAATCCCCCTTCCTTCTCTAACTTTACCTATAAGCTCACTTTTACAAATAAATTACTTATAAATTGACACACATTTATAGAGAAGTGAGAATCAATTTTATAGTCAAGTTACTTTATAAATTAAAGTTGCATGTGAAAAGTAGTTTAAACGAAAGAATATTAAAGTTACTTTATAACAATTCACTTTTATAATTTAAGTGAGATGCATTTTACAATAAAGTTGTGATACAACTCAAGTTTCCATGATTTTTTTCAAAAAATAACTTAAAAAAGAGAGACTTGAACTAAAGACCTCTTATTAAATAAAATAACTTTCAACGAAGTGAGCTAGTGCACAATATATATCAGATTTGATGGAAGATGGTTTTTTTCCCTCGAAGTGTGTGCTTACCCCCAAAACCTTTGTTTTTTCCTTCCAAAAAAGCTTCAATATGATCCCACATAAAAGAAAGAAAACTTTCGATTTTTTTTATGAATCTCAACAATAATGGGATTAGATCTTCGATAGCTTACTCAAAAAGTACACATTTCTTCTCTATTTGTAATTCGTTGAGCTTGCATAAAGAACAAAGAAAAGAGCATATGTATAAAATAAGACACCTTCCACTCTATTTCCGATTTTCCAAGATACCACAAAGTGCATGGAAAATAGAATATGTATATAGAAAGAATAACAAACTAGGAATAAAAATAGAAAATAGAAATATTAACTTTGTGATTTTTTTTAAAAGTGTATTTTGAGTTTATGCCTCTAGATCTAACAAAAATGGTCATATCTTGGGAAAACATAAACCTTTTTGAGTGAAATGAAAATCATTTCCAACTAAAAGTATCACTATGGATGAAATGGAGTTGTCCTCTCAGCCCATAAATGAATATGAATAGAAGAACCCAAAAATGCGGCAACATGTGTTTGAATCTCAATCTACAACGGGAATGGGTCTTCAAATAGGATTTGATACCATGTTTGAAAAAATATGTTATACCCACATAGGATGAACACCTTCAGTAACCACTCACACAACTAGATCAAATATCATAACATTGAAGTTTTTATGTGGTTAAAACCCTCAAAGAGGTAAACACTCCATGACCCCAACAAACATGGCCACTTGAGGCGACATATTAATGCAAAAGAAAAATATTCTACAAGATATTTTTTCACAAACGATCATTAGAAAATGAACCTATGTGATATTTAAATAAAGATCATGTAATAATTGAGTGTTAATCCATGGATCAATATAGTCATTAAAATCAAGGAGAATATGATTTGTCATATCACTCTATGTCTAAGACCTATTGTGATCATTATATTACATAACTACAAATGAATACTAAATAAACACGCTAACAAACACACTTTTCTTTAAATACACATTAGATCAAGTTGATCTTTTTTTTTGTAAGTAAGAAGTTTAATATATTAAGGTCCTGCCAGAGGCAAAAGAGAGTTCCAAAATACAGTGATGGATCTGCTGAAATTACTGGGCTGCCCCAACAGAGGGGAAACCAGCCCAGTCAATAACTTAGTCAGCCTAAGCATAGTAATAAACCATAAAAAGTAATGTCTAAGACAAAGTGGACATCCATAAAAAACAACAACCAGCTGACATGATTTCTAAACAACAAGAGCCTAGACACCTAACATGTAACTTGGCCAGGTGGCATTGAGATCTCCTGTCCATGGTTCCTCTTCGACAGCTGCCGACCGTCCCCCCACTGCACCTCGACCTCCTCCTTGGTCTCAGTTCCAAGGTCATGCCTCGCGGTTTCCTTCTCATCCATGGTTGCGCTCCCAGCCCGTTTCAAATCCGGCTCTGCTGCACACTGCAGTACCACATCTCTAGCCGTGGTAGCTGCCCCGGGCTCTTTCTTCGAAGTCGTGTGTGCCTTGACCTCTCCTTCGGCGGTATCTTCTTCGGGTTCCTGCCTGGAGTTCGCTCCTTCCGGGGTCGAGAGGAAGGTCTCATGCATCGAGGAGAGGAGCTGAAGGAAGAGCGCCACCTTGTCATTTGTAAGTTGCAGCCGAAATTGCAGGTCCTCCACCCCCTGGCGGAGTTCGAATACGAGGCCATAGAGGATGGCCAAATTGTCTTTTACCTTCTTTCCAGTCGTGGTGTCAAAGGAGGGGAGCCCAGAACTCCCAGGCTTCCGCGTTGAAGGTGGTGGCTCTTCTCCTAAGACTCTTGGAAAATCCGAGCGATGAGGATGGGTCAGTTCATTCACAAGTGGAGCTAGGAGGAGACGAAAATATGAGCATGGCAGCTGAGGAATAATTTCTAGGCAATTGATGCTCGCTGTCGGTGGAGTGGGAGGGGTGTTGCTGCAATGCGCAACCTAGAGGTGAAGGGATGGACCATAGGGAGGAATAGCAGGCGAAGAAAATGAGGGTCGCCGAGGTCTCCAGGGAGAACCCCGCCGTGGTCTCCCTCTCAAACGCCGCTTGTGTTTAGGCATCGATTGCACGCAGCAAAGGTCACAGGGTTGGGTGTAGTAAGGAGCCACCGGGGACCAGTGGACACAATCATAGAACAACCATGGCAGCAAGGGGAAAATCCCATCAAACCACCAGCAAAGACAATGAACGGAGACTAGAACCAGAGCCATAAAAAAATGCGGAGGCGGAGTGTGTGAAATAACAGCCTTTCCCATCGCCATAAGAGCATATTAAAACCGCAGGAGGGTGGCAGATGGTGGCACGAGCCCGTCACATGGCTTCGTGCCCCGTTGGAAAACACTGTCCTCCTACATGCGCTAGGTGGCCTCCACTAACACCCCATCCGGGGGAAGATCAAGTTGATATTAGCTAACTCCTAAGTGTCTAAATATCCTAACACTTTGTTGGTCATAGTTCCTTCATCATAGTTCTTATGGGTCATTTTTATTATCGTCATAGTTCTTATGGGTCATAGTTATTGTTGCCTAAAGTTCTTGAGTGTCATAGTTCCTCATCAATCATATTTTCCATGGTTGTAGTTCATGTGAGTTTGAGTTCCTATTATATACAGTTCTTGAGGTCATAGTTCCTTTGTTAGCCAGAGTGCCTATGAGTCAAAGTTATTGTTGGCTAGAGTTATTAGATCATAGTTCCTTTCTAGTTCATAGTTCTTGTCTTCTTGAAACCATTACCCATAGAAACTTTGAATAATAATAAATATGACCACGAGAACTATGATGAAGAAACTATGAGCAACAAATGAAAAATAGCCTTAGGAACTCTAGCCAACAAAAACTATAACTTAATAAATTAGGTATATCTTAGGTCAATTAGAATTTATAGTCGTTAAGGCAAATGATTTTTATGTGCAATAATAGAAATACCTTAGTACATCTCTGAGTAGGGTTTCCATGAGGTCCGACTTGATTTTATTTTGATAAATTTTATGAATATTTATACAAATCACAACTTACTATAGATGGCTCATTTTTTGTTGTCCTTGGTTTATTTGAAACCTAGTTAGACTTGGTAATTTTCACCTATTTTTATCTTAGTGAATTAAATAATTGAAAATCCTCCATAGTAATAGAGGATTTGTTTTTTCTAGGGCCACTTTATTTAGTGTAACATTATCAATTAATTGAAATCCAAACAACTTGTAATTACTAATAGAATGTACTCTCTTTTCTTTTCATAATTGGTCAAAGTTCTTGTAGTCATAGTTCCTATCATTCAAAGTTCTTGTGATTCAAAGTTTTTGTTGGATAGAGTTCCCACAGTTATAGTTCCTATTAATCAGGAACTATGATCCATAAGAACTCTAACCGAAAAGAACTATCACCATAGGAAATCTAACCCATGTTAACTCTAACTAATAGGAAATATGACCATATGAGATATAACTGACAAGAATTTTGATGGACAAAGGAACAAGATCATAGTTCCTTTATCATAGTTCATTTTGATTTAAATTTCCTTTGTCATAGTTAATGTGGTAATAGTTCATTTGTTGGTCATATTTATTGTTTGTTAGATCTCCTTAAGTCATAGTTCCTTTGCAGGTCATAGCTCTTGTGGTCATAGTTCCTGTCAATCAAAGTTCCTATTGGCTAGAGTTATTGAGGTCATAGTTTCTTTGTCAATCAAATTTCCTATGGTTATAGTTATTGTGCTGAAAGTTCCTGTCAGTTAGAGTGCTTATGGGTTAAGTTACCTATTAGTAGAGTTCCTAAGGTCATATTTCCTTTTTTTAGGAACTATGACCCATAGGAACTTTGACCACACAAGCTATGGCTAGAGGAACTATTACCCATAATAGTTCTAGCCACTAGGAAATCTAACCAAAAAAGGAACTATGAATTTCATATTATCAATTAGATTTCATGTTAGTCATAGTGGCATTCCTTCCCATATAAAAAATATAGCCAAATAAAATAACTCTCTCCAACTACCCATAAAATCTCATAGTCTCTTGATAGTTCCCCTTTCCCCTTACCAATAGAAACTCTAACCAGTGTTTATTGGTAATATTTATAGGGAATTGATTGATTAGGAACTCTGAATAGGGGACTACTATGATTGATGAACTATTATCTTGTTCTTTCACAGAATAAGTGGAGGATCATTGATTATATAATACCTCTAATTCATAGTAGTAGAGGAGGTTCTTACTAACAATAGATAAATTATATGTGTTTAGAATACTTCCACTCTTGAAAGAGATGGCTAAATGGATGAAAAAATGCCTACTATTATATCTTACTTGATGTAAAATTTTTGAAGAAAGGAAAAAAGTGTGCACGTCAAATTTTCTTTTGGATCTACGTTAAAAGGTATTCTTATATCTTGGATCTCTATTAAAGGGAATTTCTACATAAGAATTCTAAACTATCAAATCCAAAATTATTCTCCTTACTAGCAATATTGATGATGGTAAATGTTGTCATGAATAGAGTTAAGAAGAGAAACATAGTCAATTTTTATTGTTGTTTTATTGCAAAATCAAAATCATGGCTTTACCACCCTATTATAGTTTTTTTTTTTTTTTTTTTATGTTTAGACTTGCTATAATTTGTTTTGTTTGCAAAAAGAGTTGAGCACTTTGGAGATTTTCCATTACAATTTGGAGATTTCTTTATCTACTTTGGTCATGTGGTTATCTATAATGCACCTTTTGAGGATAATATGGGGTACTTGGGGAGGTACCTAAGGGGATAATGAATGTAATGTTACCATAATTTTGAAATAGGCTCACTATGTAATTAAAAGGAAATAATAGGCCCATGATGTAATTAAAAGGAAAGAATATAATAATAAGGGGTAGTTGGCATAAGACCCCTAGGAATACTCAAGAGAAATTACAAATACACATGAGTATCATTGTATTGGATATGTGTTGAATTGTATTGTCTTGCAACAAGCATGGTTTGTGGATTGATTCCTTTCAAAATGAGTATTTGATGGTGTTACCCTACCTTAAGGGTTCTTTTCTCTATATCATTACTTTTGTTTATGGTGATTGATTTGGTTTATTTGGGTTTTAGGGTTTATTTATAAGATTATATGGTGTATCCTCTCTTATATATTTGAATTTTTACTACAAGTGGTATCAAATATATTTCTTGGGAATGAGGTGGGAGACGTTTTGGGCACAAAGTGGGAGATGTTTTTTTTTTTTCATATTTTTTATGGGAAAAGAGGATGACAATATTTAGGTCAATTTATGAAAATTTGTATCATAATTTGAAGAAACCAATCATAGATATTAATTCCTCTAAAGAAAATACCCAATTAAAAAAAAATATCGTCCAAATACAAGTTCAGGAAGTGGAGATATTGACAATCCAAAATCTGTATTTTTTTAGGGTTTTTTTCGATGATGGCCACAAATTTTACATATTGGATATATTTTGATAGAGTGCACATATGTTAGTCAAACCAGTGCCTCTATATCCATAAAATTCATGGAATATCCTAATTGGGGTCATAATAACCAATTAGATAAGTATCACTAAAGTTGTGATCATTTTACATTTCCGACCTTAAACCCTAACGACATAAATCAGTTGTTGATATTATGGTAGCTGCGGGAGGTATTAACCTCCACTTGTGACCTTTGATGAGATTAGAATATTCCAGGAAGCAAGAGAAACCCTAAAATACTTGGACATAACCCTAGAAGAGAAGTCGGCCCAGAAAACTCAAAGAGAGTAGTATAAATATAGGGCGCTAGAGCTCATTTGGCACATACAACTCACAAATGCATAAATTCAATAGTGTGCACTTCGAAAATTTAGTAGTGCACAAGTTTGGAGAGCAGTTGCAACTACAGTTACTGCAACCTGTAATTTTGGTATTTATGGGTTGGACTTTCTAATAAGTCTTGGTTATATTTTCTTGGTGCATTAGCATTGGTTGGATATTGATTTGCTACCATAATTATTCTCTATGTCAAGGTAAAGGTGCTCGGTGGTGGAATTCATGCCTATGGTTGGGTGACAATATTGTTATAGTATTTATGGTTAAACAAGCACACCCACTTTTATAACAGGTTATGGGCCCACACCTCCTTCATTCAGTATAACCACTGGAAGGAAGCTAAGCCATAAGGCTATCAAGATTTTTGAATAATTGTTTCTAGGGTTTCTAGCAGGTGCAGTTACTAAAGCATTGTCGCTAGGGTTACTAGCATGTGTAGTTGCAAAACCCTAAAACTGTTTCTCGACATCTTATGATGGAACACATTAACTA
>JASDQU010104505.1:315015-342845 GCA_032191745.1 Picea mariana
TGCAACAATCTAAGATTTTAGGTTCTCAATATAGACCATAAATAATTCTATTAATACAACCACGAAATATTTTTGCACATGTATGGATACAACTAGGTCTCGACGTCTCCAAAATTTTCATGAATAAAATAATGGTGGAAGACCAAAGACAAAGTGTCAAATGAGACTAGGGTTTGGCTCATGAATCCAATGCAATTATTCCCCAACTATCACATAAATACCCATTGTGGATACAGGTTGAGACTATGGTGCACACAAAGAGTATTAATGATGAAACTAAATGCCAAGACAACCCCATACAAGTGGCATTCACTCCTACATGTGTTTGGATCTATCGATCTTAAGGGTATATTGGGATAGGAAAAAATGATGCCACCCAACTTGATATGACAATGCCTAAGTTTTGTTCACAACATTTTCATAGTTTGAAGGATTAATACCATAGGTAGTGACCATTATGTTGGATCACAGAACAATAAAATAAAACAAATGTGGAAATAAAACACATAAGATGCAAAATACAATATAGACACAAATATACATGGTTCACCTAGTGTGGGCTACGTCCACTAGAGAAATTTCTAGTTCCTTCCTTTTTATTATCCAACAAAATGAAGGGATACAACCTACAACACACCCACTGTAACTTCCTCTTCTCTCTCTCACAGTCTCCTCTCTCAGAATACAATATTTGCAATGATACACAACCGCAATACAATTCCCTCATAAAAGAGGGTTGTCTTCTATGGAAAAAAAACCTAACATAACTTCTATCGTCAAATATATGACCTTATAATGAACGATCCATATTTACTATGAAATTAAAATATACATTTACAAGGAAATTTTTCGTTTGGGGGCTTCATCCCTGAACCCCCACAAGGGGCTCACTTGCCCCCAGACCCCCCAGCCAGGGGGATGAGCCCCCTTGACCTCGCAAGGGGGGAAATACCCCCCTAAACCCCCCCACATTGAGGGGTGTACAGTCTTCATGGGGTATAAACATGGCTGAAAACAAAGACCTATGAATCAGGAAGATAATCAGGCCCCACAACCACCAATCTCCCACTTGGAGACTGATCATAACAAAAAAATTGTTGTTGTATCTGCTGGACTATGATCCTTCTTAGACCTGGAAAATTTCTCATCTTCGCCTACATTCTTGAAGACCAATTGAAACTAAGAAGGAACTCAGTTTCTCCCTAGTTACTCCCTTTCTTAACATGTCTAAAGGATTTTGGCTATTATATATATTTTCCAACTTCAAATGTCCATCTTCCAAGACATGTCGTATGAAACAGTACCTTATATGTATATTCTTAGTCTTTGAATGGAAGGTTGAGTTTTTTTCAAGATGAATGGTAGTCTCACTGTCACAGTACAACCTGTTATTGTCCTACTTATTTCCCATTTCCTCCATAAACCTCTGTGTCCAAATCATTTCTTTACTAGCCTCTGTAACAGAAACATACTCTGCTTTTGTTGTTGAAAGTGCAACAAACTTTTGTAGTTTTGAAATCCAACTTACTATTGTTCCACCTACAGTTAAAACATACCTTCTGGTGCTCCTCTCACTATCTTTATCACCTTCCATATATAAATCAACATATCCATGTAGAACAATATCTGAACCTAGAAAACATAATGCAAGAGTAGAAGTACCTCTCAAATACCTAAGAATCCACTTTACTACATCCCAATGTTCTTTACCTGGATTGTTCATATACCTACTCACAACTCCCACTGCATGTGAAATATATGGTCTTCTGCAAACCATCGTATACATCAAGTTGCCAACTGCTAATGAATAAGGGACCCTGGAAATGTATTCTATCTCCTCCTGTGTCTTGGGACACATTTCCTTGGTTAATTTTAAATGTCTATCCAAAGGTGTACTAACTGGTTTTGCATTTTGCATTCTAAACCTCTCCAACACCTTCTCTATGTACTCACCCTGAGACAATGTCAATTTGCAACTTTTCCTGTCTCTTGTTATTCTCATACCAAGTATTTTATTTGCAGCACCCAAATCCTTCATCACAAATGAATTAGATAATTTCTTCTTGAGCACATTTATATCCTTCATATTAGACCCGACGATAGGCATTTCATCTACATACAATAGAAAGACAATATATCTTCCATTTTCTATCCTTTTAAAATACACACTATAATCATAATGACATCTACTATAACCTTGTTCTATCATAAACCTGTCAAACTTCAAATACCACTGCCTTGGAGCTTGCTTTAGGCCATACAAAATCTTCTTCAACTTGCATACCAAATTTTCTTTCCCTTTGACCGCATACCCATGTGGCTACTGGATACAAATCTCTTCATCCAAATCCCCATGGAGAAAAGTTGTTTTTACGTCTAACTATTCAAGATGAAAATATTTTACTTCCAGAAGACTTAAAATAGTCTTAGCCAAAGTCATATTAACAACAGGAGAAATTATTTCATCAAAATCTATACCTTTCTTTTGTGCAAACCCCTTTACAACAAGTCTAGACTTGTACCATTTTTTCCCTCCATCTTCTTCCTTCAACTTGTAAACTAATTTATTCTGCAATGATCTTTTTCCTACAGGAAACTAAACCAAGTCCCAAGTTTGGTTATTTACAAAGGAATCCATTTCCTATTTGATGCCTTTCTCCCACTTCCTTTTAGTGTCTACCTGCATTGCCTCTTCATAACATTATGGTTCACCAGAATCAATCAACAATAAATAATACAATGAAGGAGAGTATCATTCAGGGGGTCTACTTAGCCTGGTAGATATTCTAAAATCACTTGTAGGAGTTTGAGGTACTTGTTGCTCCCATTGTTGTACATTTTGATTTTCTAGTACCTTTGGAATTTCTTTTTCAGTGACCTCATCAATCATTGTGTATTCCGGTTTTTCTTTTTCCTGTTTCTTTCCCTATAAGTGATCTTTTTACATGACCTTTTGATTGAATATGGCATCTCTACTCCTAATGATTTTGTAATTTTCATAATCCCATAAGAGATAAGCAAAATAATTAACATTCTATCCAATAAAGGTACACTTCTTGCATTTTTCCTCAAGCTTTTTTCTATTTTCTTTATCAATATGGATAAATGCTTCACGACCAAAAGTCTTCAAAAAATAATAGTTTACTTTTTACCTGTCCATGCCTCCTCTAGAATTCCACCATCCAAATAGATTGAAGGTCTTATGTTAATTAAGTAAACAACAGTATTTACAACATCTGCCCAAAATTGTAAGGGCAATCCAACATGCAATCTCATACTCCTTGTGTGCTCCATGATTGTCATGTTCATCCTTTTCGACACACCATTTTCTTGTGGTGTTCCTGGAATTGTTTTCTCTCTACAAATCCCATGGTATTGAGAATAATCATCAAACTCCTTGCTTCAATATTCGCCTCCATTGTCTAGTTTGAGACACTTCAACATTTTTTCTATCTCATTCTCAATCAAGGCTTTCCATTTCTTAAAAGTATCAAAAACATCAGAGTTTTTTCGAATACAATAAACCAAAGTTTTTCTAGTTTCATCATCAATAAAAGTAACATAATAACGAGATCCACCAAGAGATAATACCTGAGTTGGTCCCCATACATCTATATGCACAAACTCTAACCTTTCACTCTTCTTTTAGTCTCCAACTCTCCGAAATCTATCTCTCTTATGTTTTCCATAAACAGAGTGCTCACAAAAATCCAAATCAATTTGTTTAAGATCTAGATTTTTTTTTTTTTTGTGAAGTATCTACATCCCCTTCTCACTCAAGTGTCCAAGCCTATGATGCCACAATGTTCTATCCACTCCTATAGAAGCTAAAGAGATAGAAGAATCAGTATTATCAGTACATAAATACAATGCACCTACCTTCTCTCCTTTTTCTATCACCAATGATCCTTTGGTGACCTTGCACGCCTTATATATAAATATACATATAAAACCTTCAATTTCCACCTACCATGTTGAAATCAGACTTTTCCTTAGATCTGGAACATGTCTTACCTCTTTCAACAACCATTGGTATCCATTCCTTTGATTTATTTTTACCTTTCCCATTCCAACAATTTTGCATGGTGCATCATCACCCAAATGAACTTTTCCAAAATCACCTTGAACATAATATAGAAAATGTTTCCAATAGGGTGTGGCATGAAATGAAGACCCCAAATCTACTACCCAAGAATCAAAAATATTATCTACAAAAAGAATCAAAGCATCTTGTAACACATCACCTGTTACATTTGCTTCTTGATTTTTCTCCTATTGTCCATCTCTTTGTTTCTTTGGAGATTTGCATTCTTTCTTCAGATGTCCTTTCTTCCCAAAATTACAACACTCTATCTTTCCTTGTCTAGATTTGGATCTTCCCTTCCTATAATTCTCGCGGTTCCTTGAGCCCTTTCCCTATCCTTTTGTCTTCCCAAGTTCTCCATGTTTAATGCATTACCTGATGTCTCACTTGTGTTTTTCTATTGCATTTCCTCACTTAGGATAACACCAACAACATCCTCAAATTTTAGAGTGTTTGAACCAGAGATAGAGTTACTTACAACCATGACCAAGTCATTCCATCTTTTTGGCAATGAGCACAATATTAGAAGAGCCCTGACCTCTCCATCAAATTCCACATTTACAGAACTTAGTTGATTAGTAATCGTATTAAATTCATTTAAATGATCTGCAACAGACTCACCTTCTGACATATTCCTATTAAATAACCTCTTCATTAGAAATACCTTATTGGACACTAAGGGTTTTTCATACAGTTTATCCAATGCATCCATCAGCTCCTTCGTTGTCTTTTATTTTGAAATATTGAAAGCTATCGAGGCTGTCGGGCTTAGTTGTATCGTTCCTAGTTCCGTTCTGTCAATAACCTTCCATTATTCATCCTTCATGGTCCTTGGCTTATTTTCTATTCCTCCTAATGGTAGGAATATATCCTTTTGATATAAATAATATTCCATATGCATCTTCCATAATTGGTAGTTTTGGCCCTTAAATTTCTCGACCCTAAAATTTCCATCTCCCACCATTTCTCCCACTCGAACCAAGAACCCTATTTTCCTGTGAGTTGCCTTTCACTCAGATACCAGTTGTTAGAAAAATAGGATCGCATAACAATAAAATAAAATAAAATGCATAAATAAAACACATAAGATACACAATACAATAGAGACACAGATATACATGGTTCACCCAGTGTGGGCTACATCCACCAAAGAAATTGCCAGGTCCTTCCTATTTATTATTCAACAAAATGAAGGGATACAACCTATACCATGCACTTGTTGTAACTTAATATTCTCTCTCTCACAGTCTCCTCTCAAAATACAATATTCACAATGATACACAGTCGCAATACAATTCCCTCATAAAAGAGGGTTTCTTTCTAGGGAAAAAAACCCTAACATAACTTCTACCGTCATATTTGTGAACTTATAATGAATGGTCCAAATTTACTATGAAATTAAAATATACATTTACAAGGCAATTTATCTTTCAGGAGCCCGCTCGCCCCTGGACCCTGCAAGGGGGGAAATCCCCCCCTGCAACCCCCTTGAGTGGAGGGGTGTATAGTCTTCATGGGGTATAAACATGGTTGAAAAAAATACCTTTGAATCATGAAGATAATCAAGCTCCACAACCAACACATTAAAACTTTGTAATGCTATGCACCACTTCCCAAGTGTTCATAACATAACATGATATGATTTTCACTTTGGTGCAACATATATTTAATTATATATGCCATGCATGTTTTGTAATGTATGCACCATAGTGTTAGTTATGTCTAGGTCACCTTCCACACACATATACCAATTTATTACTAACCATGGTTTTTTTTGTTTTTTTAGGTATTAATTCAAACCATAATTATAATTAGAGGAATCAATTAAAAAACCATTGTGGCCACAAACCATACATATATGCACCATAAACCAAATTGGAAGACAACGATCAATATCATAACACATGTAATGAGAGTTGCACATAACCATCGGAACCTAGTAAAACAAAACCATAAACCATGAAATAATGAAAAAAATGAACATGCCATTATAATATAAGACTTCATATAACCATATCATCCTTATAAATTTAGTGAAACATAAGCAACATGCCTTAGTAGCATATCCATGACAGCTTGAAAAGGGAATTGAAGTCATAGTTGTGTCAAATGTGTATGGTGATAGCTAGATGTTGAAAGGATAAGTGATTTGGTGCAAGAATTTGTGATCATTAGTATGTTGACAAAAAAATGGGTCATGTGGTGACACCACTTGGATTGTTGTAGGATGAAATAATTGGATATCATCATATTAGATTTGATATGATATAGGATGTGGGTATATGTAACATCCCCCAACCCAACCGAGGGACATTATTGTGTGGAATAAACATAAAAACGAAATTTATGCTAACTAAATTAAATCATTTTATAGTTAACTCATTTCTTGTAGCTTTCATCTACAAATTAAAACATATTTAGCTATTGTCTATATCCATAAAATAGATGTATCTAAAGCATACCAAATTAACATGAATGAAACTTAATCATTCACACAACAACATAGAAATCATTCTCAAATACATAAAGTTCATGCACAACAATAACACATGTAAATAACATGACAACAAGATAGAACACTTATCGTTAAAAAAGAGTTGCACAACCAGTTGCTTGGGACAGATGTTCCATCCAACCATATACTGATTGTTCCAAATCTCAATATCCAGTCACCCTCAAGTTGAGGATAGCAATCCACAAAAGAGGTTGGTCTCTCACAGTCCACTTAAAGCTCATAAAACTTTCAACCCAATTGATATTCTACTACAACTATCCTGATTTTCCATCAGATCTCTTCCTCTTGACTTGTCCAACCCATAGAATGTACCCCTTCATTTATTTGAGTCCCTTATGCGCCTCATTCATTTATCAGGGTTTCTTTGGCAAAGGAAACTAGGAATCTCTCAACTAGGAACTCAAGGAAAACTACGGGTAGGAACTATCAACAAACTAACAACAAACACTTGTTGTTTTAGTTCAACTCACACAATAGTTCACTTTTTAGGCCTGACAACCTGACTCTTCATTTTTACAGCTCCAATTCATTCCAATTATGCTCCATCTTTCTCTAGAATTCACCCTCCATGGATGCATCAACTTCAAGCTTTGTTTCTTTCTCTTTCCTTTCTTCCCATGCACAAACTTTAATAACTAAAAACTATTGCTCCAACCCACACAAATTTTCCTCTCTTTGGATTATATTTTTTGACTCACACTCTTCCCCAAGATGATTGTACTCAACCCCCATGTTCCCAATAAATTTTTGATGTGACCACTCACACCTACCCTCTTACATGGATTCAATGATTGGCTTTGGGAACACTCAATCGGAAATTGGAAGGTTCAAATACAATTAGCAAATTTAGGAAAATGGGTTGAATTGATATACATGGGTATTCCCCCCCTTGGACCCCTCTTGGCCATTATCCTATACACTCCCCACTCTTATGGATTAATTCATCCCCCATCTCTTCTCCATGTCCCCTTAGCAGTTGGCATCACATTTTATTATTAAAACATTGAAATACAATTCCAATATTACATCGCTTTGGCAGTATCCACACATTATATCTACATAAACATTAATTAAACTATGGATTATAGTGGGGATGTCACAACATATGAGCACTTAGTAAGTATCGAACACATACAAATCATATTTTGATGTTTGAGATAGGTATAAGAACTTGCATCCATCCCTAAAAAAATAGGAAATTTATAGAGTTGGGCTAATTTTCTAATGAAGAACATGGACAAGAAATAAGTGCTAGGGCACCCGAATAGTGTGTTTTAGAATTCAAACCCTTTCCTAGGATGAACATTATGTACCCCTTGGTATATTTACTTATGTTTCACAAGGTCAACCTATGATGTCATATCTTAATAGAAGTCATGTTAGAGATCAAACAATATACTTCTAATTTTATTGTAGTAAGAACCCTATTTGAGGCTTTAAGATGCTATATAGGTACTGTTAGTGCTGAGAGTCACCCTCATATTGTAGGAGGATAAGCCCAACACCCATCAAAATTTTTGTGGAGGAAGGTTTAGTATTGTAGGTCAAATGGACAAAGCTCAGCGTAAGAATTTTTAAACACAGAAAATGGGGCTAGAAATGCATAAGCAAATGAGGTTCTCATTAACTTTAGTCAGTGGTTTAAGGATAAAGGTGAGAAGGAGGAAGACTTAGTGAGGAAAGTGGACAATTCTTCCATGAGCATCCCGCCTTCAAGCAACTTGGTGTAGAGAAACTTAGGCATAAAAGCACTCTTGAACTTAATTTTAAGATACTGAAATATATCACAACAACATTATAATCAAACCTCCATTACAATACAACTACAACATCTTGTCTCGATCATCCATGCACGAGTATTTCAGCATAAGAGGAAAAAAGATAGTGAAAGAAAATACTGAAACATATCACAACAACATTATAATTAAACCTCCATTAAAATACAACTACCACATCTCGTCTGGATCATCCATGCATGAGTGTTTCAACACAAGAGGAAATAAGATGATAAAAGAAACTGACTTCTATTAATGAGAAAGTCTCAGGTCTCATACATAACCAAAGAACAACTTTATTATCAAACTATTACAAATAGGGAGCTCTGCTTAACCATCGACCCTAACATATTCTTCAACTGATGTATTTATACTCAAAACAATGGACATCGCTAGGAGTGCGATTTGGCCATCATGTCAAAGGATTTTCCATATGTGTCTCCTTCTGTCATATTGTGCATGTATCTTTCTGTTAGATGCAAGCTCATATCAACATGGGCCTGTAGGAAAAACCGTCCATTATAGTACCTTGAGATGACAGTTATGTCTCCATAACCAGAACCTCCATGCCTTATATTTATGGAGTGAGTAGAGGTTTAAACTATCGGTCCTTGTTCATTAACTGATTTATCCTCAGGATTGAGATGAGCCTTGATGAATAGGGGGTGACCATGTGATACTATTGGATTTGGCGCGGAATGAGCACATGACTTTGGGGCCGTCGAAAGAGGTTTGGACCCACACTGCTTTTGGGCCCAAAACTCACCACCTTCTGCCACATAGCTCTCCCTCAATACCATGGTTAAGATTTCAGCCCGCTCAAGGATTTTAATGCCCGAGCATGTTGCGTCACCGAAATGAAGTGTGGTCGTTGATCTGGTCGTGATCTGCGATCGAAGCGCACTGGCATTTTTTAGCATCCCTGCTAAATCTTATCCGCCTGCCAACTATAACATCCTTCAAACCACACATAGAGATGGAGCTAAATTGAACTTCACAGGGGATTTCTATTGTTGAAAACTGCACATGCCTGTTTTCCTATGCTCATCGCTATTACCTATGACCCTTGAAAACTTCATGTGATAACATTGGCTCCATAGGGAATGACATGATCCATGTGATCTTCCAAGAACAAGTAGCTTCAGTGCCTTAGATTTTGGGTCATGGGGTCAATTATTCAAACAAAAATAAAAGCGAAAGTTGTATTTACAATGGATGGAAAGCCAATCATGGCTTAAGAAAAATATTTTTTCAGAAAGTGCCCATTGATAGGGCCACCAAAAACTTTGAAATCCTCCAAGTTCTGCAATTTATAAGTGTTATTTGAAAATACCTCAGAAATCTTGAAAGGACCAATCCATAACGCTTCGAATTTACCATGTTTTCCTTTGTCTTTCTTGGGTGCATCCCATATGAGCACTAGATCTCCCAACTGAAAATATTCCTTGCTTACCTTCTTGTCAAACTCTCATTTTATCTTCTGCTAATGGTCCTAAGATTTATCAAGTAGTTTCTCCCTAGTCTATTGTACTTCTACCAGCTACTGTATCCTCCTGACCATATCACCAGGTTATCCTTGGTAGTCCTGGAGGAATTTTTCCACAGGAAAGGCAAGTTGAGTAGGAAAGATATCCTCAACCCCATATACAAGATGAAAAGGGGAAACACCAAGTGGCCTCTTTGCTGTAATCATGTCAACCCATAATAAAAATTTCATCTTTGAGTCCCATGCTTTCTTGTTGTCTTCTAATAATTTCTTGATGATATTTATGAGGCTCTTGTTAGAGGACTCTACCAAACCATTTCCTTGGGGGTAGTAAGGAGTAGAATGGATTAATGTAATCCCATATTGTTCACAGATATTGATCAATGGTTCAACTTTGAAGGAGATAACATTGTCAGTAATAATCCTTCTTGGGCAACCAAATTTGGACATGATATCTTCAAGGAAGCTAATGATTACCTTGTGGGAGGCATTCCTTGTAGGAATGGCTTCTATCCACTTGGTAAAATAATCAGTGGCAGTCAAAATCCACCTGTTCTGACCACTTGAGGATGGGTGGATTTCTCCAATGAATTCAAGACCCCACTGTTGAAAAGGTCCAGAAACCACCCTAGGTTTCAAAGGAAAATATTTGAGTTGCTTCTTTCCAGAAAACTTTTGGCATTTGACACAAGATCTAATCTTTTCAAAAACATCAATAAAAAGTATAGGCCATAAATACCTAGCTCTTAGGACCTTATAATTTGTGGTCCTCCAAAAATGATGGCCCCCACATAAGCTGTCATGAAAATTAGTTATGGCCCTTTGGGCCTCCTATGGATCCAGACATTTCAAAAGAAATCCTAGAGGATCTTTCCCATATAAAACCTGATCAATGAGAAAAAAATTGATTTATTTGAGTTTCAAATCTCTCACCTTGTTCTTTTCCAAGCCATCAGGAGGCCACAAATTCTGCAGAAAATGTATGTTGTCTTTATACCAAGTGCATTCTGACAATTTGGGGATGACATGAGAGCTTTTATCAACAATCTCAGCTTGCTGATGTTCTGAGTTTATGTTCATAAAATTAACCTCCAAGGATTTGCAATTTGATTCATCCAACAACTTATCTAAACCTTGGCCTTTCACCAGTTTAGTGGGCTTCATTTCAAGGTCAAATTAAAAATGTTAGAAATCCATTTTCTTCTCTTCCCATCTATGTCAGGCTGGATCAATATCTCTTTCACTAAGGCTAAAGGGACATATAAAAAAATCTTTGAATGCAGAACATATACTCTAAAATATTTAAGGGCTTTGACCAAAGCATAAGGCTTCTTTTCCATGATATCATATCTCATTTCTGCATCCCTCAATGCTCTGCTGAAAAAGGAAATAGGCTGCTCTAACCCCTCTGTATTTTTTTGCATCAAAACAACAACCAATGTGTCAAATGAGGCAAAGGAAAATATCAGAAATTCCTTAGAATAGTTAGGGCTGATGAGCACAGGTGCTTTAGTCAAACCCTTTTTGATATGATCAAAATATTCTCGAGCCTCAGTAGTCCATTTCACCTTGTTTCCCTTTCTGATCATGATTGCAATGTACTTCACTAATTCAACAAAGTTAGAGATGAACCTTCTTAGAAAATTGATTTTACCCAAGAAAGACTGAACCTCTTTCTTAGATCTAGGAAACGATAAGGTCTAGATGGCCTCTACTCTTCTTAGATAAATTCTTACCCCTTCTGCTGACACAATGTGCCCCAATAATTTACCTTCCTTCATAGGAAACAAAGATTTCTTAGGATTGAGAGAGAGACCAAACCTTCTGCATTTCAAGAAGACTTTCTTCAAATGATGACAATGCTCTTTGTCATATTTTGAGAACACTATAATTTCATCCATATAGATTACTACAAATTTGTCTTTCTCCCCAATAAAGGCAATGTCCATGGCTCGCTGGAAGGTTGTTCTTGCATTCATCAATCCAAAGGGAATTTTAGCATGAATGAATGTTCCCCAAGGAGTAGTGAAGGTTGTTTTCTCTCTATATTTAGGCAAGACATAGATATGATTGTAGCGAGAGAATCCATCAATCATAGAAATCCTATATGAACCAGTCACTCTCTTCAAAATGTGCTCCATCTTTGGCAAGGGGTAGTTATCTTTTTTGGAGCTCTTGTTCAAATTCCTGAAATCAACACATAACCTGATTAACCCATTTGTCTTCCTCACAGGAACCAAGTTAGCCACCCATTCTCAGTATCTCAAAAGAATGATGATATTGGCTCCCAACATATTTTCCACTTCTTTTTCCATAATAGGCAACAACATGGGATTTATTTTTCTGAGTTTCTGCCTAAAACGATTGGTATCTTGTTTCAAAGGGATCTTATGTTCAATGATGTTTGTGTCATATGTTCTTAAATATTTATATTTCCAGGAAAACACATCAACAAACTCTTTCAAAATCTTGACATACCCAACCCTTTGTTCCTTTGACAATTTTCCAGACAATTTAACATACTTTGGGTCTTCCTTTGTTCCTAAATTGCATTCAGTCACATCAACATTTTCAGTTGAACCTTTAATATTTACAACCACATCATTTCTATCAAACAATCTCTCCAAGGGGACAAGTCCTTTTGGAATATGGTTACTTGGTAACTGAACAATATGATGGTCAACAATTTTATTCAGAAAAATATCAACATGAGGGATTTCTTTAGTATCCTAATCTTGATCAATATGTAAAGCAGACAATTCACCCACAATATCAAAAAATCTTTTTATCTCAAGATCATCCTCAAAAACCTTCCAATGTTTGACATTATGAGGAATAGAGGGTCTATACTTTACTTCCACATCATACTTGAGTTTGGGGGGAAAAGGGACCCTGAAATTACTTGCTAAGATGACCAAGGAATCTACCATTGTTTTCTCCTCTCTTGGAACAAATGAGATATTAAAATCTAAGAAGAAACTATCGACAAGATCCCAGACTTCATTTATGTAGGTCCTTAACCTAGGGTGTTTATCTTGATACATATTTTTGACTTGATGAACAATCAACTCAGCATCTCCAAACACCGCTAGCTCTTAAATATTCATGTCTTTATCAACCCACAAACCTAAAACAAGAGCCTCATATCCTGCCACATTATGTTTTGTTTCAAATTCCAGCTTGTAAGACATAGATATGGTATCTTGGGTAGGGGAAATAAAAACCACCCCAGCACCAACACTCTCCCTAGAAGAGGCTCCATAAAAAAAAATCTTCCAAACAGGGGTATTAGGAGGAGGATATTCACAAGAGGTATTAGTCTGCATTATGATTTCAATAGGTATTTGCGGAGCATCAGTGAGTTGTACCATACTGGTTCCTAAATCAATATCAACTGAAAAAACGGGGTGGTTGGTAGGATTTGCTTCATCACCGATAATGTAAGCAAGTTGTTCTTCCATATAAATCCTTCTGTGTTCCCTCCCAAACATAGGAATGATGGCATATGAAAGATCCATATGCAAATTTCCCCATAGTATTTTGATACAAGATCTATAAAATATCATACCAAACTTAGGGGGGACATCAACCAACACAATATTCATGACCACACTTTTCATTGGAAATTGGAACAAGGAAACAACCGGGTCTTTGATAACCCCAAGAAACTTCACCTTCCTGGAATAAAATGAGTATAGGTCATGGTAGGTTTTTTTAACCTCCAAACCAAACTCATCCATGATAGTATTAGGCATGAGATTATGAGATTCCCCTGAATCCATCAAACAGTTGTGCAACACTTTATCATGAATGTTCAATGATGTATAGAAAGGAGGGGAAGAGTCATCCTTATCCTCTACCAAAGGTCCTAGTATGACAATTGGTTTTTCATCTTGGAGGTTGACTGAATCTGTGGGATAATATGAAGGTTCAGGCTACAACATTTTGGAAAGGTACATTTTGAAATCATCATTCTTAAATAGCTCCAAAAAAGGTACATGGATTGTAATCTTTTGAATGTCATTCTCAAAGCTAAAAGAGGAGGGAGGCTTCAAAATCTCCTTAAATTCTGGGGTAGGGCTCTTAACCACTGCCTGGGGGTTTATGCCTCTTTTTCTTTGCTGCTATCTTCCACACCCTTAGCAGGATTCTCTATTCTAGTAGGTTGATCATAAATGTCAGGCTTCCCCTCTTTCTTATTTGACCTTAGGTTGTATCTATTTGGATTTCCACTGGTCCTTTCCCCTTTTCTCAACTCATTTAGTTGGCTATCAATGACAGACTCTTCATATGAATATTGGGTTAAATGAGGAGACGAAGAGGTGTCATGAAGACAATGGATTTCAGGATCAACATCTTCTTCCTCTCCTTCTTCATCAGTAACCAGGTTATTTTGGAGAGGGTCTTGGAGTTTTTGATCATCTCTATACCTATTTCTTTGATCTCTTTAGATGATCTGAGAGACATTATTGGGTCTTCTAAAATTACCCCTATTATCAACATTCTGGGGGTTCCTATAACGTTTCTTTCCTTCAAATTTCAATTTCTCCATTTTTGCAGAAAGTGATTTTACCATTTTTGACAATTCATCCACTTGAGGGTGGGAATCATAGGAATTAGAGGTTGAAGCTTCTATTAATGAGAAAGTCTGGATCATCCATGCATGAGGGTTTCAGCACAAGAGGAAACAAGATGATGAAAGAAACTGACTTCTATTAATGAGAAAGTCTCAGGTATCATACATAACTAGAGAACAAATATGTTATCAAACTATTACAAATAGGGATCTCTGCTCAACCATCAACCCTAATATATTCTTCAACTGATGTATTTATACTCAAAACAATGGACAACCACTATGAGAGCGAGTTGGCCATCATGTCCAAGGATTTTCCATCTGTGTCTCCTTCTCTCAGATTGTGCATGTATCTTTCTGTCAGATGCAAGCTTAGATCAACATGGGCCTATGGGAAAAAATGTCCATCATGGTACCTCGAGCTAATAGTTCTATCTCCACGACCATACCCTCCATGCTTTATATTTATAGTGTGAGTCGAGGCTTCAGCTACCGGTCCTTGTTCATTAACTGATTTCTCCTCGGGATCAGGATGAGTCTTTATGACTAGGGGGTGGCCACATGCTTCTATTCGATTCAGCATTGAATGAGTGCATGATTTCTTGGCTGTCGAAAGTGGTTTGGACCCACGCCTCTTTTGGGCTTGAAACTCACCACCTTTTTCCACGTAGCTCTCCCACAATACCATGTTTTATATTTCATCATGCTCAAGGATTTTAACGCCCGAGCATGTTGCAGCGCCGAAATGAAGCGTGGCTATCGATCTAGTCACGATTTGCGATTGAATCACATCGACCTTTTTTAGCACCCCCGCTAAATCTTATCCACCTACCAACTATAACGTCCTTCATACCGCGCATAGAGATGGTGCTAAATTGAACTGCATAGGGGATTTCTACTGTTGAAAAATGCACCCGCCTGCTTTCCTGTGCTCATGGATATTAACTGTAACCCTTGACAACTTCATGTGATAACAGGTACTTCAAAATACTTGTAAATTCATGCAATAATAAAAATAAATTTAGTGCACCTGAAAAAACTTAGAAAACTGAAAACAAAATTAATAAGAAAGATACTAAATGCAAATGCATCATCTCAGGAAGAAAGAAAAATAAAATATGAAACAATAAATGCTAAATAGGAAGAAATAAAAACAATAATCCAAGCTTGGAAAAATATAAATATGAAAATGTAGAAGATCTTCTTGTGCAAACCACACACATCCTTATTTCATCATGTTACTATTTTTTTATATTTGTATAATAGCTTCATAACATATTATAGTGGTATTGCTTGGTTAGAAATCGTTATTTTCAACATAAATTATTTCACACTATGTTGTACTTATTATTGAATATTTGTTTCTTCCATTTTAATAAATTTCTTAACTTATTAATGGTTTATGTTGTGTTTCTATTATTCTTTGTGAGTGTTGACTAGTCCTCATTATTGGAAATTCTTTCAATTCATTTCTAGTGATAATCTTTACCATATCATCATTGAACTTATCTCATGAAGTGTCTTGCATCATTCTCTATGATTTAAACTTTTATGTGTGATAAATCCAAGTGTATACATCTCTTTCCAAGTTTCCTTCATGTAGGAGGCTTCACTTCTCCTCTAGTTTCTTGATCCTTTTTTATTTGTTCTTGTCTTCTCTTTATTGATCAATGAAGGATTGGAATATCATATACAAGTCCTATATTGATCGATGACATATTTGTATAAGAATAAGATCCCTATGGGTCTACTTTTTAATATCTAACATTATTTGATCTAGGATTTATATTCTTGTACACAACTTCATTCTTTCTCTTGACATCATACTTTGAGGAGGACTACTTTGGGTATGTATGTGACTATTTCAAGGATTGTCTTGTAAACTTTATTACAAAATGGTACTCCACACTTGTCATAGGCCCAGCCAAGATCATATTTTTCACTACAATATTTAGAGCCTTAACGATGCATTTACATGTTCTTCATTATTTTACGATTATCCCTAGGTTATCTTATCAAATTGAAAAGAACTTCTGAATAACTTTCTAGAAATTCTAGCATAGCCAAGATTCTTATCCATGTGGAAAGGACTAGTTTTTGTTGTTCTCCCCCATTCTTTGATCCATTATAAATTTATTTTGTTCCTTTCATACATATTGGGTGATTTGTCACTATAAATGATTGCTTCTAAAAATAAGGTTACCTTGAATTTTGTGATATTAATGATTACTTGTTCTAAATGAGTTTTTTTTTTTTTGTAAATAAAAAATTTATATTTGCTTAAATCATCAATAAACCACTATACATGTAAAAACTAGCCACATGTTATTCCATACATATGGAAACCAAAACAGGTGGCATGTTGTCAAGTTTTTGTTAGAGTGTGATAAAAAATGGGCACCATAAACTATGCGACAACATATCTACAACCATGGTTGTTCTGAACAGAGATACATAATAACAGAAAAAGAAATTAAACTATGGGAAAAGCCGGATTGTCGTCACCATTTGGAGGTTGTGGAGAAAACACATATGATTGGCAGTAGGTTGGAAATATTCGCTTAGTTGGATTGCTTGAAAGGGAGTCAAACAGAGCGTCCAGGCACCAATAGAGGGTAGTATGGCGGTGAAGATAATTTGTTGCATCCTGTCTCATTTCAAAGATAAGTTGCAGATTCTCCTCTGAGAAGTGCCATATGCTAGGCATCGTTGGCGTTGATGTTGGAGTTGGTTGAGGTTCACTGACAGATGGAGCTGCCTCTTCTTTATTAGTGGTAGGAATCTCTTCTTCGACAGGGAAACTTTTCATTTCTAGAGAAAAATCGCCTTCCAGGGAATAATGTCCAGAAGTGTGGGGCGGAGTCAGTATGTTGGAGGTTGAGAAGAGAAAAGAGTCCAAAGGTGCTTGAGGTGGAGCTCGAGGGAAATATTCCTCAACATAAGCCATGGGTTGGTCGTCTTCCAACCAATTTTGAGCAGATCCAGGTGAATTATTTAGGGAAGGACCAGTAGGGTGAACATTATATATGGGGGCGTAATCGGTTCAGCAAAGGGGCTATGATGACGGTGATAAGAAACAAAGCTATAATAGTCCATCCCACACTTGGGATTTCCCCTTTCTCATGGAATTGGGAAATATGGGGAAAAATTGGCAACCAGGAGGAGGAGAGGACACCCAAAGGAGAAAAAACCAGAATGGGAGGGAGAAGCCATAGTTCATCCCTGAACCAGAACAAGAGAAATATGACAATTTCCAATTCTTACCTCCATAATAGCTTCCAAATTGATAATGGAGAGCACTATTAAGTTCGATTTGACAACACATAGGTGGATTGTACTAGTCCATGAGGACTTTAGAATGCGCTTTGAGTGCACCATTAAAGCCTGCTTCCAACACAAGCACACCACCATTCCCATCAAGTGAATGATACTCATGTGGAAGAAACTGATATAAAGGGTGGTGACTTTGAGTATTAACTGCTCAGCTCACATGTTCGCCAGTTTTCACCCCATCTAGGGGAGGAGAGTCCCTGAGTGCAAGATCCATACAATGAAGCAACAACAATGGTGTCAGAAGTTGATGAGCCTTGATCAGGATGTCCTATGCTTGAGATGAGATGCCTTCATTAGCTAGTTTATCAACCACCTTATTTTCTTCTCGTCACACATGAGAGGGGATGAGGGTGAGATAAGGATGAAGAAGAGTGCATAAGGTTTCAAGAGGACTAAGAAGGTGACAAATTGGGGAGACTTTGGTAGGATGTGATGCATTGATGATTTTGGTGGCAAGCGAGATAATTACTTGAGAATCCCCTTCTATGATTAAATGGTTTATATTTAAGATAGTGTCTAATTGGATTCCCCTTATGAGGCCCTAGATCTCTACAGAATTGTTAGTGTAATGGCCCAAGTTCCCTGCTAAGGTGTAATTGATCTTCCCTATGCTGGCCCGAAGGACTACTCCAAATCCTACATGACTAGGATTTCCCTTCGAAGCCCCATCAAAGTTTAATTTAACAAATTATGGAGGGGGGCAATGTTAAGAAGAGGGGCTAGGGAAAAAGGAAGTGGGACAAAGAGTATTATTGGGTGAGGTACTTGTTAATTTGAGCTTCCAATTTTAGAGGATGATGGATTCTTTGGGATTGTAAGAGAGGTCTTCTTGTATCCAATGCTGAGCATGAATGGTTTCCTGAAAATTTCCGAAAATATTTGACCATATGTGAGAAGGGAAGGAGGTTTGGGGGTGAAAGATACGTATGTTTCACTTATTCCAAATATACCATACAATGAAGCCTAGTAATATCTTCCATATCCTATTCAATATATCATTAATGTAAGTCATGGCTCCCCAGTTCTCGATGGTCTTTATGATGTTGTCTCTTGCTCTGTTGGTTTTCCTCGTGATATAAGAAGCTAGATCCCATATCTCCTCACTGATGGATCATTGATTGAGTAAATACTCTATTAAATATTCCTTTTGTTGATAGATATGAAAAATTGAGTGTCCAATAAATCCACATTTACTGAGATTGTCCTAGGTAAGGATTCGATCTTTGTACCATCATCCATAGGAAAGTTGAGACCTTCAGCCACAATTTTGATCTCCATATAATATGCCAGATATTTTATTTTGTTTGGATATGGAAATTCTCCTGAAGGATGTAGGATTATTTAATTGTGAATGTACCCAAGGGGGAGTGCCCCCATAGGAGAATGTCTGATCCATTTTTGATGCAAACTTTCCTTTGGGAAGAAACAAAATTCCAGGGTTGCAAGTCACAATCTGCAGAGATATGGAGGTCATGAGGAAGAGTTTTCCAAGTTCTACAAGGGGGATGATGGGAGACATTTAACCAAATGTATGCTACCTTGAGGTGATCCATCTGTTGCATATGATTTTGGAGGGGGTGCATGATGGTTAAGGAATCAAATGGAGGTAACTATTTCCATGAATCCATCCAAAACAAATCTTTCTAACCATCCCAAATTTCCCAGAATGTGTGCTCTTGAATAAGAGGCCGATGGTGCCAAGCAACATTCGAAATATTAGAGCCTTGGATATGATCATTGAACCTAATGAGATGTGCCTTGTTGGTGTGCAGGGCATATGTTTTCTTCCAAATCTTGTCCTAAAGTTCTATTGGGTACTCAAGCCAACGCCACCAGAGTTTAGCGCCCACAATGTTGTTTAACTTGCCTGGGTCCCTGAGGCTAGGTCCTCCAATGGATTTTGTCTTGAAAACTTTCTCCCAACTAACCAAAGCCCCCTTTTTTCTAGGATCATGACCATACTAGAGGAATTTTCTCTGCAAGTTTCTGATGGTTTAAATGTCAAATTGTGGGGTTGTTAGAGATGATAAAAGGTAGGTTAGGATAGCTTGAAGGTATGATTTAATCAGAACCAATATGGCTACAAGGTTGAGGGATATGAAATTCTAGTTTCTCAGGCGATTAGAGAGAGAAAAGATAAGGGTGTCCCAAGAGATGTTTTGATCAGCCACATCGAAGAGGGCAATTCAAAGGTAGTTGGACAGAAGGGAGCTCCTAGGTATATCCAAAATTCAAGAGATGTGGTGTTAGACAATAGGTGGAGTGTTAAAGAAAAAGAGTTGGGACTTATTCAAATTAAAGGTTGTGTTAGAGGCTTCACAAAAGTTGGTGAGGAAAATTTTGAGTTTAATGGCTTCTTGAGTAGTAGGGGTTTTCATTAACAAGGTATCATCCACAAAATGGTTGTGAGAGGTAGTAGATTGCAGGCCGTGTAAAGGGAGACCTTGAATAAATCCATCCTCTATGGAAGCTTTGATATAGCATCCCAAGCCTTCTGCCATGATGAAAAAGATAAAATGGGAAAGAGGGTCCCCTTGACGGATGCCTATAGAGGGAGAGAAAGGTTGGGAGGGTACTCCATTGACTAGAATAGAAAAGAAGGTAGAGGAAGTGAGGCTTGAAATCCAAAGGATCCAAAATCATTGTTGAATCCAAAAGTAGAAAGAAGGGAGTGCATGTAATTCCAATTGAGGCAATCCAAAGCTTCTGAAAGATATAGCTTGATGAGCATACCTGGGGTGAGAGTAGATTTGAGTGAGTGTATCACTTTGTGGAATAAGATGACACTGTCCAAGATCTGGATCCCATTCACATATCCTCACTTCTCTTTGGATATGATGAAGGGGAGGAATGGTTTGAGTCGGAGGGAGATAACTTTAGTAATGATTTTGTAATGACATTGCACCGTGTAATGGGTCGGAATTGATTTGGGTGAGTGACTCATTCTTCCTTTGGAATAAGAGCGATGAAAGTAGCATTGAGAGAAGAGAGGATTTTCCCTGAGGTCTTGGAATCCTCCACAAGTTTTCAAGTCAGTTGTGAAGCCATATGGTCCTAGTGCTTTCCCGAAGGGAATTTCCTTGACAGCCTGACTGATGATATTTCTTCCAGACGTTGTTCTAAGGTTATTTTCTCCTGGAATATGTTTCCAAATACATTCTTATTCCAGACTCGAATATGAAACTTGAAGTTCTTTAGCCTTCGTTGGAATCTGTACATTCATGAGACATGAGATATCTTTGCATTTGCCCACCAAATTTTGGAGAGCTCCAAGAGTTTAGGATGTGTTAGCCATAATTTTTCAAATTAGAAAGGCTTGTATTTAGGGGTAGCAATTGTATGAATCCACAACTGAAATGGTTAGTGATCCGAGCCTAATTTTGGGAGGATGTTTTCCTCTATCGAGGTTTCCTCAAGAATCAAGGTTTCTGAAAGTAGAAAGCGATCCATTTTGCAAGTGATTTCTTGGGCGCCATATCATTTGTTGGACTAGAGGAAGGTGACATTCCTGGTTTGTATATCAATTATATTGAGATGATCAATAAGCTTCTGGAACTTACCACTATATTGATCCAGTCAACGTGTACCTCCTCTCTTTTCTTCCAATGTGAGAATGATGTTGAGGTCTCCTCCTATGATCCAAATTTGTTGTCCTATCAATCACTAAGAAAGGAGAGGATGCATAGAAATAGGTGTTTTTCCTAGTTATTTTGGGGTCAATAAGCATTTGTGAGGACCCCCTCCTTACTAGAACCCATTTCACGATAGCGTGCAGATATTGTGTCTCTTGTGGAGAATGGTTGGTCGATGATTATCGTGGCTGGGTTCCAAAGGATTTCCAATTCTCCTACTACACCTTTGGAGTTGTTGTAGATGAATTTTTAATGCCGCCAATATCTTGTGAAAACTTCTTTTGTTGCTTTGCCTACACATTTCATTTCCTATAGAAAAAGAATGTTTGGATTCTCTTTCATTATACTGTTATGAAGAGTCCTTTGTTTGGATCTTCCATTTAGACCTCTTACACTCCATGTGATGATATTCATCGTGAGGAGTTTGGTGGGGGTGAGAAGAATCCCTCGATTAGGCACTATATCTGTACCGAGTTAATCATGAAGTGGCATACCTCCTTAATCAGTTGTTGGGTCGATTTGCATCCCCGTCTCTTACTTTATTTGAGTTTTATCCTAGGATCTCGGCCTGGATCTGGGATGATTCCTAATATGGAGGTTTCCCCTATTTTGGAATATATGAATACTTTATAGAATTTCCTTAATTGCTCGACCGAGATAAATTGTAATTACTTCTTGTTGAAATAATCCTCCATTTTTTCTAGATCTATGTTGGCGAGGTATTGTTCATACATCAACATAACTGAATCCCCCTTGAACCCAGTTCCCTAGGAGACTTCCTATGTCCCAGATATCAAGGGAGTGGATATCACTGGCCACCCACCTTTTCCAACTGGCTCAAAACAATTTTCTAGTAGTTTTGGTAATTTACTATTTTTAGCAGTTTTTAACTTTCGAGGCCATTTTGAGGGCCTAAATGAAGGTTTTCCGGGATCGAGGTTCTCAATGATAGAAAAAGGTTCTAATTAATCCCCCTAAATGAATAAACTCGACTATACCTTTGCAACAAGCTATCTTTCTCCTAAAACGAAGATCGTATGCAAACTTTATGACCCCAGGAAGTTGATGTACTAACTTACCCAAATGGGGCCCACATGGCTTTCCGTGTTTCATCTCCTAGGGTTAGGTTTTTGTATGTCTAGGGTTTTTAATATTCCCGATTATTGTAAAAATGCCTTCATAGCCTCATTGTAATATTCTTCTTGGGAATGTGAGTAGCCATCACATCCCTTCTCATAGATAAGCTGCCACCATTCTAGTGAGTCTTTCACTCTGTATTTTTATAGTCTTTGTACATTTATTTCATAAATATAAATCTTGCATTATTGTATCTATGTGTTTATGGTTTCATATCTGATACATTTATTTTATATTATTGGATATCTGCGATATCTCTGTGCATTTATTTATTATATCTCATCTCTCATTTCATGCCGAAAATACTCTGGATCAGTGGTATCAGAGCAGGATGCTCTTGATCATTTTTTTCAGTGCATGTCCCCGATGAGGTCCGAGTATAGCAAGTTGGGTCTCGATCTTGTCTCTCTTGAAGACAATCTCTCTCGCACACCCAAGAAACCCTCCATGGCGGAAGAAAAGAAAAACGATGGAGAAGACAATCCTATCAATCTATTGCTTGAGCAAGCTCTAAAGCGACAGAGGGATGAAATGATGGAGAATTTTTCTCACATCCTTTAATGCCTACCGATAGAAACAGGTGCATATTCATCAAACAAGAACTTTGGAAGCACCTCTCCTTTCAAGGTATAGGTTAACTTTGATATTCCTGTATTTGAAGGTCAGATAGATGCGGATGCCCTAGACAAATGGTTAAATCTAATAGAAGATTATTTTTTTGTTCATAATTTTTCTGACAGGGAAAAGATCACCTTCGCACTCCTTAAATCTCCCCCACATGTCAAACATTGGTAGGAAACTTACTAGGAGAAAAGTTCCACGAAGGAGTCTGGAATATATGGGGCCGAGGCCACTTGGGATTTTTTTGTGGATGTCGTAAAGGAATAGTATTACCCTATTGGAAACTATGAGGACCTGTACATGAGATGGACCACGTTGCGGAAAGAGAGGGGCCAAGAAGTTCCAGAGTTCACCAATACCATCCATACCTTGCGCACCAATCTGGGTATCAAAGACTCCAAATGACATTTGGTTCTGAAATACAGTGAGGCTCTACACAGATACATCCAAACTGAAATGGATTTTTTGGACATCTCATCACTAAGTGTTGCTTATCGATATGTTGTTAAAATCGAGAAGAAATTTAAGCACAAGAACAAACGGGATTTTGGGTCTGCAAATCCACAACAACCAAACTATGAAAAAGACGGCCCTAACAAACACTCTCCCAAATACTAGTCCAAGCCACAGGAAAACAAGGCTCATGGGAAGACAAAGAAAGACACTAGAAAATGGTGCGATTTCGACAAAATCCCTTGGAACAACACCGATGAATGTCACTCAAAATAGTCATTGGTGGCAGAGATAAAAGACAAGGAGATGAACCCTGATTCAGAATCTAATTCTGAAAATATTAGTAAAATACAACTCATCGACGTAGACCCCACTGCTATTCTCGTGACTGCAACATTTAAACTAGAAGAACCAACAGATCTTGAAGAAGGGGAGTGCCTTTTTCATTCACATATGTGGGTGAAGGGAACCCCAATACATTTTATTGTTGATAAAGGAAGCCAAAATAACCTCATCTCAATAGATGTCGTAAAATAGTTGGGATTGTCAACAACACCAAACCCGTAGCCATACAACATCGGGTGGCTTCACCAAGGGTGATATGTTCGTGTCAGCCAACAGTGTTGATTGTCATACGAAATCCATCCCTTCACTCAGTGTTGCTTATCGATATGTTTTTAAAATCAAGTAGATATTTAAGCACCAGAACAAACAGGAGTTCGGGTCTACAAATCCGCAACAACCAAAGTATGAAAAAGACATCCCTAACAAATAGTATCCCGAAAACTAATCCAAGCCAGAGGAAAAGAAGGGTCATGGGAAGACAAAGAAGGACACCGGAAAATGGTGTGATTTCCATAAAATCCCTTAGCACAACACCGATGAATGTCGGTCAAAACAGTCATTGGTGGCCGAGATCAAAGACAAGGATTCAAACCCTGATTCAAAATATGATTCTAAAAATAATGGTAAAAGATAGATGATCGATGCAAACCCCACTACTATTGTCGTGACTAAAACAATTCAACTAGAAGAACAAACAGATCCTGAAGAGGGGGGGAGCCTTTTTCATTCACAGATGTGGGTGAAGGGGACCCCGCTACATTTTATTGTTGATAGTGGAAGCTAGAAGAACCTCATCTCAGCAGAAGTCGTCAAACATTTGGGATTGTCGACAACACCACACCTGCAACCATACAACATCGGGTGGCTTCGCCAAGGACGAGATTTTTATGTTAGCCAACACTATCGATTTTCATATAGAATCCATCCCTTCAGGGATGGGGTATTATGTGATGTTTCCCCATTGGATGTCTATGATGTTCTCTTTGGACAGCCATATATGTGGAGACGCCATGTTATTTATGAGTCTCGACCCCACAGTGTCATTGTTTCTCTGGGGGGTCATCTCTACAGAATACCAGAGGTAGTTCCGACTATTGTTCCACCTAAACAATGCTGCAAGGTAGTATCTCATACTACAAAATTCAGCTTCTTCACAATCTGTTCAAAATGTGAACATAAGGATATTACAACCACTACAGCCTCGGCCCAAGACCTTCTATCCAACAGAATCAGGTCGAAAAGATTGCAGAAAAATGTAAAGATTCCTTATGTAAAAAAGAATCTCATGTGTCTAGAATGGTTAAAATGGTCCAACCCTTCCAACCACACTTTCATGACAACCTTCAAAGAGATAAGCAGTGCAACTTCTCCAACAGGGCAAGGAGCTCATCAAGGTGATGATTCAACAAACGTTATTCCCTATACCCTGGGCACTCGATGCAATGGATACCATTTCTTCCTAAGGAGGGAGGATTGATTCAAGTGGATATAGGTGGCCACCCACCTTTTTCCAACTAGCTCAATATAGTTTTCTCGCAGTTTTGGTAATCTACTATTTTTAGCAGTTTTTAACTTTCGGGGCCATTTTGAGGGCCTAAATGAAGGTTTTTCGGGATTGAGTTTCTCAATGATGGCCAATGGCTTTGATTTATTCCCCTAAATAAATCTTCTCGAAGATACCTTTCCAACGAGCTATCGTGCACCTAAAATGGAGATCGTATGCAAAAGTTACGACCCCGGGAAGTTGATGTACTAACTTACCCAAACAAGGCCCACATGACTTTTGGCGCTTCATCTCCTAGGTTTAGGTTTTTGGATATATAGGGTTTTTGACATTCTTGATTATTGTAAAAATGCCTTCAGAGCCTCATTGTAATCTTCTTCTTGCGAATGCGATTAGCCGTCACATCCCTTCTTAGAGATAAGATGCCACCATTCTTGCGAGTCTTTCACTCTGTATTTTTACAGTCTCTGTACATTTATTTCATTAATATAGATCGTCTATTAATGTATATTTGTGTTTATTATTGCATATCTGGTACATTTCAGTTATATTATTGGATATCCCCGATATCTCTATGCATTTCTTTATTATATCTCTGCTCTCATTTCGTGCCGAAAATAATCTGCATCAGTGGTATTAGAGCAGGTTGCTCTTGATCATTTTTTTGGTGCATTTCCCTGATGAGGTCCAAGTATAGAAATTTGGGTCTCAATCTTGTCTCTCTTGAATACAATCGGTCTCCAACGCCCAAGAAACCCTCCATTGTGAAAGAAAATAAAAACGACAGAGCATACGATCTTATCAATCTGTTGCTTGAGCAAGGCCTCACACGATAGAGGGACAAAATGATGGAGAATTTTTCCCACATCCTTCAACGCCTGCCGATAGCAACAGGTGCATCTTCATAAAACAACCACTTTTGAAGCACCTCTCCTTTGAAGGAACAAGTTAATTTTGATATTCTCATATTTGAAGGTCAGATAGATGCATATGCCCTAGACAAATGGTTAAATCTATTAGAAGGTTATTTTTCTGTTCATAATTTTCTAACAGGGAAAATATCACCTTCGACTCCTTAAATCTCTCCCCCATGTTAAACATTGGTGGGAAACTTACTGGGAGAAAAGTTCCCTGGAGGAGTCTGGAATATATGGAGCTGAGCCTACTTGGGATTTTTTTATGGATGCGGTAAAGGAATAGTGTTACCCTGTTGATAACTATAAGGACCAGTACATGAGATGGACCAGGCTGTGACAAGAAATGGCCCAAGAAGTTCCAGAGTTCACCGATACCTTCCATTCCTTGTGCACCATGATGGGTATCAAAGAGTCTGAATGTGATTTGGTTCTTAAATACTGTGGGGCTCTGCACAGATACATAAAAACTTAAATGGATTTTCTAGACATCTCATCACTCGGTGCTACTTATCGATATGATGTTAAAATAGATAAGAAATTTAAGCACCAGAAAAAATGGGAGTTCAGGTTTGCAAATCCACAACAACCAAAATATGACAAAGACGGACCTAACAAACAGTGTCTCGAAAACCAATCCAAGCCACAGGAAAATAAGGGTCGCGGGAAGGCAAATAAAGACATTGGAAATGGTGCGATTTCCACAAAAGACCCTGGAACAACACCAATAATGTCGCTCAAAATAGTAATTGGTGGTCAAGATCAAAGACAAGGAGCCAAACCCCAATTCAGAAACTGATTCTGAAAATACTGGTAAAAGACAGATCATCGACATAGACACCACTTTTATTGTCGCGACTGCAACAATTCAACCAGAAGAACCAACAGATCCTGAATAGGGGGAGAGCCTTTTTCATTCACAGATGTTGGTGAAGGGGACCCTGCTACATTTTATTGTTGATAGTGGAAGCCAGAAGAACCTCATCTCAGCAGAGGTCGTCAAACAATTGGGATTGTCGACAACACCACACCCGCAGTCATACATCATCGGGTGGATTCACCAAGGATGAGATGTTAGTGTCAGCCAATAGTGTTGATTGTCATACAAAATCCATCCCTTTAGGGATGAGGTATTATGTGATGTTTCCCCACTGGATGTCTGTGATGTTCTCTTGGGAAAACCATATATGTGGAGACGCCATGTTATTTATGAGTCTCGACCCCGCAATTTCATTATTTCTCTGGGGGGTCATTTCTACAAAATACCATAGGTAGTTCCAACTATTATGCCACCTAAACATTGCCGCAAGTTAGTATCTCATACTACAAAATTTATCTTCTTCAAAATCTATTCAAAAAGTGAACAGAAGGATACTACAACCACGACAACCTCGGCCCAAGCACCTTCTATCCAATAAAAGCAGGTCGACAAGATTGCAGCAAAGTGTAAAGATT